>JAJTUS010000110.1:0-175681 GCA_021399465.1 Hyaloscypha sp. PMI_1271
TTTGCAGAGCATCAGCGCTTAGAATAATATACTGCAGAAACCGAGCGCACTAATGTCAGCGATCTGCAATAAATACGATTACGATAGGGGTAGTAGTGGTACCTTTGAATAGCTTGTGTAAAATATCTTAACTTGCGCATCGAATTTCTTCCATTGCATCTCGCTCACTAGACGTTCTTGTTGCCCAACCGCTTTCAGATCAATGTTTATCTGCTTATTCCTGTGGGACCCAAAAAAGCCGGCTCCGGCTCTGAAACGTGACCACATCCAAGCGGACCGTGTAGTTTTATCAACACCTACGTTGCTGGAAGCCAGCTCCTTGCCTAATTTGAAACTCCTCTCCTTTTCGCTGCCAGATGCCGAAAGGATTTGTAATAGATCCGCCCATGTATGGATGGCGTCCGAACAATCGACTTGTGCACCGAAGAAGAAGACTAATCTACCAGTTTCATCAAACAATGACGCTACATCAAGCGTTAGCAAACCTAAAATCATTAAGGAAGACCAAAATGCGGCTTGAGAAGATAAGCTTACCTACGAGTACCAGATTCCAGAATGGCTGTCCATTCTTCTTGTAATTGAGTAAAAGCTCTATTGATTCTTGCTCACTACCAATGGAAAATTTCAGACGCTGAGTATTTTCACGGTTTGTATCTTTGCCTTGAAGAAATCGACAATTTCGTGCAATAATATCGCTTCTAGTGTATCCTGTGACGTGTACAAAGCCATCAGATGCTAACACAATTGGGTTGTCTTCTTGGCTGTATTAGTATTATTAATAAGTTCAAATATTGTACTAGAGTAGAGGTCTGTGAAACAACTTACGTAGGATCCGTTATACAGAAACAGTCCCCAAGACCATGGTACTCATTCTTGCTTTTCGCCAGAGCTTCTCTTACATTCTTCGTCATTTGGTGCTTTACAAACATCGGATAGGAGTTCGTCAGAAGCAGGGTCTCGATATATGCTTTAGACTTGGTAATATCATCGGTTAATGCTGGTAAGGTTAACCTTTTACAATTCTCAATCTTCGTCATAAAGTCTTTCCTGATGCCACTAGGTAGGCCGAGTTCCAGTGGGGACTCCGCTGAGAGGTACTTCTGTTGAATATTGCTTAAGCTGTCTATAGCGTCGGCTAAAAGTTCCTCGGAGTGTTGAACCTATACTAATCTTAGTAATAAGTTCCAAGTCGTTGAATTATATAAAATTGACACGACAGATATTTACCTCTATAAGGAAATCCATGTTCTCCCCACAAAATTGAGCCCGACAGAATCCAAGAAACCTCGAAGATATTTTCGGGTCATTCAAAACTAGTCGGAACATCTTCTGGCTCAGAATGTCGGCCAACCCGTAAAAGCTCGTCGGACTGACATTATCACCTTTTGTTACCCCTTCCGTTGTTATTATTGGATACTCTTGATTGTTATCTATATATAATAAGCAGCCATTTAATCTTATGATATAAGATTAAAAAAAAGAGTTAAACCTCGAGTATATATAACTCTGCTATTAACACCCATATTCAAATGCCTTATTAAGTTAACTTTCGTACTATTATAGACTTTCTTATTAGTAGAATACTTATAAAAGATAAATTTTGAGAGAGTTAATTCAACTAGAATTCTCGTAAGTATATTATAGTAAAAAAATACTTCACAAACCTAAATGTATTCTTTATTCGAAAACTGATTTCACTAATAGTTGCGTTTATTATAGACAACTAATATAAAAACTAATTATATTAAATCTATAGCTATCTACAAATTATTATTTTATATATATTATCTTATAAGCTATAGCATAAAATATAACTTCTTACATTCCAACTATCAATTTTACATTCTCCAGTCCTCTTAATATTCCGACTGTCCATTTCACATTCCAACCCCTTCCTCACATTCCAACCCACAAAACTTCAAGCAAAATCTTAACAGATGACGATCGGATATTGGCGCGTTGTAGCAACATTCTTATTGAATATCAGCCAAGTTCCAACTGGACCGACAAGGGGTGGGACGGGATCTACTAGAGCGACGAGGGTTGGCTCCAGTCTGGGTACTAAAAGAAGAAGTGGTGTATGAGTAAGATCAATCCGTTAGAGCTCTTTCGCTCCGGTTGTGTCTAGCACAAGTGACGGAGGAGAATTGCATGGATGTTCTGAGGCTGTACAAGTGGGAGATATGGAAAAGGGAGGGGCCTGTTATGAGATAAGGAGTGGGGTACAATTACGAGATCGGCTAAAGGACATCTTACAAGAGATAGACCCTGAGGTGCCAAACGAAGACCGAGAGAGAGAGATGCACCGGATCTCTGTGAGACTACGGGAGGCTGTTTTGAGACCCTAGGGGATGGTTACAGATAAGGAAATTAGAGCGAGGATAAGACGATGCACCACTATTGTTTGGACGTAATTGCAGCTCATGGAATGGAGGCAAAGTGGTAAAAATAGTTTCCATAGTGGGACGATTTAAAAGCAGCGTCATTTACTACCCCTATATACTGGTAACCTGGCCGTAAACGTTTCTTATCGCAGTTTGGATCGCAGTCTGGAGGAAAGCAGAGAGAACCACACTCCTTTTGCGCAGTCATATGCCTTTCACATCCTAGCGTTAACTTTACGCAAGTGTGCCCTCCTTGGGCCCCTCTGCCCAGCCCGAATTTTTATACTATCCCCCTTGAACAATTTCGAGTAGGTCCTATACTCGCCACACTCTCCTTCCACGTCTCACACCACTAAAAGCACGCAATTGGGGGTCCAAGGCTTCTTGATTAGGACTTGTTAAAGTTTCTGGGTGCTCTGAAGGGCTAGAAACCCTCAAAAATGGAGTGAGGTGTGGTGTACTAAAATCGTGAGATTGTATTTAATATTGGACCAACTCGAAATTGCTCATGGAGGGGATAGTAGAGGTTTGCTTGGCCTTTTCCATAGTCTAGAATATTCTTCCAGCCTACCCTAACAGTGTGAGAAATGAATAGATTAGATTAGATTAATGGCTATTAATCTAATCTATTCATGAAATATTCTCATTAATCATATTCTATTCACGAATTAATTAAGCTAATCATGAATATTCATGAATACCTTAATTGATGTACACGTGACTATAGCACGTGATAAACTAACCTAATTGGGTAAGAATCTCGCTCTAGTGTTACTTTAGCGATCTTTTTCCTCGACTATTTAGGAGGAAGGTGGCGCTAGAGCCCGATACTTACTTAATTAGGCTAGCCCATCACGTGATATATATTAATCAAAGGTATTCATGAATATTCATGATTAATTATTCTAATCTAATCAATTTTTGAAGTATTACATTAATCATATTCTAATCAAATTATTCATGAATATTCATGAATAAATTAATTAATGTGATTAATTTTTTCGCACACTGTACCCTAACTTTGCACCTTCCTGCCTTAGTATTGCTGATACAAGAGACATATTTTGAACCAATTATTCTTACTTCCGCCCCCTTGAACCTTCCCTAGCCGAGACACTCATGAACTCTCCTTGAAATGTGACATAGACCGATCTTTGGAATGTGGGATGAGCTGATCTTTGGAATGTGAGATGTATCAATCTTGGAATGTGGTTATACAATGTTTCCGATCTATTGGTGCGATATGATCATATGAAGGTTGGGGCGTTTGGAAAGGATCGCGGGTGGCATAGTTGGCGACGTATGGAAGACTTATCAAAACCAAGAAATGTAGAGGCTGTGGGCAAGCCTCTCCCATGGGAGAAGATTGCGCGGGATATCAGTACAGGTGAGTCTCCAAAAGGGTCATTGTGTGTCCATAGCCACTGTTGAGGTTCTTAGGCTAATTAACCTTGACGCCAAGGCCAGGCCTTTCTTCGATGTGCGGAGATGATAGACCGGCTAAGACGCCAGCAACTACACTAGCGCTAACCATCAGAAAACTTCGTGTACTTTGATATCTGCAAGGTCCCGTCCAATCAAATATATCGAGACTGGGCTAGGCTGGCGTTTTTCCCTGTTGTTGCGTGATCTGATTAGACAGAGGAGGTCTAGAAGTATGTATGTCTTGGCTTTGATATCTGTGATCGCGACATGGTACATCCGGCATTTCCTCACCGAACTGTAAAGCTAAAAGAGTTGGATCTTAGCAATTACGTTCTTTAAAGCAATCACGGTCATTAGAATCTTTCTGGCTTCGTAGAATTTGCAAGAAATAATAATTTGCATGCTCTATCTACTGTTCTGCTTTGATTTCATGTAGCATAAGTCCCTACAATGGCCCTTCATGATAGCCGAACTCTGGTGTCTATTCCTCGTGAATTGATATTGGCACCGAGCCATCACAAGAGAAGATCGTGTCCCACCATTATAGAAGAATCTTTCGATTTACCAGACCTTGTCACTGAAGGTATTAGACAGGGCTATGAGATAAAGATTTCTCTTGCAGGACTTCAAAGAGAAAGAGATGTCTCAGATACCGGAAGAAATGCGACAGGGCAGCACGCCAGAGGCAGAAATTTTTCCTTTGATGCAAGTCTGGCTACAGAAAGTCTTGACGCAAAATTTGGCAGCAATCACCAAACCTTGAATCGTCTACGGCAGCATAGTACTCAGACTCAAACCATCTTACCTCAACCGACTGGAGTTACTCTTCAAATACCAGAACATGCAGTTTTTCAGTCCCTTGGGCAATATCGCTTCCCGACCAAAGACGTTCCTGCCAATTCCAACTATGATTCGGCCCCTCTCGGGACAGAATTTGAAATGGACCCCCTTGAAGTTCACCCTCACATTCAAATCCCTCCTCATTCAACCAACAATCAACGGCCACGAAATTCAGTTCTATCTCTAGTCCGCCGAATATCTGTATTTTCTCATATATCTACTCTGCACCGACCACGGCACCCTACTTTGGACAAACTGTTCGATGATGCAAAAAAGCTGGAAGTTAGAGTATACAGAAGTGTTCTTTACCAAAAGGTGTTCCAACACGCTACATATGCTCTATTGCTAGCAGCACTATACTTCATTCTTGTTGGGTTGCCCCTATGGAAGGGGTTAGTTTGGTGGATGCATAATTTCTTAACGACGAAGTTTGTATTGACTGGGGGCTGTGCTCTATTCAGTGGAACTGCATTCCTGTAAGTTTGTTTCTCAATAGTGACCCAGGTTTAATGAGTTAGACTAAGTCAACACAGTTATGCTTTTGCGCCTCTCCTTATCGTTTTTGAAAAAGATCCGGTGAAACAAGACGCTGAACCCGTAAAGAGCGAACCAAATTCCGTTCAATCTTGCGCTCTGCTGATTCCGTGCTACAAGTCGGAATCCCTAATCGGTTCGACCCTCGAAGCTGCACTCAAAGTCTTTCCAGCCAAAAACATATTTGTTATAGCTAATGGGAACTCTCCGGGGCCTCTCGATAATACGGCCGACGTCTGTCATAAATATCACGTCAATCACATATGGTGCCCAATAGGCTCCAAGATTATCGCACAATTTCTCGGATGCTACGCTGCGGAGAACTTCCCATTTATACTACTTATAGACGATGATTGTATCTTGCCTCCGGAATTTCCCATCGTTACAGACAGGATGAAGGGGAATATCAAATGCCTCGGGTACACAATCAAGAGCGTTGGGCAGGGAGGGCAGCCAGGTACCTTCTGCCAACAAGCACAAGATATCGAGTACAAACTAAGTGGGCTTCAGCGAGCCTTTGCTGGAAAGGTCGGGAGCGCCACATTCCCACATGGAGCTATAGCCCTCTGGGATCGAGAACTTTTGATGAAAACGTTTCACTGTCATCCTGGTTTTCGTATCAGCGAGGATTGGTTTTTCGGCCATATTGCACGAGAGCTTGGTAGCAGGATCTTGATGTGTACTCAAGTCTTTGTTGAGACAGAAACGCCGCCGGCAATTTTTTGGGTGGACAATAATGAGTCTCGAGGAGGTTTTGGCGAGATGGCAATCTATAAACAAAGGTTTTATAGATGGAACTTTTTTTTTGTGCATGGTTGCTACTGGAATATGAAGTATATCCTATTGTCGTGGAAGCTAGGCTGGTGGGAGATAGGTGCGAAAGTTTTTGTCTGGCAGGAGGTAAGCTAGAGCTAATAACATATACCCAAGTTTTTGTTACTAAATACTAACACTACCCACAGGTATATGAGACTATAATCTTCCTCCTCACACCATTTATTCTCCCTATTTCTCTTATTATTCGCCCTGATTTCTGTGCTATCCTCCTCGCTACGATGTTTGGCATGTACTTTATTAATGTTATAATATTCAACGAGGTGCATCTTCGCAAGAAAAACGAAAGAGTTAGCTGGGTGGCTATATTATATTATATGCCTTACAAGATTATCTTATTTTTAGTCAATGTGGCATCATGGTTAGTTTGGATTTTTTTTAATATTTTAATGGGCTGCTTTATAAATCGACATTACTAATTATAAGCATAGCTATTACTCGATTTATAAATATGCGAAGTATTTTGCGAAGCGGCACCCAAAAGTAGTTCATGATGCTAAGGTTATTCAAGTAATATTGGACTTTGTCGAGCTACCTGTAAATGAAGCCAGTTCTGTACTTAGTTATGGTCGTGGTGATGGTGCAAAGGAGCAACATACCTAACCAGCTTCCCGATATTTCTTGCTATCCATTGGAGCAGGATATTGGAGCAATGTGGTGACGCATCGGTTATTAAGACGAAAAATGAAAAGTTAACGAGTACTCCTGCTCTATCAATAATCTCAGGATTTTCTTCTTTGGCCTCGAGGAATCTTTGCAAGAGATCCACATGTTATTGCCCTTCAATCTTCAGCGTACCAGCCTGCAATTTGGAGACGGCATTTGCTGCCATGCTCGACGGTGTTCTCTTTGTCTTGATCGCAATGGGATTTCTGTACACAAGTCCTTCGAGACCCGGAATAGAAAACATCCATCCCTAATGAGTGAAGTGATCCTGAATAAGTTCGGTAGTATCTCCCCCAGAAAAGACTTCGTCCGAAGACATCCAAGTGGCTGTGAAAATAACAAACGTGAGTCTACATCGATGGAGTAAAAGAGCAGCATCTGTGAAATATCGACTTTCTGGTGCCTCCCGAGAGTTTCGATGAGTTTGGGAATTGCCTGATTGAGGTGCGTCTCATATTCCAGGGTTGCAGATTGCGTGAGCGCCTTGGCTACTGAATTTCGAAGTGCCCCGTGCTTGGCCTCGACCGCGGTGCTGACAAGGCTCTTTACTTTTGCCATTGGAGATCTCCACAAATACCTTATACGAGTCTGCCTATGTTTTCATTAAATAGTGATCTGCTTCAATCGGAATGATGAATTATTACATTCACGAAACCTGTCCGAGACCCATAAATGACGCCGATTGCACTTGGATCACCGATAATGATGCTGTTGATCCCGTATCGCACAATAGGTCCTGCTCCTCGGGGAACTACAGGAAATTCTATTGGAGAAGGCAATCGTACTGGTAATAAGCATGCCAAAGGTCTGTTATCGAGCTGAGCCTACTCCAGTTCAAGAACGAGCGAAAAGCCAGAAAGGAGGCGGCGGCGGCGAGCAAGACAAAATGGAGAGACATGAGTTCAAAATCAAGGTCCTCCGAAAGCAGGAAATGGGACTGCAAAACCAAGCGGCCGAACGGAGTAAACGATGAGGTAGAGAGTACGTTGAAATGCCTGAGAAAAATCGGCTGACGTAAGCAACAAATGCCTTTTTGAACCAATGACTATTGCAGACGAATCACAGCAGATCTGGGAGATAATCCAATTCAATTCAAGGTGGTTCATACTGAACTGAGAGCGAATGGAGGGAAAGGAGCCCTGGGCCATTGAAAACATGACGATTAGTTGTCAGCGGTCTAAACGAGCCCCCGAGCCAGCCCCCCGAATTGCCGAAAGCTCGCTCGCTTAAGAAAAGAACCCCTAAGCTGCGGAATGTCTATGACTTCCGATTCGAGAGGCAGGGCCCCAAGAGAATAGAAAAAGCGATGTTGTAGAAGCAACACCGCAATATCGAGTCAATTCAAGTTGCCTATGAGTTAAGGCATCCTAATTCCCATACTTCCGATGACTAGGGCATGAACTTTTGTTGCGTCGTTCTCATTGAGGGACTCGCTCCAACCGATAAGGCATTGGTTATAGGATATTTAGAGGGGTTTGATGGCCATTACTCTAGCCCTAACCTGCTCCTGAATTTTTAGTCATACAGTGAGTGGCCACAAGTCTAAGCGAAAAACATCAAAACCGCGTTTTTACGCGATTAGTACTAACCATCCTACATTAATGAAGGCTCCTGGAGCCCCATGCAAACCCCTAGGGGAGGTCTCCCCTAATCAAAGATCACGAGTAGTAGGTTCTCGTGATCATGGCGTCCTGTTTCCTGTTATTGCGCGTATAGAGAACCTCCTAGATTCGATATGCCGTAGTATCATCAGAAACGCCCCTTATTAGGTCTCCTGTATCACACCTGCTCGCGTTAGTACACCCTCTGTTCTTACTCCTAGGGACCACCGCCTTATACGACGTGCGATTATCATAAATCCAAAGATTACTACCTAGTAGCTTTTTATTTCCTATACACTATACTCTTCTAAAAAGACGATTTACCGATACCTCAAGAAATCGGGTATATAGAAGTAGAGGGTAAAGTAGAGGCTATTTCTCACAGTATAGTATACCCTACTACGGATAGAATAGGCTATAAAGTATAATAGGAGGCCGGTGGAATATTAGAGATAGTTACGGTAGTCTAATGAGTGCTTAGTCGAGCGTAGGAAGGGGGGCGCTATTAAGTAGGTATATTGCCGGCGGGGTAAATCACCCCCTCCTTTATATCTAATATACCTTTACTAATTACGTATTAACGCTTATAGGTAAAGGCCTAGAAATCTGGGTAATTCAAACTAAGCCTCTAAAGGGGAAAACATAGATATTCTAGGTAGTATTCGGCTTTAGGTATAGGAGTGACTTAGTAGTGATAGAGGGGGACCAGAATACGAAGAGGGGGGGCGTTATAGCTAAAGTATACCTTGAGGTCCTTACTAAATACCTTCCTACGATACTCGAACACGATAGTGTCTTTATATAAGGTCACAGAGTTCTTCGTAGAGATAGGAATAGAAGTTATAGTCCAGCTACTATATTCACTGGACTTAAACCCGATAGAAAACCTGTAGAAGATACTAAAAGCGGAAATCGATAGAGTATATCCTGAGCTTAAGGGTATAGGTAATAGCTAGGCCGTAATAGACTTTATAATCTAGTGTATATAGGAAGTGTGGGAGACGTTAGCGCCAGAGCTCTTAAATAGGCTAGCTAAGGGGATATAAAAGCGTGTGGACGCTGTGAAGGCCGTAAATAGGTGGTATATAAAATACTAAATTAGTAGAACTATTAATTAAGTACTTAGCTATCGTACGCTTTAATTATAATAGGAATAGCTTCAATACTGCCTAATTAATGGGATAAATACTACAGTGAGTTGTGGTGGGGGAATTGTGCTTCTAAGCGAGCTTTTAGACTTGTGGCCACCCACTGTACATGAAATTTGTAAAGATTCCTGAAGTCGCGGACAGAATGAAGATGCTTGGCGGATGAGGAGAGAGCCAAGATGGCATAATTTGACAACAGCCATGTGACTCGGAGACTTTGAGAGTTGGGTGTTATCTCCGCTTGAAGTCCACAGCCCAACTGGCAGATGATTTCTTCACACTTTCGAATTTGGAGCTGGGAGAAAGCTGAATCGAGAGAAGAGAGGTACGACGCATCATTTCGTCACGTGCCTTCGTGCACCGTGAAGTGGGGTTATCCTTCCCTCTCCCAATTTTGCCAAGATATCCCACGCCTTTCGCGCCCTGCTGCTGGCAGAAGCTCGGCAAGTGAGGATATACCATAAGAGTAAATATGCAGGCTTCACTATTGGCTGGGTATCATGTAATGGACCCAAAAAATGCGTGTCACACGGATGCTGATCCCGGTGTAAGCATGGAAGATAAATAACGCCGACTACCCCTCTTCTTTCTTTCACAAAACCAAGTTTGCTCCTTTCTGTCTTCACATCTCCCCAGCACCCTCCAGACAAACAATTCAGAAATCACTCAATTGCACCACTCAAACACAACCTAAGCAAACAACCGCAAGTCCATTCTTGTCATCCATCACCTTTAACACCCCACAACTGGCCCCCCCACCTCCAAGATGTCTTCCCAAGCTCCCCCACCACCAACCCGCCGCCTCTACAACGGCTCGTGCCACTGCGGCTTCCAAAAATACCAAATCTACCTCACGCTGCCTCCGCCAATCATCTCGGCCAAGCCAGCCAGGACCGAGACGCCGCGGCTGCGAAAGTGCAACTGCACGACCTGCCACAAGATGTCCTTCTTCCACGTCCGCGTGCCGGACCCCGTGAACGACTTCCGCCTCCTCTCCCCGCTCGATCCGCAGAAGGAGCTGGGCGATTATACGTGCTTTGAAGCGCGGATCCATTGGTATTTCTGCCCGAGGTGTGGCGTGCGGTGTTTTGCGTTTGCGGGGGGTGAGCAGGTGAAGGAGGTTGAGATTGAGGGGGAGAAGGTGAACGTTTGGGCACCGAAGGAGCCGTGGGTGGAGGGGACGGATAATGTGTATTTGAGTGTTAATGCTGCGACGTTGGACGCGAGACAGGAGGGGCTGGATTTGAGGGAGTGGCATGAGAAGGGGTGGATTGCTTATTTGGATTGGCTTGGAGAGAAGCCCGGGGAGAATGGGGAGGATAGACTTGGGGTACCGCATGTTGGCGGGATGTATTGAAGGAGGAGGTGAGGTTACAGTCGTCAGTGCTGGAACGGTGATTTCGTTTGATAGCAGTTTCGATGCAAGTACTGCAGAGCTTTTTGCTTCGGAAGAGTCTGATACTCAATCGAATTAGATTGCGTATTTTCATTATAGACTCTAAGTTGACTCATATATCGGGCCTTTATTTTGCCCTCCCAGTACGCCTTCGATCCCCATATCGACCCATGCTCGCATGTGACTGGTTCCGTCTAGAGTGCAATCCAATCTCGTTGGCCTTGCGGTATATTTTTATCCATTAAACTCCAAAAATTAAAGCCCTCCAAATACCTAATGAAATCGCTCTCTGAGAAACACCACAGAAGCATAACCGGCACAGCAACTAGTACTCATTCCATGCCCACACCAAGGACACTTCACACTCGTACTAATCACGCCACTAACTCCGAGGCTGGTGTCTTTGACAATGTTATCCGGGTTCGCCATACACTCATAAACCTTGCTCGGCATGTCGTGGAAGTATTTGCAAGAGCAGCATATCACGAACATCTTAGCAATCGGCTCCGTACCTCCCGTTTGTGGAAGGGGGAGGTGTGCTGGTGGGAATGAGGACTTCATCGGCGAACGAGAGCCACGGGGAATGTTGAGGCGAGCATTTTGTAGGTATTGGGAAGAGTGCGGAGAGGTCGGGGATGAGCCTTCGGATTTTGTGATTGAGTCAGAGACAGGGATGGGCGAAGGTCTGACGAGGTCTGTGGGAGAATGGCTTTCTTGTTCTTTAGAGACAGACGCTTGTTTTCCTTTTTTGCCAACATTTCCCTTGGTTTTCCCTTTCAAGGGGCGGGCAAGCGATTGGTGTTTGAGTGTGGGAAGGAAGGAGAGATCTTGCATTTCAGGCGTTGAGATGGATCGAGAGAGGCTAGGCTCACGCTTCAGACTTGAGGAACCGGACGGGTCAGTTCTGGAGGGTCTGGGCAATTCTGGTTGGGAGGCCGTGAAGTCCGTAGCGGATCGCTTGGCCGTCGGAGTTTTCATGGAGGCGTCGTCCTCGGTCAGTTCCATTGGCATTGCCGTTCTGCACCAACTTTCACGTCCACTCGCTCCATCATCGAGAAGGCCACCAGACATCATAGCAAATCCATTCTGCGCCAATTTTTCCCCGTCTTTATTTCCATCTTTCGAATTCAGCTGCTGAGTTGAGAGGGAATAATCCTTGTGAGACTGTGGTGTGGAAGCAGTCGGTGTTGTAATATTTGAGGACTGATCGTAGACCGAGTAATCCTCACTTGAATCTGTGGTAGACCTTGAATGCGTAGCTCGGCCATGGTGTCCTCTAACTTTTGCCTGGCGATGGGGTATCCCAATGTTCGATACTTGGCCTGGAGGGCGCTCGCTGGGAGGGTTCTGCATTGCGAAATCGTGTACAACAGGCGAACTGGTGAAATCTTCCGTGAGAATACGTTCGGCCTTGCTGGGTTTCTCATCAGCCACTCCAGTAGTCGCTGCGCGTTGCGCCAACTGAGCTCTCTGTGGTGTTGAGTTTTGTACCTCAGCAGCACTTACAAAGCTATCAGTTGGCGAATTTTGGGCGGCTGGTTGCCTCGAGAAAGCAGCCATGGTGGCATTCTTGAGATCTATCAAGCCTCGCACGGCCGAGCGTGACCTTGAACGTTTTCGCTCATGCTTGAAACTCCCATCTGTGGGGGACCTATGCGATAGTGGAGGGGCTTTGTACTTTTCACCACGGGAGGACTGAACGGACTTTGTCTCACTCGCTTTCTTGGCGCTATCTCCGGAAGGTGGCCTGGCAGTGGATTGGATACTATCTGTCAAGCTTCGAAGTCGACTTCGAGACCTTTGAAACGAATTAGTTCTATCTTCAGTCTCGGTGTTGGTCATCGCTTCTGAGACTTTGTCTCGATCCTGGATCACGGCTGCAGCCTGGTCCTCGCTTTGTCGGCGTTGGTGGCGAATATAACTACTGCTTGCCCTGCTCCGATTCGACTCCGTCACCTCAGGCTTATCTGCAGAGGCGTCTCGAGTATTACCGGACTGGCCCGACGAGACATTCGATTCTTGACGGCCCTGAGCTTCCCCGCTATGTTGACTAGACCTGATGGACGTTCGCGATGTACTTCCAGCTGAAGTCTCTCTTATAGACGAGCTCGAGTCGGGATCAATTGCCAATGGAAAATATCTCGATGTTGGCGGATGGGTTTTTCGGCTCTTCCGTATGTTCCTCTCCATGATAGGAGTCTTGTCATCGTCGTCCTTGGGAGTAACTCCATTGTTTTTGGTCAGCACAGCCGCTTGGGCGTATATCGAGTCCCATTGCTCCGGAGACCGGATCGACTCTTCATAGATAGAAATTGGCCTGAACGATTCCGCAATTGAAGTACTGCTGCTGGAATTCCCGGGGGCTCTTTTCGTCAAGTCCCTGTCACTGTCTAGGAGACCCCTTGCGTCATCATCAGAAGTGTTTTTGACCCTTCGAATAGTTTCCTGGATCGCAGACTCGTCTGCTTGTCTAAGTTTCAACCCACCAATGAATGCCCCAGCGCCCTTTGGTAAGGATATTCGTGGGGAGGCATTCTCTTGTGTCGGGGTGGTCTGAACTGGAGTCCCATTGGAGGACTTCCAGGGTACCGGAATGGCATTCTTGACTTGTTTAAGGCCCTTTATCCCAATGTCCACGCTTCCCCTTCTCGCGCGGCCCCCGGTAGCTTTCTTAGTTTCCTTTACTTCCTGTACCGTCGGTGGCGGTTGAACTACTGGCACAGCAGGTTCAGATGTTGACCGATCCACCGAAACTGCCGCCATCTTACTAAGTCGCTTGTCGGTCGTTGGTGGGGCTTTGCTGAGGCGACTCTTGCCCTTTTGGTCCTGCTTGGCGGCGGCAGCTTCAGCCTTGGATTTCTCCTTCTTCCTCCGTTCTCGTGCTTCCCGCTTCTCCTTCCTTCGTTTCTTGCTGGCGGCATCTTCCCATCCGGGCGAATGGCATATTGACGAGGCGTCAGAGTCCTCCTCAGTCTCCTCCTCCTGGGGCACGGCATCTCCATCAGGCCTTATGATGTATTTCGTCGTTGTCGTCCCGCCGAAGGAGACTTTCGCGGGAGGAATTGCGAGAGACAAGGCTGGAGTGGTCATTGCTCTCCCCGTTGTCTTTAGCATCGACGGCCGCAATTCGAGATGTTGATGCTGATTGTGACTCGAATCTCGGCCTTGTGGTGTACTTGTACGCGCTGGGGGAAAACCTGTTGTTGTGGCTGAGGCTTGCATTCGGTTCACCTGCATAGGGGAGTTATCAGCCGAGATCCAATGTTGGCAAGACAGGTGGCATAATTGCTTCTTGTGATTTGGCAGGAGAGGACGGGAGGCGCACCTTGTTTCTCTTTTCCAAGTCGAGCATCCGCTGGAAAGTGTTTCGGCGCGAAAGGAGCTGCTCAGGCCGGCCATTTCGGTCGGTAGAACCCATATTCAGAATATTGGCAGCGCCAGCATACTACGGAGTGGCGTGGAGATCATCAAGAGCAATTGAATGCCCTGGAAAGCGACAGCGTCATCCACGATGTTCGCACGACCGGCAAGATCTGCCAGTGTATAGGCTCGAGCTCCTGAAAAAGTCTAGAAGCGTGGGACGGCGTGTATTTGAATCAAAAAGATTGTGGAAGTTGCGGCCTCAAGTACTGTAGCTCAAGGCGGGGCTCGGCATCAGAGGCAAGGCAAGAAAAGGAAAAGAAAAGCGAAAGTGAAAGTGAATGATGCTGACGATGCTGATGATGCTGGATGATGTTGATGGAAGCGAAGTCAGGAGTGAAAAAATAAAAGAAAGAACAAAATAGATTGGACTGATTTGAGAAATAGCTGCTACTGTACCTCCGTTTGGACATACGAGCGCCGTGCCAGTTGCAGCACGAGCAGCGACTTAGTCCCGCTGCTGCTGCCCCAGAGTGACACACACAAAGAAAGACGCTGTGAGCCTCTCTGCGCCCCGCGCTTCCCTTCCCTGCCTCTCTTCCCCCCTCCCCTCCAACGGAGCATCGGAAAACACTCCCTGCTGCTGCAGACTGCAGATTTCGCACAGGTCGAGGCGAGGCGGCCAGCACATGGGCAGCTGTTAAACCGGTGTTTGGTGTCTTGGCAGACGCGAAAGGCGACGAGGGAGGGAAGGCCGACTGGCCTGCAGTTGCGAGCCGCTGCAGGAGGACGAACACGCCCCAGCTGGCTGAGGTGAGAGGGCAAAGTGGGCAGAGAGGCCAAGGAGGGCAAGGAGGGCAGAGAGGGCAAGGTGGGCAAGGAGGGCAGAGAGGGCATAAGTGGGCATAAGTGGGCATAGTGGGCAAAGAGGCCAAAGAGGCCAAAGAGGCCAAAGAGGGCACCAGAGGACAAGGAGGGCAGAGAGGGCAAAGAGGCCAAAGAGGCCAATGAGGCCAAAGAGGCCAAAGAGGCCAAAGAGGGCACCAGAGGACAAAGAGGGCACCAGAAGACACCAGACCGCGAGAGGACACCGCCCACCATGCACGAGAAGATGTCCTTTGGGAATTGGGACGCTTTGGCACACCAGGGCCTGCAGCACCAGGGTCGTTTTAGGCTCACGGCTTCGTTCGTTTGCGCGCGTGGGGACCAGAATGGAACGGCACAAACAGAACAGGACGGAGAAAAAGAACACGATGCTATTTTCGGCGGTCAACCCCTGGCTGACGCCCGAGCTCTGCTCAGTGCTCTGACGGTGGTGACGATCTTCGGCATGGATAAGGGATTGCATTATTGCACCAGATCGTCCACGATTTGCAATTTGCACCAGACCACTGACCAGACCCTCACCCTCACCCTCACCATCACCCCACCAGTCCACCACCCTCCGAGTCGTGCCAACCGCCATCTCCACGAGCCTCTCAAATTCGATAACTCCTATTCCCAGTCCAATAATCGCCCGCCCAAGCGCTCAGGGGTATGAGGAATCGCCAATTCTTCGCCGCACATCTTGCTGCTTGCTGCTCCCTGCTTCGTACCTGTCATGTCGATCAGCTCTGGAGTTGACGGGATTTCCTTTTGGCCATTCGTGTCGGGAGGCAATTCGAACGGAGGGAACGCAGCGCTCAAGCCAAAAGACGCCAGGTACAGCGCACCAGCTTTTGCTGCAAAGCTCCAAGGATATTCCCATCGCAGATCAACACCCAGCCCGGCGGCATCAATCATCGGGACGGCTCTCCCATCGTCAGTACCTGAGGCGGGCCGAGGCTGTGTGGAGAAACAAACTCCTCCCTCCCCTCTCCCCAGCACGCGGTCTCAGTTTGAATCTTAGTTTTAACCTTAGTTTTATGACTGAAACGCAGCGAAAACATCTTCCATTCTTCAGGCCAGCATCGCGAACATTCACTGTCTGATCTCGGAGTTTGAGGCTGGCACAAGCAGCTTCATCGCAAGCCCAACTCTGGATGGGACTCTGCTCGAGCGAGCGGGTCGCGATGCTTCTCGTGTTCGAGATCTAAAATCACGAGGTTGGGGATTATTCGCCCCCCTTCGCCCAGGGGCAAAGCCCAATCATAGTCTCGGTGCCAACATTCGCAGCATGCATCAAAGCTGAGAAGCACTCCTAGAGGCGTTCTCGGGACTGAAGCCACAGTTATTTGCTTAACATATCAATTATAGGGTCCGCATTCTGGGCTACTCCAACAATTTCTCGCCATGGACATGAGATCGTGACGGTCTGAACGGAGGGGGGGAGGGGGCCTCCTTCATGGACTCCACTAATGCACGCTCTCCGCACAAGTTCAATCAGCCTCGCTCCATGTATTTCTGTTCGATGCCTCTATGGGCGCTTCTCCTTCTTCCCTCTCGTCCACTGACTTCCACCATGCCGTTGGACTGGTTTGTCTCCAGTCCTCTGCTGGGCTTGAGCCCGTGTCTCAAGAGCTCTTCCCTCGTTGGCGCAACGTGCATCCATATTTCCTCGCCAAGTCCCAAATCTTGCAGTCCTTCCAGCACATTGCCCCTTGGATCTCTCGGAAGTCGTTTCTTGGCATCGCGCCGCTCCTTGTTCCTTGTATATCTTCGGAAAAATTGAGGCGTCAAGCGAATGCGCAACTCATTCGGGATATGAAGTTTGACCGCAGTCCACTTGTCAGCCGGACGATGCTCTGAGGGCAATTTATCCAAGGTGCTAACTTCAAGGAGATGCTCGTTGGTGCCACGATTCATATTCGAGATTCGAGCAGGCTGGAAAACAGGAGAGTCAGCAATAGCTTGGTTCGGATGCTTCGGGAGAACTAGGACGCTGTCCGGGAGAGACATCGTGAGACTGTCAGAAAGGGAAACAGTGGTTTCTCCCTCTACTTACCATGACCTGTTTCAAAAATTCGAGAGAAGCATTGAGGTTCAGATCAATGGCTCGTCTTGGATTGACTGTCATTTTGAGCAAGACGCTTGATATCCAAGGGTACAGTATTGAAAAGTCTGACTGTGAGATGTGGACAGACCCCCGCACAGTCATGAGCCAGGCCAGCTGGTCTTGCTCTTTCACTTCGCGACAGAGCGCCATTACTGACTTGAAGTTATCAGGCCAATACATGAACGCTTCTGAATTGATACCAAGTAATGGTGTACTGATTCGACGATCTGGCTCGTCCTCTGGAGCCTGGATGGCAGCTCCCCATATGTCGTATATAATGCCCTGGCCAACGTATTGGAATCGGTGTTTGTGTCGGAGGACTTCGACAGTGGTCGCAGCCCCGAACGAGTGTCCAAGCATTGTCACCTGTTGCAGATGGAAACGACCCTTCCAAGATTCCCAATCAATTCCTTTCAGTCCTCTCGAGCTGCCACCCACTCTTCCTTCGTCCTGGTCCCGTAAATTTTCCCTTTCAACACACTCTCCTTTGCCATCATGGATAAGTGTCATGACATGGTAGGCTTCCTCGATCTCAGCAAGCCGCAATTGTATCTGAGCAGATCGCAGCTGAGCGTCAACCCCTTGTTTGTTGCCAGGCATAGTATCCTTCGCGTTGTCCTTGGGAAACACATAGTCCATCCTCGAATACCCCTTCTTCCGATCTTCGTCACCGATATCCACATCTCCAGTGGCCTGATCCACTCCCCTTTCAGGCAGATTTATGAAAGTCCTCGGTCCGCTCCCATCTCTATGCTCTATGCTCACCACCACAAATCCGTAGCTGGCGAACTCCCCACAAACAGAACTGTACGTCGTTCTCGTGCCTCCAAGGCCATGGCTGAAAATTAAAAGTGGAAAACAAGGGTTCTCAGGCTCGCCAGGAGGAGGCGTCCCCGCACTATTCTTCGTCTCAAGCCCGCCTTCCCTAGAATTCTTATCAGGAGGCCAATGGTCAGCCAACTTCGCGTTCCGAAAAGCCGGAATCTTGGTAAAGGCCGTCGTTAAACCTAAAAAAAACGTTGTCAATTCTTCCTTCCCCTTTCCACATCACATCCCGCTTAGAAAAAACCCACCAAACCATCCAACAGTAGGCCAGGAAGGAATCCCCGCAAACTTCCCATACCCCTTCGCAACCTCGATCCTCGGCCTTGGTAACCAAGTCGGCCGACTCCAGTTCTTCTCCCCTCCTGGACTCTTGCCGTGTCCGCTCCCGAATCCCGACGGATAGAAGACGGAAAACAGCACCGTCTCGAGCTCGAGGAGATGTCTGTGATATCGTTTGATCTCGGAGAAGTATCGTGGTTGGCGAGCGGGCACTTCGATGTCCATTACTCCAACGCTGTAGGGACCGGAGTAGTAGGGCAAGGGGGTCCGGAGGATGTGTTCTCTGATTCCGGAGGGGGGACGGGTCTTAGGTTGTTTGGAAGAGGTGGGGACAGCGTCTGGTTTGTTGGGGGTGGATGAGGTTGCCATTTTGAGGGCGGGCTTCTAGCACGCTTCCAGGTTGTGGGTAGTGTTATGAAGATGGGAATCCCCAGTCTCAAATGCAGTTGTGAATTTCGGGAAACGCCAAGTATAATCAAAAGTAGATGATAGAAAGTGATCTAGTACAGAAAATTCGAAAAGAGAATGAAGTAAAGGAGGAGGCATGTGTGTATCATAACATGCCCTGAGTCGGGTGCGGCGGGAGGTCGAGACCCTCCGCCAGTGACGTCAAAGTCGCGAGCACTTTTAGACCGTTCCTAGACAAACTTCGAGAAGTCTAGAACACATTAACCGCGAAAGCAGAGTTGCGAGTTGCACTTGCACTTCTCTGTGCGTATGAATTGACCAATGCTGGCTTTGGGGGGATGTGGGAGGGGGTATGGTCTGTTTATTGTGGAAAGCTTGCTTGGACCGACTTATCCACTTTACTTGGCATCTGATCCCAATCCAGATTGTGATTCTTAGAGAGAGATTTGGAATTTGTTGATCCTGGGCGAAATTATATCGTGTTCGTCGACGAGTGAGAGTGCGATAGCTTTGTGGGAAAGGGGGTTATTGGTGGTGCCACGTGCTCCCCGAGGCCTTCTTTGTGCACAGATTCAAAATCCAAATGAGGCCTGTGGAACGATTATACTGGTCTGCTCATCAGCAACACTCAAAATACCATTGACCCTATTCCGCTTCTATACATGCATCAAGCCTAAAATAAGTACAATCTTCTAAACGCCATCCACCGTCGCAGAGTAAAGCCCTTGGAAACGAGCCCATTCCGTCAAAATCATACAATAGACACATCTCACTTATCTCGTCTTGCTTGAAACACCAGCACCAATCACTCCAGGAAGCTTCTCTTCTCCAATGCTGAAAAGCAAGCCAATTGCCCAGCCAACAACAATAATCAGAACCACACTAAAGATGGTAATCAGCCAGAATGGGCTACTGACATCTTTCTTCTGGCAAGCCGATCCACCCCAGTAATCAAGTGTAAAGCCCTTCTTTTTACCACCTGCGTAGGTGAAGGTATTGTTTGTCGGCGTGCAACCGCAGGTAAAACATGCGCTGGGAGCATCTCCAACATCTTTTGCATTCCCATACTTCTTGTAGCAAGCTCCATGACCCGAACAGTTGTTTGTAGCCGATACGCAAGCATCGTGAGAGGAGTGACAGAGCGGGGGAACACCAGTAATGGGCTCAACAGGCTCAGCAGTCGAGTTGTCCGATGAGTTCGTGGTCATGACTTGCTTGTTGCGGGAAGCAGGAGGGGTGGAAACGCCATCGATCATCGGCTCCTCAGCCTGTCTGCGGCCAATTGGACTCTGCGAGACTTTTTCGTATCTTCCGTATGGGTTCAGTGGGCTCTTGGCTGATCTCGATGACTCTGGCATGAGAACCAAAACCACATTCATCTCTCCTTTATTGGCAAACCGAATTAATCTTTGCTTGGCAGACATCAACTCCGCGATACCGTTCTGAAGATTCGTTAGCAAATATAGGGCTACCATTGTGCAGAATTCTAACCTTCTCCTTAACTAAGTCAAAGTGGATAATCTTTGAATTTCCATTCCAGCAGGACACATCGAACGGGTTGATAGCGTCCTGCAGTGCACAATTCTTCTTCCCCTGTCCACATTGCTGGTTGATATCCGACACCAACTTCTTGTTCGCAGTCATCGATGGTGCTTTTGAGATAGCAAAAGCAGGCTTTATGGTTGACAACTCATCAATCAGAGGTTGTGCCGTCTTCGAAGATACACCCTCTACAATCAACACCAGCTCTGCCGGCGTATCGTTTGCATCCTCCTCGAAGAGTGACCCTCTTCGGCCACCGAATCTGTTGATATACGATAATGTGGATTCGCTCGCATCTCCCAATCCATGATACTGTGAGGTGGCTAATCGTTGAGCGAAGACCAATCTTGCCTGCTCCGGGGTCAGGGTTGGGGGATTCGAGGACCTGGGCAATTCGTCCCGCTGGAATATGTAGACACTCGCATCCGACAAAGCGGCAGCTGCGCCAACAAGGGCTGGCAGTAGCAAGCTTGTTGAGAGCTTCATCTTCACTGTTGTGGAATTACTCTGCTGCCTGTGAAGCTTGAGCTTGACGGGATGTGAAGCCACTAGGTCTATTCTCGGTTACCGCCTTCCTAAAGGGTCACTCTGCCGATCGCCGCCCAAAATGCATGTGCCGGAACCACGACCTTGAGGATAATCTCAGCGACAACATCTATGAGTTTAGGAGCCATCGGCCGCATGTCAACGCATTTGATATCCTACTGCGATAGAGTATAAACCACGCTCATCCCAACAGAGCCACCAACGCCCATCCAAGGCTCGCCTTGCTGGCGAGCCTGGACAACCTCCGATCATGTTCCGATTTATCAGACCAAGAAGGAGCATCTTCTCGATGAGTAGACTGCCGCTGAAACTGGAAGCGCAGCAACAGAGGGGCCAGATCTCACAGGTGCAAAGAGTCCAGTTCCGGAAACCACGTATCCGCTTCAGGTGCGTCAATACGATGATCAACCCCGTGAAGAAATGCTAAATTCACCTCAAGGACAGTCGCTACAACTGCCATCGCCGTATATGTCTGCTATCACATCTACTCCAAGGTGGTGCTTGATCCGTTAGAGCGTGCTGCCATTGAAGCGATGAAGGATATCCCCGAAGAACTTACAGAAGAAGATCACAAGCCGATGTTTATTCCATTTCCGGGGACTACGAAACAGCTGAAGCCAAAGCCATATCGTGGAAGCGATCCAGAATGGCAGGAGTTTATTAAATTCAGCAAGGACCAGAAACTTGCACAAAGAGTCAGAGGTTAGTGAAGGCTTCCTAGCATCTGGGCCATGTTGACACAATGCAGAGGAACTTGCAAACTATGTTCAGCAAGTTGCACTTCGGCATCCGGTTCTAGCAATACGGTGTGGAAAACAGATGAAGTTAAGGCGGTATTGGCTGGATGTTGATTTCCCTCAACATGCCCCTCCCGAGTTTGAGCGATCGGGGATAGAAGTTGGCGACGATTATATAACCTGGGGAACACAGCCTGTCGACTCCCTCACCGTGTTCAGACTCCGTCAAGCTTTGTGGCCATCGGCGTTGATCAAATCGTTTTGGAGCTTCACCAAAGTCATGATTGTCGACGATGTAAAAAGAATCGCGGGGATGCTCGGAATTAGATCTAGTCCGCCACCGCCTTCACTCGAGCAATTGCTTGCTCGACACCAACAACTCATGAAAGGGTCTCAGATCCCATCAAAGGATGGCCCTCCAGCACTACCTCAACCTGCTGGTGATGCCACGAAGGCGATCACTGCAGCCACACCAGCCGAGAAATCCACTGTTACGGGGAAGAAGGAAAACGAAAACGAAATGGAAATCTCAGCTGCTGCGATGGCTTTTCACGGACATTTCTTCCGTGCCATCATGGCATTCAAGGCCAAAATGGCCCAGACATGGCGGCCTGCACCGAACTACCCACCGAAAGGAAGTATTTTAGTGTCGGGATTGGTGGAATTGGACTCGCCGAAAGCCTGGTTAGTCTTCGATGTGAAGGCTGCTTGGGATCCGAAGACATCATCGTATGATGCCAGGAGTATGCATCTTCAACTCAGACGGATGCAGTTGAAGAAGCAGGGGCCTGTTGGTGGAGGATAAACTGGAGTAATTCGACGGCGTTCATGGGTGTCATCGGGCATTGCGGGTGTCGGTAAAGGTTTGGCCGCGAGATGGATATATCGATCGGTCGAGCACCTGGTTACGAGTTGTTTCCTTGATGAATTACAGATACCTTCTCTTCGATCCGTTTTGCAATATACCATGTCCTATTCCTGTAGGGCCCAGGCTTGATCCCGGGTTAGTGCCGATAAGCAAATTTCCCGAACTCAATTCCCTTCCCATTAATACAGTACGTATCTTATACGCTCCGTTTATGCTTAGTATTCCGGTACCTACATCCCTACTCTATACTTAGTAATAGCCGTTGAAGTCTCAAATGCTGCTATATAATTATCCTCGGTCATGCAGTTACATAGCCGCCCACATACACCTGAAATTTATGGATTTTTCAAAGTGCTTAGAAAATTCTCAAAACTTCACAGAACGTGGGAAATGCTCCCAGAAGTCCGATTCCAATATTAAATTCTTGAAATTGTAGTGCTGCCGTGGCCAAATTCAGGTTTGAGCGGTTGAGTGGTGTGGGCGTTTAGCTTGTGAACCCTTCTATGCCGCGATCTCCGTACCACGGCCACCCAACGTCGAAAAAGTGTTCGATTTCGGAAGTCTGGAGTTCTACGGTATTTGGTAAAGTCTTGTTGATTTTCTTCTTCTTTGTTCCCTCGAAGTTTTGGAAATATTTGTCCGAGCATGTGTGGTTTTGAGTGGCTCTATTCTTGGAGCTGACACAGGTAGAGTCTCTACCTCCTACCCTAACTCTTCCACTCCTCGTGATACCTACATCAATATTCTTACAGGGCCCAGGGCTTGAAACCACATCCCTCACCATCCGGCTCCCGGGTTCCTTGACCAGGAACTTTGGCCTGGTCTTCGCCCGTCCTTCCAGCCGAAGTTTTATGCCTTTACTGCACATTAGCAAAGCCGCCGAAATCGTGGTACATCCGGAGTTCAAGGTCTTTCGTGATGAGGGGTTGATCCTTCCAACTCCACAATGAACCGGCTTCCAGCACCTTCTATATATTTCAAATATGTCCCGTTTCGCCAGGGATTGTTGTTCTGTTGCAAGGTGATCTCGGCTGCTTGTGCAGGAGTACTGGTGAGGGTGGGTCGGGGTACATGCGCTTGAGTAAGAGCTACAGGTATTTGTTCTGATTGCGGCGGTTGTGCGGGCGACTCTTCCGCTTGTCCAGGCTCGTCGAGTGCTGATTGTATCGCCATTCGAAACTCTCTCGCAAAGTCATTCTCTTCCTCGCCTGGGTTGTCCTCACTTCGGGAGACATGGTCTACGAGCGAGTCGAAAACTTGTTGGAGTTGTCTTCTCTGCATATCTGTTCGGATCCTCGAATGTACTGGTGTGGAAACCCCGAGATTCGGTGAACTTATTCGTTGCAGAGGACTGGATGTGGCAAGTTCTGATGATGAGCCATTGAAACTTCGGCGGGGGAGTTCAAAAAGCGTGCTTGGGGCGGATGGCGCCCTCACCAGAGGTGAAAGATTAAGTGACGAAGTTGGAATCGACGACGAGATCCTTTCTGGTGCGGAAGCTGCTGATCTCATCGTGAAGAGCGGAGGCGATGGTAAGGGTGGAAGTGGCATTATTTCATCTTCGTGGTCGTCCAAACCTTCGATTGCTCTCTCTTTCCCTTTTCCCTTGATACCCGTTGCGCTTCCAGCAAGGCGAGAAACAAGGAACTTGGTGCGGGCCTGTTGGAGTTCCTTTTCTCGATTTGCAATTTCCCTGTCAAGATTCTCTTGTGTTTCCTTGTCCTCGAGACTCCGTTTCCTGTTGGCCGCTTCTATCCTCATGTGCTCTGAACTGATTGTTAGTTTACGAAAATGGATTTATTGATCTGTGGATGCTACCTTGCTCTTTCCTTCGTGCTTTCGAACCTTTGAACCTCGATTTAAGATTTCTCAAGCCATTGTCGAATCGAGTAGCCTTTTTATGGGCCTCGTCGTACATAGAAGCGAGGTCATTACAACTGGAGTTGCTCGACGAAGGATAAATCGATGCGCGTCATCTGTGAGAGAGCTTCAAGGTCCGCAAAAAGAAGTCACCATCGCGCGAACACCCTCGAAGTCTTTGGTGGGCAGCTTCCAAGCACATTCGAAGTTGTTGGTCTCAGATGGAAGCAGCCCGCCCAAGTCGAAACGCCTGACAAACTCTCATTCGCCGTAAACAAACACTGCCTTACGCCCCGTTGTTGCTTCGGTTATCATTAGAGTAAAACGAGTGGTTAAGTTCGTGGTGTTCATGCAGGTGATCACCTCAGAATCTTGGGAATTGCCGCTGGTCTGCCATCAAATCAGCCCCGTTGCGCGGCTGAGGAAAAGCAAGTGGGGTTACACAACCTTCCGTCTCCCACCCTTTAAACTTTGAGACCTTAAAACATGTTTGCAGGACCATCGAATATCTCCTTGCCAGCTCCAAAGATTGATGAATCTTCTCGCGACCAACAATTCCAGCCACAGCCAAGTATAGCCGCGACCATGGTCGTTGAAAAAGGCGACTCTCCGGGGGATACTCGTCCCTTCGCTCTACCGGTACCAGTATCTGTTCTGCATGCGGCCGTCGCACCGCAAGATGACAGTGTTCCTGTTGAGTTAGAAGATCACCACAGGGAGCTTGAAGGGGAGTTTACCCACCAGACCGAGCTGCCGCCCAACTACGACATTGAGTATGACCGCAGGAAACCGTGGACCCGATATCCTATGGGCTATCCAAGATTTGCAGCATTCATTGCCAATGACGAGGATAGATCCACCACGATATTTCGCCGGTTTCAAAGGCTCTCATCGAGGAACCTTCTATATCTCGAAAGCGAGTTGGCATATTTGGAGGCGGAGCAGGATCGGCTTGATCAGGAAAGCAGAAAGAGCCATGAACTCACATTGAGCATGAAAAGCTGGAACCTGTTATGCTTGCAAGCAACGCCACCCCGTGAGCAACCAAAGGGGGAGAGTGAGCAGGACGCTCGAAGGAGGTTACAACTCGAAGGAGCCGCTCAAGAGAGACTGCAGTTGGCGTGGAGAATTCGAGAAGTTCTTGCGACCTATCGTGAGCCAAGATGTATATCCCAGTTCTTCAAGCAGAAAACTAATTTGGTAAACTTGCAGACGAATCATTGAAACGAGAGAGCGAAGTCCTGGCATTGGATAACCCTGACAGACGACCGCTGAAAGGAACTCGAAAGATGTTTATCCCGACGTACGATAAGGACGCTGGCACTGGCACCGGTGCCGCAATGATTGCGGGCCAGATGAAAACACACTTGGATAGAGAAAATGAGAAAGATCTCTGTGTGCTCGCTCCACCGATAGAACGTGACCGCTTGACGAGGCTCCTCGAGGGAAGATTGTCCTACTTCTTCCGGGTAAGTAATCGCAATTTAACACATTCACGACTTAGGGAGTACTGACTGAAGTTTTGGGTAGACCAAGAATGAAGAAGGCCTGTCTGACTTCATCTCTCATCATCGTGTGTCTGTAGCAGTGACAGTTATCAGCGGAATCCTGGCCACGATATTCTTAATAGGGGCCATTCTTGGGCTATACTGGGTGAAGAGTCCGAATGCGAAGTTGGGGATGCTAAGCGGACTCACCGTTGCATTCGCCGGCTCCCTCGCACTCTTTACTAACGCTAGAAGACAAGACGTCTTTGCTGCAACAGCAGCTTATGCCGCAGTCCTTGTGGTTTTCGTCAGTGGAAATTTGGCAACGAGCCCTGCTTCTACCACCCCTCCAACTTCTCCAGTCACTCCAGCTCTGGCGGTAACATCCACAGTGCTGCAGACTTCGACGGTACTAGCCACTCTTACATCGACATTCAGCGTTGGTTCCTCTCCAGCACCTTCGTCAACGGGAGCGCCATCCTCTGGTTTCGCAACCTCCGACAAAATCGCACTTGGTATCGGACTTGGCATTGGCGTGCCGGTAGTCCTCGCAACATCCTGGATGTGTTTGATGACAACAAGACACAGGAGGGAGGCAAACACACTGCCCGAACCAATGTGAAACTATCGTAAGGTTTATGAAAGAAAAACTCTCGTAATATTTTGGCTGCACTAGACTATAATTTTCGGTTGATTTGCAGTGATAGAGCGGAAACATCAAGACTGGAATCGTCCAGTGATAGAGACCTGCAAATTGAAGAAGGAAAATATATTAACGCCCTCCTGTACCAAAACACTCTTGAACGTAAATTTGTTTTAAGTCAGCTGGATTTGGGCTAGGGGCTTCTAACAGGCTAGAGGCTTCTTTCCAGATTCCTGTTAACGAAGTTTATCGCTGCTCCAATTGAGCAAGAAGCCAGGCAACCCGGTAACGATGACAGGCACTAGGCCCGCAACTATAGGATGCTTGCGGCAACCAACTCTATATATTCTCTCGAGGCACACCTCACTAATTCATTATTCTCCGACTTTAACACGTTTTATTAGTAAACAATACAAGGAAGATTCCCAAGCCTCCCAGATCCTTAAATGCCCTCTTCTTAATCCCTGATACTCTCTTTACTCTTTTTCAACTTTTTCGGGGTTAAAATTATTAATTCTTTGCTATATTTAATTAATTTTAATTTAGGGGGAGGTTGATGATATTAAAGAGGAGGAGGTGGTAGCGGAGGCTGTGGAGGACGTCAAAGAGGAGATCAGATACCTTCTCTTCGGTCCCTTTTACAACGTACTATTTATTATTCCTATAAGGCCCAGGCTTGATTCCGGGTTACTACTATACAATTATCTTTGGTTGTGCGATCGCATTTTCGAAGTCTTTGCATTTTTGTGGCTTGCCTATTTTGATCTACGATGTGGAGTATAACGGAATATTCCTGGGAAAGAAAAGACTGATGAAGTGCTGGATGGTAGAATGCACGGTGCGGGCGGACTTATTAGACTCATTGCCCGTGCCAAGTTGCCAACTGCGTTGTTAAGGTTTCGTCCTCCCTGCCTCCCCAGATACAAGATTCCGCCAGCTTATACCAGGTGGAAAGTGCTTGGTTTTTCTTGCTCAAAATCCTTTATGATCTTTTCAAAGACCATACCTATATCTATTATCCGGAACAAATTGTTTCCTGTGGGCTCTATAACGAGAACCTCGTAGAAATCATGACCAAGGGTGAAGTCACCTGGGACCCCGCCTACATTCTTTCTTATCGCAACGTGTACTAGTATGCACGGTGGCGACGTCGAGGGCCGCCGTTCCAGAATGGTCTGGCTTCTGAGTAGCTGGAAGTTGCAATCTTTCGAACGTCATCCATCCAGCGATCACCGCAGGTGTTACTGACGAGCAGACTGCATAGTATTTTTCCTTAGAGCTCTTCTTGAACGCTCCCTGGCGGCCTATGTTGATGACGCCTTCCCGGTCTCTCTGGCGAGATTTGTCTGACGTTCATCAACCAATTCAGCCAGAACCAGGTCCGGCAGATGCTTGGCCTTGATCGTGAGCTGGGTGACCATCACAAGCATTTGTTTATGCTCACCCTCTTCAGCTTTTGCGTCGACAATTTCCAGCACAGGTATCGTACCGGGTCCGACGCGGCGATTTGGCCAGCTGAAGAGGCTACCAAAAGACATCCACGACCATGAGGGTGCACCACCCATCCTTAATTGCGGAAACATTGATGCATCTTGTCCCTGCCGATCCATAGAAGACCATGGTGGATGTCCTCATGCCATAGGCCCGAGAGGTATCTGAATAAACTTCCCTTCCCCTTCTTTCATGGATCGTGGTCAAGTAGTGAGCAATTATATCTTGTCCATACGATGATACAAGTAAGATCATTGAGCTAGCTTCCGAGGCATCGGACGAGTTGGCTAAATACCGGAATCTTAAGCTCGAAATGGCTGACGGCGACATCGATGACCTGCTGACCGACAACAATTTATCAAGATCTTCAGATACAGAGCCTTTGATCCTCCCAGAGTCGGGGCCACAGCAATCTCGACGGCCACAACATGCTGGGTTCGTTCCCAAGTTTGCGCCTCGCATGCTCCACTCAGAGACGTACTTCAAGAGAATGGCCGCAATGGTATCATCATCGTCGATCTCGTCGACCACTGTCTCGCAATGGCCACTTTAATAATGTGAATGAACAACTCAATGAGCTGGTTCGTCCCTCAGATTTCCGCATAGCATCGAGGAAGTTGACTTACATGTTTCGGAACGCCTGACAGGATCTTCATCTACAGCTTCATCCCACCAACCTTAATAACCATCGTGATGCTGGTTGACCATATACACATCTGTTCCAGCCCCAACCCTGGGAGACTTGGTAGCAGCGTAAGCTTTTCGAAAGGTTTGCTGCATGTGAATAATACTGCCGCGGGTTTGGATGTACTGTTTTTCGCAGGGAGATTCCCAGCAGGATCCTATTGCCTAGTCGACACTACAACCCCCCTCCCCCCGCCTGTACTGGTAAGAAAATAGGGATATCCTAATAGTCCTAAGCCGAAACTCGAGGGAGCAAGTGATGCGGAACTTGTATCTATGTTCAAGTTCGGGACGACTATTGGTCTGTGGTGTTATGTTGGTTTCTTCGAGCGTCTGAGGGCATCCCATGACAATATATATCCAATCCTCGATTCTACCGCAGCTGCACTTTCGTTGTATGGCAATATGCGCATCTTGGAACACCGCATTCCGGACACGTAGTGAGCATGATATTGATGCCTGAACATGCGCATGCACACTATTAGATTACCTTAGTTAGATCGAACTGGGACCAAGTTGAATTCCAGGTAAGTGCCTGTCAATGGGCCATGATTTATTTTACTTTAGTCACATGGAATGGAAGTTGATTGGCAGAGGGAAGAATGGCGCGATGGCCAGTGTGCATTTAATGGTACTATTTACAAGATGAGAGTGAGTGCAGGCCCGAAGACCACGTACAGAATGAAAAATCATTAAAACAATCCTCCCCGAAGAGTTGGTGGTGGTGGTGGTGGTGCTCATCGGACGAATGGATAAGCGTATGGATCGCGAGGAATCCCAGCAGCGATCATGCTGGGGAAGATGATCTTCTCGTAAACCCTGTGTTGTTGTCAGTCTTGCTTCTCTTGTCTCGAGATGGGAGGAAAACTTACCACGCAGCTTGGCAAGACCCGACCATTCCCAGGCAGGGGTAATCGTCCCTAGTATCCATCATGTCCCATTCTTCGTCCTCCCAATCCATTGGGTCGTTCTCGTTCGGCCCTTGGCCAGGCTTTTGTCTGGAGGTTGGTGTTGCCACCGGACGAGATTCTGGAGGGGTTGAGGAGGTGGTCGGAGGGTTTGCCTTGGCTGCTTCTCGTTCGTCTCGCCACTTCTTCTTCGCTCCGGTGACAACTGGTTCGGAGGTGGAGGTTGAGGAGGGGGTTGAGGAGGAGGTCGAAGAGGAGGAGGCGGAGGTTGTTGCTGATCCAGCAGCTTTCTTGGCAGATTCGTCTCTCATCTTTTTCTCCCAGATCTTCTTCAGTCCGGGGAAAGAGTAGGAGGTTGTTGAGGAGGGTGAGGAGGGGGGTGCTGGCGAGGCACCAGGAGTGGTGGGAGTGGTGGTATCCATCTTTGGACGAGAGAATGAAGTTTGGAGAGAGGAGTGGTATAAAAAGTGTCCGTCTGAACGTTCGAATGATGCCAAAGGAAAGGGAGAGAGGGTGGGAGGAAATAAATATTTAAATACTCATCTGGAAGATTGGGCGGGACAATAGTTCTTGAGGCTCTATTGTGAAATAGAGGAGGGACAATAGGGAAAGGGGGAGTGGGTAGGACAATAGCTTTCTGAAAGGTCGGACAACAGAGAATTTCAATGATAGAAATTGGGACAATTGTGGTGACACGATTAGAGATGACCATAGCAGACGATAGAGATTCGACGAAATGCATCACAATATCTAGAGTAGGAGTGCAAACAGAGCAAACTGGGAGCTGGTCTTGCGAAAGGAGCAAGCTCAAATCCGAGATCGAAACAATTCACCAAAAAAACCAATTCCCAATCTCGGGATGAAAGTCTCACCTGTGAATAATCCCTCGGATGTTAGTCTTCAACTTCTGCTAGAAAGCTGTTTGCAAGGACTCTACTGCAATCTCAGGCCCAATTGTTCATTTACTCCAAGTGCAGGAACCACTCTGAACGGAATGAACAAGGGGCAAGTTTCTCGTGCCTTGCTGATTTAGATGGGCAAGCAAATTTGATTCCCAACTCAATTCCCGTCCTTTCCCTCCAAACTCTCGTGAATGACAGCGTCCAGACTCCTCATGTCCTCAGTCCCACCACTTTCGCTCCCACTGCTGCTCCTCGCATCGGAACCGGAACCAGTGCATCCCCCACACTGACACTCAAATCCATAAATCTTCTCCAAATACTTCTTTTTATGTCCATAATCGACTGTCACCTCTTCACCCCCCAACAACTTAAATCGATTCCAGAATACCATCCTTCCAATGCTCTTCTTCCACAAATAATGCGAGTTTGGGACGCATGAGTGATTGATGCGTGATGCTGTCTCAAAGACGCCCGTTGCCAGGTCATCCTTGATGGAATAGCCGTTGCTGTAGACGATGCTTCGACTCACGGATTCGTTTTTGTTGCGTGAGAAGTGATGGAGGGACAGAAATGAGGCTTTCCTGGGAGGCGAGAGCGCGTTGACTGCGATGTCCAGAGGATCGGCACGTGAGCCGGTGTCGATGAGGGTGACGAGAGGTGCTTCGCTGAGGAGAATAGTGCCAGGTTCTATATCGCGTAGCGCGAAGACTCCAAGACCTTTTGCTTCGGTGTCTCGGATCTCGATGACAGTGCCCAACGTGTCGGGGTAGCGTAGCGGGACAGGAGAGAGAGACGTTGGATATCCCTCCGGTGTCGCGGGGGGTGTAATGTCATGTCTTATTGGTGGGGAGAGTGAGATCGTGATTTCGAGGTTCTCAGGCCGAAGGCTGGGGGTGTCAGGTGTATTTGTTGTATCGGTGGAAGCCATCGAGGCAGATTCACACTGATCTGGAATCATTGGGCTATTGGAGAAAGTATATTAGCATGTGTTCCTCAACTGCGAGAAAATGAAGACCCAGTGCCGGTGTTTGGAAGATCCAGTAGCGGCCAGGCAACAGCATTTAGCACTTTACTGACCCCTGCTCACCGATTCTAGTAGATGATAATTGGAATATTAAGGCTAATTTAGAAAAGATAGCCACGACCAAGAGTAAAAGTGGAAGAAGTAAATGAGTTGAAGAGACACTGAAAAGCCGACCTAATTGCAAAGCGAGTTTTAATAGAGTCATGAAATAAGAGAAGTAATCTTGAACCAATACTGAGTTAAAAAGGGAGGGGAAAAGACCAGTTACAGTTGGAATCGGCTGGAATCGAACCAGTGCGCTTTTGCAACAAGGATCTCTCAAGACTCGCCTTCTTAAATGCAAAGCATAATCAGGGTCGTCGAGAGATAGGGCCTATCGTTGTGTGCATGTCAACCACTAGACAACGCCCCCAATTTCCAATTGCACAAAAACATTTGGTACTGTGTTTTATCGCCGGATCAAGCGAGCAAAGGTGAATTTGCGGAAGTCAAAACTCCACATTTTACCGAGACTTCAATACGCAAAAAAGATGTGAAGGACTATGAGAATAATGGATCCATTTGCTATGACCACGCGATCACAAAAGAATAGTCTGGAGGCGGCTGGTTTCGAACCAGCATCTCGCATTTCGAGAGGAACTCCTGGACACAAGTCCCGCCTCTCCTTAGCACCTTGCGATGTTCAGGGACGGCTGGAGCTAGCCCTTTGTGTGTGCATTCTACCATCGGACCACGTCCCCGTTGTTTGTTCAACCGAATCATTGTAGTATGAAGTGAGGTATGACCTGGCCTAGCTTAAGGCGATATTTGGCAGAAACCCCTTATCCGAATATGTAAAGAGAAGAAAGAGAGTAGACCGAGTATTCGTCCGGGATTGCAGCAGACACCAAGAGAGTTTCGTCTCAATTTCAAACGCAATGCAAAGGAATTGATTCCGCAACAATCATAAAAGCAGGCAATCAGGCAAGAGTCAACGGCAAACAAGAATGGTGAAATAGTAAAAGAATACCGCCAAGTCGAGGAATGAAACTGTTCTACCAGCAGTGACGAGTTCTTCGACGGCTCAATTGTGGGAACTGGCGTTGCTCTTAACATTTCCTTGCCCACTGGGAGGCCTCGACAGCTTTAGCTCTCATTCTCGGGTCTCAAGGGTTGCCAAGACGCAGCCGGCACTAAGCTCTTGTAAGTATTCAGGATGGATAGGGGACATAACCCATTCGTGACCAGAAAGGCGATTCCATAAGTCTCATACACCCTAACTTACAAACACACTTCCCAAGTGTCTCCCGAACACCATGCAAATGCCCAAACTCCCAGCGATGCCCATCCCAAGGTCCAAGAATATCATCTATGTCGATCCTTACTCAGCTGGCCCTCATCCCTCTTTGGAAACCCGCCCACTCTCTCAGCTTTCTTCATAATATCCCTCCCCTTATCACCTTCTCGATCCTCAATTGGCAACCCCCACCATTCCTTATGGAACTTCTCCTGCTCTATCCTCCTCGCCTCTTTCGCTTCCCGCTCCCTCTGTCTCTTTAACCTTGTCGCGAACCACTCTTCTCTCGCTGCATCTTGTTCGGCTTGTGTAGCGTGGGTAATCATACAATTGTTCATGGCGCGATTCTGTTGCCGACATTTGAAGGGTGCGGTGAAGGTTCGTCCCAGGGCGCAGTCTGCGAATTCTACATGAACAATATTCAGCACAGGGACGAGAATCGTAATGGAGAATACAGACGTTTTATCTCGGCAGCACAGTAACTTCTCACTCGTGAGTGATACATCTCTCGAACTTGAGCTTCTTGTGCAGCGGAAAGTGGGAGAGGATTCCGTGAGGGCATAGGCAAGCGTGGAATTTCTTCCACCTCTGCTGGTGGAGGTGCCATAGCTGCCATCAAATAATCACACAAGGAAGGACCAGATATTGACAGCTGGTGGAGATGTAGGAAGTCGGATGTTTTGAGGCTGGGGTGAAGCTTCTGGAGCTAGCGCGCTAGCTTCCCCAGCAGAGTGGTGCCGCGAAATTTCTCGAGGCTGAAGAAAGTTCGTCCCGCTACCGACCTTTCTTCACACAACTTCAAGATAACCACGACCCGTCGATTGCACCGCACAAATAGTCAAGCGGGCCTCAAAATATTCGGAAACCAACCAATTTGACACTCGACTCCTTCTTCCCACAACCTTCTGAGTGCAACGCATAATGTCCTCCATGCGAAATGCCGTCCAAAGACGGAACCACCGCGAGCGTGGGCAGCCTGAAGAGCGAGCGAAATGGGGGCTGTTAGAGAAGCATAAGGTATGTCATTCCTGTATCTATCAATTCTCCTGCTAACAAAGCTCCCAGGACTACTCCGCCCGCGCCCGAGATTTCAACCAGAAAAAATCGAAGCTCAAAGCCCTCCGGCAAAAAGTCCTCGACAAGAACCCTGATGAATTCTACTTTGGCATGATGTCCCGGAAGGGACCTGCTACGATGGGAAAGAACAGAACCGGGACGGTCAACGGGGATAGAGGGAACGAGGTGCTGAGTCAAAACGCCGCGAGATTATTCAAGACGCAGGATTTGGGATATGTGAGGACGATGAGGAATAAGGCCCTTAAAGAGGTCGAGGAGCTGGAGAAGAGGAGTAAGGGCATTCAGGGAGAGGGAAAGAAGATAATTTTTGTTGGTGACGAGGAGGAACAGAGACGGAAACTGGAAGGTGTCGACATGGACGAGGACGAAGACCAAGACGAAGACAACAAGGCGGCAAGAAGACTGAGAAAGATGCAAGAAAAGGAGGCGGACAAATTAGAAGCCAAACTCACAGTTGCGAGGGAGAGATTAAAGGCTTTAACGGATGCAGAAGAAGCGTTGGAGCTGCAGCGGGCGAAGATGGCGAAGTCACCAACGGTTGGAGGAGTCACAAAGCAAGGAGTCAAATTCAAGGTGCGAGAACGCAAGAGATAAATGCTATTAATTGGTCCTCAGAGCATGACGAAAATTGCATGCTGAGCTTTATACGACCGATTCTTGTTCCAGCGCCAGACCATTCTCAGATCTGCAGCGAAAATTATGTAAGGAAGAGAAATCCAACCCAATCCAGCTCCCAGCGCCAATTTAGGAGAATCACGGCTTCTTGCTTCTACAACAATAGGTCATGCCTTTACCCATCAGAACCATGCACTTCCACAGCCCCTTGAAAAACACCCCGATCACCCAAAAGAAGCACTTGACCAGCATCCAGCACAGACCAAAGAATCCTGGGGCCTTCTCATCCCCCTCTTTCTTTTTAATTTTCTCTTTCTTCAAGCTCACACTGTTCTGACTCTCCAGGTCCATTTCGAATTCCTCCATTTTCACGGATTTCTTCTCAGCCTTCTTCGCCTTTTTGGGCATCTTAGGCGATAGAGGAGACGCTGACCCGACCGAAGGCGGAGCATCGAACCATTCGACGTTTTTGGTCTTCTCTTCTGCAATTGCCACCAGCATGATGGCACAAATTGCAACATCAACGACGTAGAAGCAGTCAATTCGACTGGCCACTGCGGTATCGACCTCTAGATATCCTGAACCAGCTCCATCTCGTACCAAGCGGATGAGATTGCGTGGTAATTCAGAGTGCTCGAGAATGTATTCCACTCGTGACCAAGCGGGTGAGGCGGAGATGGATACGACGAAGGGAGTGCTGAGAGCGGGGTGCACGAGGTAGTATTTCCGGCTATCCTCGTCCCAGACCAATCGTCCACATTCCCGCTCTGCTGCTGCGAGGACTTGCTCAGCGTCTGTGCGGTTCGCTTTGTTGATGAGGTCGATGGCCATATTCGATGCTGCGCGAGGGTAGAGAAGCGCTACTAGCCCATCGTTAGGAGGTAAGCGCCGAGCTTCCTCTTCAAGTGTAGTGCTCATTACGTCCACTCCAGTGTTTGGTTTCGAGGATGTAGGCAGTTTCGGGGACCCGTTCTCCTTGATTGATTTGCTGGGATCTTGACGTGTCATTGTCATTTGTGCGGAAGTGGATGTTGGGTCGAGACGAAGAGTATAGAATGGTTGCGAGGCGGAGGAGAGAGTATGGACCGGCTCTTCGAGAGCACTGGTCATTCGGAGGCAGAATGATCGGCCTTCTGAGGCGGAGACTCTCCAGCCGTTGACGACTTTCCATAGCTCCTTCAGTTCCTCCGAGCTTGATGGTTCCATGATCGTCTCATCTTGGACTCCTCGGGGAAAGCGGCCTGCAGAATTTCCAAGAGCTAAAGGGCTTTGGAGACCTGCAGCACTCCTGCCGCTGACGATACTCGGAGAGTATGGTCTTCTGTTGATGACTGTCTTGGGGATGTGCGCGGGACTCGTCTGTGTCGGGAAGTATGGTTGGTGCTCAAGGGGAATCTCAGGATGGTATGTGGGGAATATTGATCGGATCATAGGCTCCTCTCGCGGTAAAGTGTTATTGGTGGTATTATTCATGGGTTCGGTGTTTGACGCATTGCTGTCTCTTCGCACAAGTGTTGGAGCTTCGGAAAAGGAGGTGTGGGAGCGTGGTATCGACAAGCCAACAGCTTGTGAAGGGACGGTGATGGGAGAGATTTGATCTGCCTGTCGTCGTCCCTGTTGAGGGGTCTCTCGGCCACTTTGGGGAGTCTGTCGGCCTTTTGGAGGAGAGGATTGTGGCGTTTGCCGTCCTGCGCTCGCATTGGCTTGTGAGGGGGTCTGTCTGCCATTCGGGGTAGTCTGTTGACTGCTCTGAGGAGTCTGACGCCCTGAACTGGATTGTGGTTGTGTATCTTTTGGAGCGGGAGACACGCCTCGAGGTTGCGCGGTTTGCCGATCTCCCAACGCTGACTGTCGACCATCAGGAGCAGACTGCCTTTCATCCAACGGCCATACAGGCGTGGCGGATCTTTCAACTGCGGATTCAGGAGGTGACTGAGGAGTGACCGCGTGTCGACGAGTGCTCGGGGTCCTCGACGCGTTCGTCGTCTTTTTCGGCTCGGGAGGAAATAATGACAATCCCATGTTCCTCGGCTTATCGGGCACTGGCTTATCAGACATGGTGAAGAGTGGCAAGGTATTCCGGATACTGCCTCGAACAATTAATTACCAACAGTACCAGGTCCGTACTTGGGCCGTGGTTTTCGAGCCCAGAGGACAGGAATCCAGTTATACATTTTCTAGCCTCTCGTCCGTTATTCCCGTCCGATAATAGCAAGCGCCTGCAGAACAAAATTGTCCCCCGAGCAGTGAGCATCTGATGGCGAAAGCGCGCAAAGAGCTATTCATAGATTTGGCTTGCTTGCCGCCAGCGAGTCACTGGCCTTGTACGTGGGGTAAGACCCCTGTCAGCCGCAGATGCAGTGTGATAGCGAAGATCATTGGCCGCTCCTGATGCGTCGGAATGCCAAGCGCTTCTCGCTTGTCGCGACAGGGAACTGGTAGCGCTGCCGATTGATTCATAGAGGGGTAGATCATGTGATAGACTTGGAGAAAGAGATCTGGTGAACCTTCTCGAAGGATTATGTAATGAAAATGAACACTAAAGGGATTCTATAGTAGTTATAAGAGGCTCGATCTTGAATGTTGGCTTCTGGAGAGACTTGGGAGGCTTAGCACATGACAAGCCATCTTCTCGACGGGAAAATTGCGATTTCTGGGCAATGTCTAGCAGAATGGGGCGACTCCATTCTCCACGGAGTAAGCTGAACTGTGTGAAACATACGTTTGGTACCTGCCTCAAGATTACGCTCAAAAGGAAGGTGCTGACAAACAATTAGATCCTCGCAGCTCTTGTGGAAATTGCCATTCATGGGTGCAACAGACCAATTCACAAACTGAGAAACAACCCTACGAAGAGTGTTGAATTGATACAAGTATATAAAACAACGACCGAACATCAAAGGCTTCAAGAAAAGAAGCTGGATTAGCTCCAAGATATAGTAAAGACTGGAAAGTTTCGTTCCGCCCGCAAAAAATTGGCTGTGCTGTGTGAAACTTATCCGCCTCTTGCTCGACACAAACTCAGATTGCGAAACACCACCAGAGAGTACCAGCGAGTAAGTGTTAGTCCCAGCTATCCCTGGAATGGTTGCTCCCGCTTGTGCGTGGTGTGCTTGCCAGGAAGAGCAGTGAGCCCTTGGTAATTTGTTAGCTCAGGGTATTGGTGTTAGATGCTGCGAAACTTACATCCACCGGTTTGCTCTCCGACGAAACCCTTGACAGAACAGGCGTTCAACTAAGCCACGGTTGCAACTTGAGTGGCTTGCCATTCCCTCAAGCGTCTAACATGCAGGTCGAGTCCATGGCTTTCTGGGGCGAGTCTCCCTTCCGGCCGAAGACGTAATGAGCGTGAGTACAGTAGCCATCGCCGTCGCCAGTGCTCCAAATAAATGCCTGCGAGCCGTCCATGGGCCAGTTGGCTTTGTTGTTGAATTGTCTCGTATCCCAGAGAGTCTCATAGGCAAGCTGGGGCATGCGAATGGGATGCGAGGCTGGGCAGGGATCGGTGGGGCAAAACCACCGTCTTCGCAGTATCGTACATATGATCTTGGTGGTTGGGGTTGTCGAGGTTCTTGCCATCCCAGCATCCAGCTATTGTTAGTAGATGAGGCGCAAACAAAGAGGGATCACTAATGCTGGGAAGTGGTGCTCGGCCATGATACCAGCTGCGCATGGTGCTGTTGGGAAGTCAGGGGGCTCGGGGAATCTAGTCAATTTTGTTGCCAGATAAGTGTAACGACGAGATTTCGTGGCCTTTGCCTTTGAATTAATTGTTGGGTTACCAACAGTCATGCGGAACACGCCTTGCTCGTCGTTGCCAACTCACTCGCACCACAGAAATTTATCTCCAGCTTCACAGAAACATTAACCTGAGACATTAGCCTGTGTTTGGATTCGAATCCCTGACCAAAGCTGGGTAGCCTTCCACAGAACCCATCCCCACGGCGAGTAAGTCACCAGAGAACATCTCATGACAAAAGCTCCATTCCACAATTGCTTGTGTAATACGCTGAGCGCAGCGCCCAACATCCCTTCCAGGCGACTGAACCTTGTTCAATCACCTGATCGAGCTGCATTTTGTTGTTGCTTTGTTTGCAGCCGATAATTGCGATGGCCAAGGTCCGGCGAAATATCTTGCTCCCTGATCTATGATGCTCCTCTCAAGCGGCATCAAGAAAGGAACTAATACTTGCACAACAGCAGGGTGTGTAGAAAATGATATCCGAGGAAATGTAAGCATGTGTACAGCATATTAGATTGATGGAAGAAGTCTGAAACTCCACTTGCAGATGTCTATACCATATTCAATTGGGAAAAGTTTGCAAACACTAACTACCAATGACCTCCAAATAGGGCCTAAATGGTCTCTGTACCTCGAACTTGAAGAAAAGCAGATGTACCGTCACCACTTGCTACTGCCAGGGGCTTTTAAGAACACCAAGAACTTATCTTTGTAATTCGCAACACTAAAAGTGTGTATTGGGTTACTTGGAAAGAAAGCTAATTATCATATTGACCAAGTTTTGTTATTCTCTCTTTTGAGAATTAAATTATCGTTTGACTTGAAAGTTTTGCCCTGCAACGCGCAATTCGCGCCACTCAGCGCAAGAATTGATCGACGCTTTTTGCCTCTGCGTTTGGTAAGTAGATTGATTTTCCTACCACCAGCACTAGAACACACTGTATCGCACCAGGTGCTGAGAGAAGATAAAGCAGAGATGGGCAGCACCGCGGTCTCACTCCGCTCCCCGTGGACGGTTAGATGCCTGTCCACTAAACTTCACCTCATGCTCATAAGACTCTGATTCTGTCTCGTATCACGGAATGGGTATCTCCACTTGAAGACCGCATCTCGCAGAAACGAATGCATCCAATATCAACTCAATCCAGCATCCTGCCCAGCCCCATGGTCGGTACCTCCGAGTATACTGCAAGTCGATCCAACACTTCCAGCCTCGAAAGAGCTCGGTGCAGCTTGGAGCAATGGCATTGTCGGGATCGTGGTTGGCACATTGGCAAGATACCGGCAGCCCGTACGCTTGGAGGTTTACATTGACCCATCCACACTTATGCTTTATTGCAGATCATCGAGGGGGTCGTTGGTATGATTGCGAGGTGTCCTTCTTCCGCTCGGTCTCACTTCAGGAGATGCCTCTTTTCGAGATATACGATTGTTCGAGGGGTGTCGTTGGCTTTCGAGCTTAATGCGAGCTGGCACAGCATACGTTAATGATGCGGAATAGTGGGAGGGAGGAGATAGTTGGGACGTTGCTGATGGAGGTTGCGAATCTGAGGTTATTTTTGGATGATTCCTCGCTTGGTTGGCGCATTGGCGGCGGAATAAATTTAGAGCATTTCTGAGTCGAGACCACGCCAAACACAGGCCCCCGCTTCCAATGACGGCAACTCCACGAGTAGGTTTTTTATTGTCTCCAACTGCCGCAGCAAGCCTCTTCTTCGATACCCACCGTTACTCAATCCTAACTTAACTTAAGCCGTTAGGAATCGAAAGACTAAGACGTCGGGATACCTCATTCAGCCCTCCGGACTCAACATCTTGCATCCCCCGTCCCGGACAAAATACCCCCCACCCTCCAATCATCGCCCCTCCCGCATCCAACCTCATACCGTCCAACTAATACAACCAAAATCCCACCCCTTCCCTCCAATCACCCAAGTCGATCCAATAATCGAAGCCCTTCTCATCCAATCAAGTCCGAATATCAGCATTATTGGGAAATTCCTCCGGATCATTTTTAAGGTGAATGAAGCAAGTGCAGAATCACTCAAGAAGAGACAATAGTTGTGTTTTGCATCGCTGGAAGTATTCTAGCATTTGCGTGTGGCATTCTATTTCATCACAAACGTTTGTTCTGCCACGAGAATGTTCGAGCCTATGCTCCAGTAACCACACCCGCTTTTCCTCGGGTCGTGGAAGCATCTTCTCAACCTGGAGTCTGCTGAGACCTTGCTATCTTAATACTTTCGTACGCCAGGCATGTCTGAATAATGGCGGTTACCGAGGATATGATACCAAAGGCTAGAGTGAGTACCAAGATAACAATTGCCAGCCAGAATGTGTACCACTGCAGCGGATTTCGTCTATCGGCCCAGATCTGGCTCCACCCAACCGGAGGAGAGTGAAACATGTGATGGAGATCTAGAAGCCTATTTCTCCAGTGATCGAAATCCATGAGGCTGAGAGGGCCGGAATCCTCAAAGGGCCCTTCGAGGTGGAAGGTCTGGTCATGCTGCCGCATGAAGCTATCTGTGAGTGGATCCCGGTAAGGGAAAAGCAAGTCGAGTGACAGCAGTGCCTCTTTGAGAACGGTAAGTGGTATCAAAGCCCTAACGGGATTAGAAACCAGTTCAAGTGTAGCGTAGAGGGTCAACTCACCGGGAAGCTTTCTCGGGGGTAGTTTTCGAGGACTCCCATATTTGCAAATGGTCGAGTAAAGTTTTCTTGAATGGATATACTCTCAAAAGCCTCCGTCTCTTATCGAACCTCAAGTGATCCGCAAGACAAGGAGTCCATTCAATGTCGATGCCACTTAAGCGATTGATGTTCGCTGCCGTGAATGTATGATCGAGGGGGTAAGAGCTCGTTGTTGTTGCTCGTGGAAAGTTACGAAGTACGAAGCCAGCGAGGCTGGACGAGTCATCCCATTGGATCGTTGGCGTCCGTGGAGTATGCAAAGCAAAACTCTCTTCTCTGACGTTCATTGTAAGCCATGCTCGCAAGGCGAAGTCGATTGATCGATCAAGAGCTAAATCATGAGAACCTGGGAAGTGCTGGCGAAGCAACGCTCGAACTGTAGGCCGATTGCGGCTCTTGTCTAATGCGAGAGTGTTCACTATGGTAATCACGTGCTCGTGGGTGTTTGCTGCCATCGATGTTGACTGCCATGCCTCTTTTGAGATCCCAAATTGAAGGCGTCGGCATTCTGTTCCATAGTAGCGAAAATATGACTGGTACGATCCCGGGAGCGTTTGGAGATCCGTTCCCCAAAGCTGGCTGATTATGAAAGCTTCAACGTCGGCACAGGGGCGGTCGCTGAGCAGGGACCGAATCGATGCCATTTTGCTCGATCTCTTGTGAAGCCTGCGTGATCTCGTAGATTGAGAACAAGGCTTGAGTTTTGCGGGACAACCAAGGGGCATATAAGACGGGGGAACAGCGTTCTGCTAGTCCCGCTAGAAATCTGGTGGACGAAAGCCGTAGGATTGTGGATAGGGCTGTGAAAGAGTTCATGAGATTATCGGTGAAGGGATTGAGAGGACAAAGAAAGCTGCCGAGCCCCTGGAAGAGAATATTCAGAGCGGTCAGAGGCAATCACTCCCTTCTTTGGCTCAAGCCACGCCAGGGCAAACAGGGGCACAGCGAGCCTGAAGAAAAGCCTTGCACAGGGGTGGTTGACTGTGACTGGCTGCTGGCCTCGGTTCGCAAAAGCCACGGGGGCACTGCCTCAACTCTTTCTCTCAACTCATCGAAATGATCCGGCCCTTGATCTGACAGCCCACGGGTATTCGCGAGATCAATTCTTGTCGAGGACGGACAAAGCCAGGAGACGTTGTGCCTCGAATGCGATCTCATCTGGTCCAGTCTCGTGATCCCAATTGGACAATGGAAGGCCTGAGTCTACGAGTTGAGGAATCTGGCCCCCAAGCTACTCTCAGTACCAGGCCCAAAGATCGTTACCGCATATTACAGTATCTTAAGCCTGCCAAAGTCGTTGCATCCATTCAAGACCTCAATACGAACAATGAAACGCTTTCCCCAGAACGGCATCCAACCCTTCTCACACCCACGGCCAACCAACAATCCGTACCAGCGCTTGCGGATGGCAATGTACACGATGACCAACCGGGACCTTCCGACCCTATGATCTTTTTTCGGCGTCACTTTGGTAGTAGGCTGCTTCAGATAGAGGAAGGGCCCGAATTAGCTACAGCTCCGTCTTCACATCCCATGCCTGGCTTGCAACCATCAGTCGGCACAGCGGAGTGTGACGGCTCGAATTCGTCAGCTGCTCAGCAGGGCAGCGCTCTTTCCGTGAACGCTGTACCATCTTCATCTGAGGCTAGATCTTCTTCCAGTCTTCCGCATCACACAACTATTTGCATTGATGCCAAGCACTACATTTCCATGGACCTGCCAATGCCACCGCACTACACGAGCAAATGGGAAGGACGCATCAAGAAGCAACTGGAAACTTCTATCGCAAGCTCATTAGCAATCAGAGATGACACAGAGGCAGCTCTGATGCTGGAAGCCTATATGGCAGGCCGCACAAAAGGAGTTCTTAAGCCGTCAATATGGATAACGTGTTGCAGCTCTAGAATGAAAAAGAAGCTGACATCTCATCTCAAGACATTGCAATGGCTTAAAGACTCTGGGTTTCAATACTTCGTCCGTGTCGACAAGACCTTTGGCTACCGTACTGATGATTCGACTGACCTCGACGACCAGACGTTGATCGAGGTGAGACTACCCCCAGTTCCCGAGACACTTTGTGGCGTACCAACGAGAGTCAATTCAATTCCTGGCCGCGGCTCTGTGAAGCCACACATAGAGTTTACCATCGGGGGACTTATTTGCATGGACGACGATTTTGCTTGCTTAACTGCTGGCCACCCATTTCTGCCTTTGACTGGGGAAGACAAGAGTGAAACAGAATCTTCTGGATCTGAGGACGAGGACTCGGATTACTCAATCTCTGGGTCCCATTCTGAGACCGAAACAGATAATACTGAGGGCGACTATACTGGTCAGAAACCCGGAAGTCCTCCGGGCTCACCCGGCCTATCAGCAAGATCTGACAAAAGCCTCGAATTGCAAAAAGATCCTACTCCTTTCCAGACGCTTCGTCATAAAGGTGTCTTATCTCACTTCGGTCCATATGCTCAGCTTCGTCCGGAACAGCCTGCGAGTAAAGACAATGGGAACGACTGGGCCGTGTTGCTTATGGGCTTATCTCCTTCTTCACTGCTCCCGAACAAATTTCAAGTTCCTGGAGATGAAAATCCAACTTTTGTCGATCAAATAGTTAGTACACACGAAATTGTCAAAGGTCCAGTATGGGTAGCTGCAGGCAGCGGTGTCCGCAAGGGTGTGCTCAATCCAAACCCAGCGTCCATCTTTCTCCGAGGATCCTTCCGAAACGTTAGACAAATCATGCTTGATGAGAGCTTGAGTGAGTTTAAATTCTTCACAGTTTGTTAGTCATGTTAACGTTTTATTCTAGAACACGGAGACTCTGGTTCATGGGTAATCGCCCAGGGGAAGCTCAGTGGCTTCATTATCGCCGGGCGAGATTCCCTGCCATGGGGATATATGTTGCTAGTTGAAGAAGTCTTTGAGGATATGGTGAATTGCCTAGGCCAGTACCGGAAAATTTCTTTGCCTTCAAGGGAGTTTATTGAAACCGCTCGGAGGAAACTGGAGAAAGGTCAAACTTTCGAAGCCCAAGATCAGTCCACCGCGTTCGAGCCTGCTGAGGCAGATCCGGTGTCAAGAAGCGAGAGGCGGAAGCCTGAATTATCTCACAAGATCGAACAAGAAGAACAAGCGAACAAGGACCGTGAGTTTGAGCGTTCATCCAGAGAACCTGTGAAACAAAATGTAAAGTCGCCAGAAGCGTCTAACTCAGCTGAGTGGTCTGCATGGGAGTGGGATGAGGAAGGGCAGAGGTGGTGCCGCACCCAAACCAATTCGGAAGGTGAGTTGTATAACAAGTTTCCCTCATTGCAAGCAGGAATCTCATGGCAGGAAGGATGCTAATATTAAGTATGCAGGAGAGAAGGTTTACGACTACGACTATGGGCCGATCCCCTTTGGAGCTGGCCTCCCAACAACAAGTTCTTCTGTTAGACGATCCCCGGTTCCATCCCACCCGGAAGCTCTATCCAAACCAGAAGCCTTAGCTTTACGTCGGCCACTCAAACCACCCATACATGATCCCGACCGCGGGATTTGGAATGGTACTCTTCGGGTTATACCCTGCGGAGACAATCACCAGAGTACAGATTGGCAGGGTTCTTTTGCCATTTGTTCAACCTGTGGGTTCAGGCCTTGGCACGCGCTAATGATCAACTCCCGGAGCATGAATGTCGACGAATTTGTTGCTGCTATGAGCCTTCTGGATCGCAGCAGTATCAGGATACACGATTATGCAGGAAACTCTCCAATACACTTCCTGATGGCAGCTGGAGTCAAATTCGCTTATTTCAGCCATTTAGCCAACAGACACGATAGTACTGACCAGAACGTTTTTGGACAAAACCCTCTGCATGTACTCAATCCCCAGGACCTTGGGGACGACCTGGTAAATTTATTAGAATGGTTCAGGTCACGCAGAACCCCGCCAGGCCTCCTTTTAACACAACGGGATATTTACGGGCGTACTCCCCTCCACACTCTTCTCCAACATCCTTTCCCACGGACCCATTATCCCCAAATTCTGGAGGTGTTTCCCTTTATTGAGCACCAACTCCTATGTTTGGACACCGCCGGGCAATCTCTTGTTCAAATGATGAATATGGCCTCTCTCAAGCTACGGCCGGAATCGGAATCAGATTACCTGAAGATCCAAGACGGTATATCAGACATCAAGCAACTGCTCGCAGAATCTGGCGTTAGTGGCGGCGACGGACCAAAATATAGCTTTAATGATATCGCCCGCGGTGCCGGAGAGGAGTCCTGGTTCAGGAACTTCAACTGCCGAATCTGCAACCAGACCAACAAGCATTCGAGTTCTTATCTCGATCAGATGAAGTGCGCTTGTGCTAATGGTAGAGATCGAAACGCGCCAGATGAGACGGGTTTAACCCCTGCTCACGCCATTATCACGAAAAAGCGATCGAATAACGGCCAGCACGAAACTCCAGCACAAACAGCTGAATTGTTCCGCATTTTGATTCCACCCGACGACCCCACGCTGCGCGAAGCTCTGCACGTCTTAGACCCAGAGGGCCACACACTAGTGCACAATATTGCAGTAAGAGGACTTGACGAGATCCTAAAATACGTGTTAAAGCTCGAAACTCCGGCAAGGAGGGTGGCCATGGTGAATGCGTGCTCGATAGGTGTAGATGGGGTTGAGAGCAGTGTGTTCGACTACGTTGAAGCGATAAGGAGTATGAATGAGGAGATCCGTATAAATTGGTGTACGGAGGATAAAGATGTTAGGGCATTCTTGGTAGAAATTGGTGCTCGCCTTGCGAGGTGCAAGCACATGCTGGTACAAGCAGGAGCAGTAAGCAGTCCGAGCGTTACAAAAAGATGGAGGATTAGTCAACTGAGGAGGTAATCAGTGTCAGTAGCAGGGGTTCAATACAACGTACATCAGTTACCCCTTTTGCTGACCTATCGAGCCCATTTCTCTTCTGCTATTTGACAGATGTGTGAGATTCATACTCTTCTTCTCCTTGAATTTCGGGAATAATTACCACCGGGGCCCACCTTTGACTACATTAAGGAACCGCCTATCGATCGCAGGACCGCTGGTGACGGAGCCTATTGTACCGCCAGGAGGTCTGATCCGGCGCATTTGTCGAATATAGTCCTTTAGCTGGGATAAAATCATGCTCAGCTCTAAAGGGCAAGGTGAGGCAACGCCTTGTCAAGCATCTGGCTTTCAATAAACTCCATAACAATCTCCGAACATTCAAGGGTTGCGAGACGGGCCCTTACCATCAGGCAAAGCCTCCCGAACCCGCATCACCTTACTTCACAGCCTCGCCTCTCCGAACCTCGATGGAAGGTTTGGCACGACTGCCATCCATAGCTCGTGTCGGAAATAGCCTTGTAGATATCTGGCCAATCCATCAAGGGCCTCTGTGGAATATTGCACATTTACTGTCCCTAGCAATTCCAGGTTTTCTTCTGATATTTTCACTGAATGGCAAGTGTTTGTTATCGTTGGCAAAGCTACGCAGCTGATTAATGATTGAAGTGCCGTCCAGTGTTCTCAAAGGTTTAGTGCCTTTACTTGCTGGCAGTATTTCTGGGGGGGTTTCTATCTACTGTGGACCAGTTTGCGAGAATGGGTTTGGATTGCCAAACTGGATGTTCCCTAGAGAGAAATGCACTCGACAGGTGAGCAACGGCAAAGGCGCCAGTAACAAGCTTCACTCATACCAGTAGGGATTACATTGTCGACCATAACAAAGACTAGAGATCTCGAAGCAGAAATCAAGAAACCAAAAGATCAAGTTTCGTCTCGAAAGCGGCACTATGGCTCGAAAAAAAGGGAAATACCAGAGCAACTATACTGGGCTTGCGGACTTGATGGCAGCCAATCCAGGAAAAGCTATTGTTCATCGCTCTATGATCTATCCACCTAAACATCAAAAATCCTCTGTACTTTCAAGCGGAACTTGCATGCCTCAAGGAGGATCTCAACAAAGCAATTGAACACGATGAGAACTTCGAAGACGCCGATGGTTACGCCCTCTCATGAACGTTGTTGGAAGAGTCGGACTCACATCAAGACATGGTCCCGGATCACATGGAGGGGATTGAAGAACACCGGAGCCGCCTTGAGCGGTCTCCAAGTTGGCAGCATGTTTACCGGTACTGGCTATTCTAGCATTGTATAAATTAGAGGGGGTGCAGAAAGGATGGCAGAATGGGATAATTGGCTTCTTTTCAAAGTTTTGTGCAACTGCTCTAGCACTTGCCAAGGCTAGAAGGACTGATGTTTTCCTTGCTACATCTGTGTGAGTTCTCCCTTGAGTCCAAAGCACGATCCCACGTTATTGACTAATATTTTGACAGATTCGCGGCAGTTATGGTTGTCTTTGTAAAAGCTTGAAAGTGTCCGTTGATTGGGGGTTCGTCATTTGAATTGATTCAAGATATATGTACACCCTGTTGTCTTTCTTCACTCGTGGCTTCTGGGAAAGGGGCTTTGTAAACATTACCCCTATTCTGAGAACTACGCCTTGTGAATATGTGAGAACATCTGAGCGCGCGAACTCAATGCGAAACCCGACCCGAACTATTTTCCTTGGCTCACGCCAGCGGATCGACCGGAGCTTGTTTCTTCTTCAAGCTTCCTTGGTAGAGACGGGGGATAGCTTATTGTTTCTTAATTTCTTAAATGAGGTCATTTACTCGGCTCACATGTTGATCGTGGAAAATGTGGCAATTATTGATTGCAGCATCGCGCTGAATATCGGTGACAAAATAACAACGGATCATTTTTGAGACTTTCATCTCCTGGCTCCGGCAGGATGATCCGGCCCACACGAGCTGATGGTCTGGTCTGCTTATTATTATTATTATTATGGCGCATTCGACGGCCTGATTTGATGCCAGGATATTCAGCCCACCAGTTCTGCCGTCGCACCGCGAGGGGCAAAGACGCTGCGGGTCTACACCCACCTCTCACCACGCGAGATTGGATTGGTTCGTATTCTGCGCCTCTGCTTCCACTCTGGTCCAGCGCCCACCCTTTCTGCACTTTCTTGGAAGGGCACCCACGACCCACGACCCACGGTCCTTCCATCTCTCTCGTGCCTCCCTCAATCAATCAATCAGTCAGTCAACCAAACCTAATTCATCTGTCGTTTTCAATTCTCGTCTTTCGTTCTGCGCACACTTGCACCCACATTCCATCAACCACGATGGGCAAATCTTCTTCTCTACTGTCATTGTTGACAGCGACCGCTGTGCTTTTCACAGGCGCGTCTGCTACTCTCGATCCCATTGTAATCAAGGTATGCGGTCATCGAAGCAAGACGTCGTAAAGCGAGTGCCATCCATCTGACACCCACCTCAGGGAGCCAAGTTCTTTTACAAAACCAGTGGCACCCAATTCTTCATCAAGGGCGTAGCTTATCAATCCGGTGTCTCCAACAATGGCGGCGGAGCCACCAGCAGCGGATCCGTAAGAATCGCATCCAACGCACGGAATGAGGATTTCCACTGATGTGAAGCAGACTAGCTTTGTCGACCCTCTTGCTGATACTGCGGCCTGCACTCGAGACGTTCCCAAACTCAAGCAGCTCGGCGCGAACACAATCCGTACTTATGCCATCGATCCAACCGCAGATCATGACACCTGTATGAGCTTATTGGACGCCGCCGGAATCTACGTGATCAGCGATCTGGGAGAGCCCAGCCTGTCAATTGATCGCACGAGCCCAGAATGGAACACCGCGCTGTATACTCGATACACGGCCGTTGTTGATTCCCTGTCGAAATACAGCAACGTGATCGGATTCTTTGCCGGAAACGAAGTCCCCAACAACCTCACCTACGTCGGTTCTACGCCCTTCGTCAAGGCTGCTGTGCGTGATACCAAGGCGTATATCAAGTCTAAGAATTATCGGGCTATGGGTGTTGGATATGCTGCTGATGATGATGCAACCGTTCGGGCCAATGTGGCCGCATACTTCAACTGTGGCGATGTTGCTTCACAAATCGATTTCTGGGGATACAACATCTACGAATGGTGCGGTGCCTCCAATTACCAGACATCTGGATACGCCGATAGAACCAAGGAATTCACAGGATACTCCGTCCCAGCCTTCTTCGCCGAATACGGATGCAACACTCAAGGTGGTGGAGCCGCTGGCCGCAAGTTCTCCGAGGTTGCAGCTCTGTATGGAACAGAGATGAGCCCCGTCTTCTCTGGTGGTATCGTGTACGAATACTTCCAAGAGGCGAACGACTACGGTTTGGTCTCTGCAAGCGGTGGCTCCGTCAGCACGCTCGCAGATTTCGGCGCCTGGAAAACCGCGATTGCTGCCGTGTCCCCAAGTGCCGTTAACGCAGCATCTTACAACCCCACTAACACTGCCGGACAAGCCTGCCCAACAACTGATACCAGCACTTGGGCAGTGGCCGCAAGTCCTCTCCCACCAACTCCCAACGAGGCCGCCTGTAGCTGCATGATGAGCTCCCTCAGCTGCGTGGCCAGCGCCAGTCTCAACGGGACACAGATCGGCCAACTCTTCGGTCAAGTCTGCGGCTACCCAGGCAGCCCCTGCTCTGGCGTCTCAAAGAACGCGACTACCGGCAGCTACGGTCCATGGTCCATGTGCAATGCCACCGAGCAGCTCTCCAATGCCTTCGACACCTACTACAAGGGACAAAAGAGTTCCGCCAATGCATGTAGCTTCGGAGGTGCTGCGGCAGTCGTTAAGCCAGCTGGCGCAGCGAGCTCTTGTGCAAGTGTCATTGCTCAAGCTACAGTCAGCAACCCTGTCTCTGGCGCAACTGGCGGAGCTGCTTCATCATCCAAGAAGAGTGACGCAAGCGGAATGACATATGGCGCAAACCCATGGGTTGGACAGGTGTTTGCGGTGGGATTCACAGTTACGGCTCTTCTTTCAGGAATGGGGATGATTCTATTGTAGGCGGTTAGATAAAGGGGGCGAAGAATGGATTGACGATTATGGATAGAGGAGAGCATGAATAATAAATTGCATGTATGATACAGACAGGCACACGGGTAGTAATCAATGCATTTCTCGGTTTAGAAACGGATTTGTTGTGCTGATTGTGTGTGATATGACGTGCAGGGGGACGAAGGCTTCCTTGTGCAGTACCTTCTCCTTGTCTCACATTCCTTCTCCTCTCCGCTTTCTCCTCTCCGCCTCAAGATCGTTTTCTTGCTTCTCGGATCGTGCTATCCTGGAGTGCATTCCTCTTTCAACATGCCACGATACCTGGTCTTGCCGGAATCCGCGTTAGATTATCCTTTTTGTAGGTCAGGCACGGTCATCTGGCTGCACTTCGCGTTTTGCATCTTGAGCTTCTTAAGGTATAAATTGCATCTTCTGGGGGTGATTTATATTAAAACCAAGTCATTTTTCTCACGATGACTATCGGATGGCAGGAACGGAAGCCTCAGAGATCGCTTATCTTCTTGATTCACCAGCGCAACGCTCTGTTTCCGTAAACACGATCAAAACCACAATGCTCTCTTTTTACAAGGACATGATTGCGAATTAAAATGCACCCATCTGGCCGTCTCTGCGAGTCCAGTTCGCTCCAGAACGAACCATCCATCGGTACCCGATCGAAATCGAATGAGATTGGGCATGTGAGGAGGGCATTCCAGGCGCTTGCGTTCCCGCACGGCTAGAGTTATGGCAGCATAGGAAGGAGCATGGACTTGGGTACGCATATCAGAAGCTTTAAGAGCTGGGATCTGGGCAGGCACAAGAACCGGAGGCTTTTTAGCAGGCAGTTCGAGGAAGAGACGTGGATGGCGTAGGAATTGACGAGAGGTCTTGGACCTGCGACAGCTTTGTATTCCACTCCTCAACCAAGCCTAGAACCTACGGAGATGCCAACCTAGAACACACAGCTCATACCTGCCTCTTCGATGACAATCTAGGAAGAGGAGATGCTTGCAAGACTACCTGCGATTTCCTACACAAGAACGATCTTGCCGCCTGGCCTTGGCACGACTCGTGCCCAACCACGACGAGTCCATCGTACATAGGGAGGCTGTCAGAGGCCTCGGCCGCGACCGCTCCTCTAGGGAAATTTGACCGTCTACAGGAAAATCTAAGAGGCTCGAGTTTGTCCCTTCAAATTGGCACAAGGGACCATGCGACATTAAATTGAAGTAACGCTAACGAAGGCCATCATGATGAATAACGGACACAAAGCCACTACAGAGACTTTAGAGAGGCGCTTTGTCATAAAATTAAGGCATTTGAAGGAAACTTTGAAGGAAACTTCAGCGGGAGATCAAAATACGGCACGTGATAGCACCTCTCCACGAGTCTTCCCTCCGGCTTAGAACGAAGTTAACATCAAGATATTACAGATGTTTGAGGACAAATAGCATTCTTATTATCAGGATTCATATGCTTATATCAATCCTTCTCATTGACAGCAGTATGGGTCGATCAGAGATTGGAGGACGCGTTGTAGCGTCGCTCCAGCGCTTACGATTACCGCCAAACGCCTAAAGCTAGCCTTAACCGAGATCCAAGGTCAATGCACACCCACACTGAATGCACACCCCTCCTAAAAATCAACCCACTACCTTTAAAATTCGATAAAATGGTCAACGAATAAGCTATTGAGAAAGCGATTGATACGCTGAATGCGCAATTAATACCTAATTATAGCCAGGTGGCTAGAGATTTTGGTATTGAGCGTACCACCCTTATGCGAAGGTATAAAGGCATATGTAACTCCAGAAAGCAAGCAACCTCCCTGTACCATAAACTACTTACGGATACGCAAGAAGAGGTTCTTATTGATCAGATCAATAAGCTTACAGTTCGTGGGCTTCCTCCAACCTCACAAATCGTCAAAAATCTGGCAGAGGAGATTATTGGAGGCGATGTGAATAAGAACTAGATAGCTAGTTTCGTCTAACACTACTCCACACGTCTCAAGAGCCTTTATTTACGGAATATTGATAATCTACGTATGAAATCGGAATATGGGCCCTATATTTAGTTCTTTTTTGATTTGGTAACGTTTAATTTTTAGTGTTTTATCCGTTTCTTGCTTATTTATGGATAAATGGCTAATGTCCCCCCCCCCCCTACTTAGTTAATTAAAGCGATCGAAAATTATAATATCACGGCAGAAAATATATATAATTGGGACGAGAAGGGTTTTTTGATTAGAATCGTATGTACGATGAAGCGTGTAATGACGAAACAAGCATACGATAGTGGGAAAATTATAGTAGCAAAGCAAGATGGCTCACGAGAGTTTATTAGCTTGCTTGCTTCCATTTGCGCGGATGGTACGAAGATTCCACTAGCTCTTATTTATAAAGGAGCTTCTGGAGACCTTTAGGATAGCTGGTTAGATGATTTAAAAGAGGGGGAATATGCCTGGTTTATGTCTAGTACGAATGGATAGTCATCTAATGCCCTTGGGCTGGCATACCTCACTCAAGTCTTTGATCCTGCTACCCGTACGAAAGCAGGACGAGGGAGGAGGCTATTAATCGTGGATAGCTATTCTAGCCACGTAAATATGGAGTTTATATGGACGTGCGATCGCCTGAAAATCCTCCTTCTTATTTTACCTCCACATTCGATGCATTGTCTTTAACCCCTTGACGTGGGCTGCTTTTTACCACTCTCTACTTGTTATTCTACCGAGATTAATAGGCTTTTGGATTCGAGTGAGGGCATTTCTTCTTTGACAAAAAGGACCTTTTGGTCTGTTTTTAAGCCCGCTTAGGATAAAAGCATGTCTGAATCGAATATTTTATCCGCTTGGAGGAAGACGGGTATATGGCCATACTAACTATTAATTATCCTTTTAGCTATTGCCCCACTAAGGCCATAAACTCCTCCTGAAGCTCCTCCTAACGTAATTGCAACTCCATATACTACAAAACGTATGCGGTAATTCATAAAAATATACGCAATGAACCCGTCTAAAGCGGCCTTTCGTAAACTCACTAAAGCGAACGAGTCGAATGCAGCAAAGGCTTCTATTGCAGAGCACCGTGCAGAGGGTTTAAAAGAAGCTTTACAGCTTGAAAAGAAGAAGAGACGTCGAGGGAAAAAGCTTAATTTAATAGGAGAGCCTTCAGGAAAGGCCTAGTTCTTTGGAACAGCTGAAGTACTAGCTGCGATAGCATTTGAGGAGACGAAGGTTGCAAAGACAGAACAAGATAAATTAGATAAGCTAAAGGCAAAGGAGGATGCAAAGAGTGCTAAAGCGATAAAAGATGCCTTGGAAAAGCAGGAGAAAGAGGTAGAGAAAGCAAGGAAGGCTGAGCAAAAAGCTATTGATGATGGAGTAAAGAGAGAGAAGCATAAATTAGAGGTTTTGGAGAGAGCAGCAGCAAGAAAGGTAGCTACGGCAGCTAGAAATGCTGCAAAGAAGGCCAAACCGTCTCGTATAGTAATATTGACGGTAGGGTCTTCGATTTTATCGAATCTAGGGGCTCAGGAAGCGGTAATCGTAGAGGAAGACGATTCTGAAGCTATAGGGGTGGTGTAGACCTCCTGATCAGGAAGGGAGATTATTTTACCATAACGTCTTAGAGAATGAAAAATCCTGATTAGCCAAATTAATACGCCTAGTTCAATTACTCTATATCTTTAATTTTAGACTAATTAATGGTGTGGTTATTTAATAATTAATTAATTAAGTGCGAGGTGGGCTGAAAATTTAGGGTGTGCATTCGCTTGGGGTGTGCATTGACCTTGGAAATCGGTTAGTTCGGCGATAACACCCCTGACACTCCACTTTTCGACCAACGTCAACTTCACATCTGCTCGAAGGACATTCTTCCCTATCGATGAAGAAGTACCGTATTTCCTGTAGCACACGGACATTCAAATCTCATCTCGAGAGCCAACGAGGCCATCTCGATCCTTCGCAAACCTCAGGAACCATGGAATTGATCTCCAAACTCAACGGTTCGAAACGCGCCCAGCCTGAGAATTTGAACCACCCGGTCGTACAGACTCTGGCTAAGCTGGTGGGAAAGTTCTCATCACCTTATCTTGATCTCTTTTCTATAAGATATGCCATTAGATCCTTTTGAGGCTTGTCAATGACCTAGATGCTGGGCCTTTGTTACCATGTACGCGTTCGTTGGACGGCGAGTCAATTTTACACCCGCATCTCTCTGAACTATACAGCATGGCTGATGAGAGCTCACCCGAAGCGCTACGAAAGAGCCGAATCGAAGCGCAGCAACAAGTGACTGTATTTTCATTAGAAGGTACATCGTATGACCGACATCAATATTTGCTTTAAGAGCAAGCAGACCCTGCTCGGTCGGCAAGCTCTGCGAACCCCGCTCTGTACAGTTGGACGCCTCTCCCATAGTCGCCCTCTGCGGCCTATGTCATTCCCGGCGCTTTCAGCTTCTTTCCAAGTAGCATCAGGTTTTCCTCCTTAGAAAAGGTTGCCTAGCATTCTGATTTGTGTGCCTCCTCTCCGCATTGGTAGGCCTCGGCCGGCAGCTTCCCAATTCATGGGGTCCGTCCGACAACACATGCAGTCATGGAAACCCATCGGGTTCTCCGCTTCCCCATCCTCGTTTTTACCCCGCATTCTCCCCATAAAGAGCACATATCGCTGCTGCGTCTGACGACCCAATCCTATGGCGCCAATCTAGGTCTCGCACCTTTTTCCTTGTTCCTCGACACAGAAAACCATCAGGGACAAGCGTCCTCGGAGCGACGATCTTCTTGCCAGCAACATGTGCTATCAGCTTTTCCCTCGGGATCTCTTCAATAGGTTGAGGTACTATCATCCCACCAAGGGAACCGCAGCCCTTACGCGGCCAAAAGTTGCTCAATTCGAATATACCTGCCACACATCTTTCCATGTCAGACCAGATCAAACTAGATTCCTGAGAATAGCTGTCAAGCATTGATCCACAGGGTGCCTCCCCACATTCGCTCATTTGTCTTTCTACCACACCCGTCCCCGGTGCCGTGGTTGGTCCTCCCACATGGAACAGTACTCATAGTATTTCAAGCTCTCCCTCCCCCAAAATACCCGACCGAGATCTCACCACCTTCGTTTTCCACCGACTCGTTCTCAGAAACATCCTCAAAACGCAACCTTCGTTGTGTGAAAGTAGTTTGGCAGTGCAATCATGAAGTTCTCTAGCTCAATCGTTGTTTCCGGACTTGCCGCTTGGGCTCAAGCACAAACTGCCTGCGACTCCCTGACAGCTGCCATTCCAATCTGCGGAGTGAGTCGTGCCTCCCTTGTTCTCACCACTCAATTGACCCTCTGCAGGTTCCTTGCATCAGTTCTGCCGCCTCCCTCGTCGGCTGCGGCCAATTCGAGTACGCCTGCCAATGTTCCAGCTCCGCATACCTAGCCATCCAGTCCGCCGCCCAAGGCTGCGTGCTCTCGGCCTGCTCGGCAGATGCTGCATCAGTCCTGATTGCTGCTAATGCCATCTGCTCGTGTGCCTCTTCGGCAGGAGGCGGCTCCTCTGGCTCTACCACCTCTTCTTCGGGCGCTGCGGAAACGAGCTCCTCTGCTGCTCCTAGCTTGACCAGCTCGGCGCCAACTGCTGCTGCAACGACGACGGCGGCGAATGAGAGCCCGACGATTAGCGGTTCCGGGGGTCTCCCGCAGAATACATCGACTGGTCTTCCCCCGTTTACGGGTGGTCAGGGGATGCTGATGCCGTGGGTGGGCGTCGAGTTTGCAGTTATGGCTCTCTTTGGAGGTCTCTTGGTGCTTTTGTAAGCTTTCAATGGGTGGTCGAAAGCCAATTGGTTGTGTTGGTGCTTGGCTGTTTTACACTGCCTTTTTGCGAAGAGTTGTGTGCTCGGTGGACTTCCGAGAGACTTCTTTGTCGAAGCAATAATAAATCAAGTCAAGTTGAACTCTATCTCTTAAGAAACTGGATTTGAAGAATACAAGCTCATCTGAGTATCTTTTTATATTCCAAGAGTTTCTGATGAGCCTCTGACCCACCCAAGTGAGATCATGCACGTGATGCAAAAAGAAGGTCAAGTTTGAGGGAGGTGCTCTGCTCCTAAGATTATACCTTTTCATCATTGGATCCAAAATACTCTTACTCTAGATCGCAAGAGATATTGTAACCACTCGTTGAAGCGGCATATCATGGATATCACTGCGAAGTCCTCAGACACGTGACTTGACATGAGTGACCTGGTGGACTTTGAATAGGTTGTCAAAGTTCCAAAGCCACAGACAGGAGAAATTCATCGCAGACCATATTTGACCGTACTCGTGCGGACGGCATGCCCTAACGAGCGCTCGGAGACTCTGTACAGCGCCGGTCATCCACGGGATGCGCTTCTGGCCGCCTCAAGCTCATAACCACAGAAGCTCATGAATGTCAGAACCTTACCCTAAATAGCGCAGAGCCTCGCAGATCGGGCCAGCGACACGTACTCTCGCGGCGGCAGTTAGGCTGCAGGTCTCGACGAAAGACGCGGATTATTCACGCCCAGCTTGCGACGCTGCACTTGATACGACGATCCGAAAATGCCGCGGGCAGCTCTCAAGTAGTGACATCAAACCGGTACAGTACCTCCGATAGTGGAGCTAAATGCCTCTTGAGTTGTGAGAAATTGGAAATGTTGACCTCCGAAGGTCGAGAGAAATAGGGGTCTTTACACTCGTCTTTGACTAAAAAGGGTTTAGGCAGTCACGTGGCGGTTTGTCCGGATCCAGCCAGGGTCAGGAACGGGTTTGACGCTAATAAGCGATCACTGAAATTGGGTGCGCGTACACGACAGAACGGCCGAGGCGCAGCAGCAGCCCGGCCCAGGCAGTGCAGCCACAAATTGGAGCGCCTGGACGACATCCTGATCCTCACGTCCTGTTCAACCTCAACCGCAACCGCAACGTCGTCTGTCGTTCCTCCTCCTCCTCCTCCTCACCTCCCTCATCTCAATGCCATTCTCAATTTAACACCCTCTGGTCCACGATCGCAATGATCGGCTACAGCCTCCCCGCCTCGAAACGCCGGCGACAGCCACTGATCCTCGCCCTGCTGCTCCTTATCGCGCTCTGGTCGTGGCACTCGACGCGCAGCGTCAAGGCCACCCGCGACGAGGGCTTCTACCCCGAACGCTACCCGCTGGCCTGGAAACATGTGTCGTTGGCGAGCACCCGCGGCGGAGGTATGTCTCTTAATCGCAGCCCAATCCTCGCGACACTTCGCCGTCGTGGATGTCTTGGACGTGGTGGCCCACGACAAGGCTGAGGTGTTCCATATGCTAATCACGTGCTGGCAGCTTGGTACATCCCCCCTGAGTGGCTAGACCCCTCCGCGCCTGCCCCGAGGAATATCCTCGAGGCGGCCCAATTGGCCAACGCTTGGCTGTCGAGGGGAACCATAATATCCCTTACTCCAAGATTCCCTTGATCATCCATCAGACGTGGAAGGATACGGATCTGGTCACGTGGAAGCCGGATGTGCTTGAGGGGGTCGAGAAGTGGCTGACTTACGCGACGGCGGCGGGGAATGAGAGCATGGCTTATTTCTTGTGGCTAGATGAGGGGTGCAGGCAGCTGGTTTCTGGGCTGCAGCCGGATCTGGCGGAGTACGTGGATGCCATGCCTTTGATGGTGGAGAAGTCGGATGTGTTCAGGATTCTGGTCGTGAAGTTGATTGGTGGAGTTGTAAGTCCTGGGTATCCCCCGAAAAGAATTCTGATTCTAATTCCCTGGCAGTATGGAGACGTCGACACGCTCCCACTCCGGTCACCAGCATCGTGGCTTGACGAGACGGATGTTTCCGCCTGGACGGACCCCCAAACGGGCACGACTTACAGCACCATTGCCAGGGGGTCATCAGTAAAGCAACCGATTGAACTTATCCTAGGCATCGAAGGAGACAACAGGCCTGACACCGACGACTACTGGCGAATGGGCTACAACTATCCCGTCCAATTGACGCAATGGGCACTTGCCTCTGCACCAAACCATCCAATTCTCAAATCGTTCGTCTCAAACTTTGCCACGATGGTGAAAGAGGTGACTCGTCCTTACGAGGGAGACCCCAAGGCGATAAAGAACGCCTTGTACCGTGTGGATCCTATAGAACTTACAGGCCCTGCGGCCGTCACGCTGGCCACGAAAGAGTGGTTGGAGAAGGAGAGGGGGTTGAGGTGGGATGCACTGACAGGGCTGGTGGATCACGGGCGAAGTAAGGCGGTGGGAGACACGTTGATATTCCCTATCACAGCGTTCAGGTACGTACCTCCTGTTCGTCTTGCACCTTCAATCTACAATCCAAGTATATAAATTCTTAGTTACTAACACTGCTCAACAGCCCAGGGCGAGGCAAATGGCACGGCATGGGCTCGAAACCCATCACAGATCCGGACGCCCGGGTCCTGCACCGTGCCCAGGGTAGTTGGAAGAGGCCCAATCTAAAAGTAGAGCTCGGGAAGTTCTGCAGGACCGTGTTTGGTGGCTGCAGGGATTGGTCGAGAGTACCGTAAGAGATATACCCCAGTGTGACTTTCCTCTTCACTTTAGAAAAAAATAAAAATAAATAATATCTCAAGCAAGATGAGACGCTGCCGTGTTGGAAGGGATGTTAGGACTTCTTGTGATCTCTTCTGGACCTGGATTTATCTTTAGGGGGAGGACTGGAGGGCCACAAGGAAACCCTTGGGGAAAGGGGGGAGACCGACGAAAATAAACAATCGTTGCGCAGCAGGACTTGAAAATCCGTGAAACGGCCCGGTTTTCGAACTCGGCTGAATAACTGGCAAATCACGTATTTTTGCCTGATACGTCAGTTCCGAGGTATCGTCCCAATGGGACAATCAATTCCATCTCCAAAATCCGGTACCACCACCACGCAATATATAAAAACCTCAACCACCACCCGACCTCCTCTGCCCCCAGAAAACCTTCCACCCCGGAGAACAAAAAGGGAGAGAGAAAAAATTGCAGACAATGTCCCAAGGGCTCCTCGCCATAATCGGCTCCGGCGGCATGGGCCTCGCCATCGCCCGGCGTCTGGGTTCAGGCCGTCGAATAATCCTCGGAGACCTCAACCCGGACCCGGCAACCGCAACGCTGCTTTCCGAAGGCTACGCCGTCTCGCCCATCCGTGTCGACGTCACCTCTCTCTCGTCCGTGCAAGCAATGGCGGCGCTCGGGCCCTTCGAGACCATCATCCACACCGCGGGCGTCTCGCCGGCCATGGCGACGGCGGCGCAGATCTACGAGGTCGATCTAGTGGGGACGGCGCACGTGATCGAGGCCTTCTATCCGTTTGTCGCGGAAAGCGGCAGTCTGGTCTGCATCAGCAGCATGGCGGGCCATCTCGCAAACCTCACTCCGGAGCTGCAGAGCCATCTTGCCAGCGCGACGGCGGCGGAGTTGGTCCTGGACGGCTTCCCGACGGAGCCCGCGCAGGCGTACTGTCTGGCGAAGAGGGGCAACATCCTCAGAGTCCAGGCGAGTGCGAAGAGGTATGGCGAGAAGGGCGCCAGGATTAATAGTGTCAGTCCCGGGATTGTCCGGACGCCGATGGGGGAGCTGGAGTTGCAGGGCGAGAGGGGGAGGGTGGTGATGGGCATGGTGGGGTTGAGTGCGTGCAAGAGGGTGGGGACGCCGGGTGATGTTGCGGGCGTGGTCGCGTTCTTGTGTGGGCAGGATGCGAGTTATATTACGGGGAATGATGTCTTGGTTGATGGGGGGATGATCGCTGGGCAGGTGTGGAAGAAGGAAGGTAAAGGGAAGTGAGGGTGGATGGCAAATGGCTTCGAATGAGAAATGCATTTCCTTGAAACAGGCTGCTCCATCTCAACCAATCTTACCAGCCAATGCTTTGCCATTCTAACAGTTTGGAGGATTGGAATTACTACTCAGACAATCGGGCTTCCAAACTGCCTGATGATATGAACGAGTTAAAATTCAATTAGAAAACAAAGCTGGAATCAAAATACGGACCTACTGCTCTCACGCATCGTCTGTGTATACTCAGACTACAAACCGTCTCAACATCTTCAAGCCGCTTTGCTCCTCCACCCCATAACAGCCTCCGCAATAAGTTCCCCAAGCCCCTCATCAACCCTCAAGAACAGCGCTTCAAGCTCGTCAGTCACTCATCCCCAACCCATCACAACAAGACTCACCAATAGCCTATCACCCAACCCCTCCTCAACCCACACCAAACTCAGCACCACATTCTCCAAAAAATATCTACCCTCCCCTAATAATCCCCCACAGCTCCCTGCTCTGCACAAACTCTCGCCGTGACCTCTGTAGCAAACTCCCTGCCCTACCGTTCCACACCCCATGGCCCCCTATTTCTGGATATCAAATGCATATGTCTAAACTAAATCCTGCGAAAGCCAGAGTTCATATAATCTGGGTCTCCGCCGTAGTTGCCGTTGATTGTGGAGGGGAGTGGGGTTGGTAGAGACCGTAGACGGCGGAGAGGGGTTGGTTGAGCGGGAGTAGTTTATACTTTGCGCTTAGGCGGTGGCGAGCGAGGAGGTGCAGGAGAAGGTTCTTGCTTGGGGGACTGGGAGGGGCGGTGGTTAGCTGCTTGCTTGTCGGTAAGGGGGAGGGGGGATGAGGTGCACTTTTACATCATTCGGCTCGATTACTTGCCCGTACAAAGTCCAAGTCGGATAGTCGCCTTTCTCAGTGGTGTTGAAGAGGCTTTGGCGTGGTTGTCGGGTTCCTCGCCAGCCAATCTTAGGTCGTTACCGAGTCCAATGTCTCGATGCCTGCGTCTGGTTTCCAGTCCATTTCACGTATATGTAGCTACCACCCTAATCAAAAATATCAGCTCAAAATTATTCGTCCAATGGAAATACGCACCTCCTGGCTGAGGGTATATGTGTGAACACTGAATGCATTGATACGCTGAAGAGAGGCAGGTATGCCCTCCGAATTGTTGACATGAAAGTCCCAAAACATGCCTGGGTCAGGGGGATTGATTTGCCAATAGCGTATATGACTTCAATTCATGTTTGGGAACTGATTGGGTCTCGAATGAAGGAGATTGGCAGGTCGTTGAACGCAAATTTCTGGTCCCCATCTCCTGTGAAGGAGCGTAATGCCCAGCCTCGTACTTCTCGTACAGTATCACTGGAGCTTTTCTCGCCGGCCACGGTCGAGAACCTGTAGTGCTTTCGTTTTCTACCCGATCCCATTTAGGAATTTGGTGTCGGCGAGACCGCTGTTGTCATACGTCGCTCCAAATTTTCCACATGCCGGTGGCCTTTGTGTGAACACCCCTGTGGAAAGTCAGACGTGACATTAAAGTGGCACAATTTGGTCTTTATACCTCTCTGGGGTTCTCCTTCGAGTACAATGTACCAGTGTCTCTCGATCAATTCAGTACCACACAATACTTAGAGTCCCCATTTCCTTGCCCGGCTCGAATCCGCAAAACAGATGCGGCATTCTCACTAGATTGACCTAGGCCAGGACCAGACTTGGGATAACTGGCAATGGAACTGAGCTGGAATACCTCCAGCAAGGGTGTAAGTCGGGCCAGTAACGCTCTTTTGTTCCTAGTTTCAAGACCTGTCTCGAGTGACGACCATATTGTACAGTACAGGGCAAGTACCATATTGGATGATCGAAGAATCAGTCACAAGAGCTATGCTCTGCTAGTTTGTGGCTTTCGTGGGGTGGTTCGAATGCTTGCTGGGAACTCGAATTCCCTCGAGGTGGCTTGCCACATTTTGTAGATGAAGGTTTGTCAGCCAGAGTCAACGAATCAAGAAGCAATCTTGAGACCACCTCTGATGATTGTTCCATGATGCATCAAATATAGGTTGAAGAGTGCTAAGCAAAGGGGTGATGGAGAGCACCTCCTGGTTGAAAATCCTCAGATTAGATCTCACGGAAAACAGGATAACATGGGCCAGGAATTGTAGACAAAGAAGAAGAGAACTCAACGCTTGGACGACTTATCACAATAAATTGAATGATGGTTTTATGGAATATCCTTGGGAAATGATAATCGCTGGTCGGAGGCTTCGGGACAGTCGAACCGGGGCGGGATCTCGCAACTGGGACAAGGAAGGGTTACTCAGCAGACCGCAGCAGAACCACCATCCCTACAATCTGGTACCCTTTGCAATTGCCGTGTATCGCCAAATTGCCACATGCCGAGTAAAGGCTAGATCATTCCGAGCCAGACGTTAAAAAATCTGTTAATCGCCTCCGCCAACTGGGCTGAACTCATTGGCCGAATTGCATTCCAAATACTTCAGGTATTCAAGGAGCCGATATCTTGAGATATTAGCCTGGATATTTGCCATTGAGTTGTTTCCATGGAAGTGTTGGTCATACGCTCCTTAAAAGTCAACGGCTTCGCATTGACAGGGTACATGGGAGAGGCAGTGAACCTGTACATAAATAACCCCTCATTTGAGGTGCTTCTATCTGCCGCTGGTTCTGCATGAGGAGCCGTGTTTGAACGTGTCAGTGCAGGACACGCTAGGAGCAAAGATGCAAACCAATGGCTCGACCGTTTTCAGAATATCTGGGGAAAGGACACTATCCGGCGAACATCATGGCCTTGTGCTGAGCTGCGCTCCTCACATGGATATGCAGACTTAGAGCCAAGACCGTCCAAGGAACATTGCTGCAACTAGATGTTCAGCCAGGATCAACTGACCGAGAGAATCGGGGTAAGCTATACTCCATTCCTCAATCTTTGCGAGACACTTTGGAGGGTTGAGCTGATGCTGGGTTGGGTTACATATGCCTTGCCAATCAGCTAAACTGCTGACAGAAGGAGTTGCATGAAGCATGCAGATGTTGATCCACCTTGCGGAGGCAAGTCCTGAAGTGCAGCTCAACTTAAGGAAAATTTCCGAGAGGCATAAAAGGAGCGAATGGAGAACTGTAACTCGAGAAGGCAAATTTGAGCCGGCAATGTGACTCACCGAAGCCTCGATCAGACCACGCAAGACCGGAATAACCACTGGTCTGATTCCGCGTATAGCACAGATCTGATGTAAAAAGCAAGTTGGATGAAGCACTGTCGTAGCAAGACACGACAATTATTCTCTCGGGCGTGGACAGAAATCTCGGGCTTTGTTTACCGAGATATCCACGAAGGCGAGCGAGCTCGAAGTTGCGGAACCTCTCTCGAAACCCATTGGCTGACAAACCTTCCTTTTAAGAGCGAACACCTGATGCGGCATGATTACTTGCAGCTTTATGGGTCCTTGCCCCATGGTACCGATGACGGTTGTTGTGGATAGCCCCTGTCAACTTGCATGACCTCACCGTTTAAGCTTCAAAAACCCCATATGTCAGTGCAAAAAACTTTGGCAAGCACATAAATTTAGCTTGTGAGACACATTGGAAAGTTGAGTCGATCCGGCCGCCCTTACGGAGAACGTATTGAAATGGAGACTGTCAATCGACCTAATGAATGGAAAATTGAACAAGGCCTAGCAGGTGCTGAGCTGCCCTTCCTCGACCAAACTGGGCGTGACACAGTTGCAATCCCACCGCAGAAATGGGTAGGTTTCTGGAAAGATGAAGAGGCTATCAAAGCTTTCGGTGACCCGAAGCAACTCTTTGCTAGAGAACTCGAAGGTTGGAAAGGGTAGGTATTTTCTCTAAAACGCCCGATTTGACGATTCATTTGACAGATTTTCAGGTATGTGGAATGGGAAAAGTATCCGGAGAAGAAAGCCATAGCCCATAAGATACTCACCTCTCAATCTTTTCCCCCGCATCCAGAATACCAGATGTCACCAATTCCAGACACAAATCCCGTTCTTGACGGATATCGTTGGAAATTGTGGCATCAGGCACTTGGCGGCGAGCTGGATTCAGTTCCTGACGACTCTTGGGCAATGGTTTTGAAGGAGAAACACCCTGAGATGTTACATCTTCTTCAGTTTCCCTACAATGGCGAACCTCCAAAACGGCTTGTGACGTCGAAGCCGGTCACACCAAATCCTCTTCATTTCGTTCGAAATCATGGCGGCATACCCATAATCGACAAGGACAAATTTAGCATGACCCTAGATGGACTAGTCGCCGACCCGAAAGTTTATAGCCTCGACGATTTGATGGATGAGTCTAAATTTCCGCGGATGGAGAAAGTAGTCACGATGCAGGTAAGTGTTTGGTTAGATGAGCATCATCTTCTTTGCATGTCTCGCGATTTATTTCCTCAGCATGAATATCTTTCAAAGAAAGTCCGTGAGGATATCTTCCGACTCCTTTGCACTTCGCTAGGCAATGCTAATTTGTGACATCCGCAGTGCTCTGGAACTCGTCGGATAGAGCAAATCGGTCTGTACCCTGGGCAGGGAGACGAACTTCCGCAGGCCCCATGGGCAGAAGGTGCAATTGGAACTGCGAAATATGTCGGAATCAGCCTGAAAAAGGTGATCAAGGACTGCGGTGGGCTTATCAATGGAGCGAAACACCTGGAACTCTATGGTGCCGAGACCTATTTCAAGGCTGACCAGGTCATGAACTACCTCGTGAGTGTTCCATGGTCGAAAGTCAAGGCGAACGAGGTCATGCTTGTCTGGGAAATGAACGGCGAGCCATTGCCCAAGATCCACGGTTATCCATTGAGAGTGGTAGTGCTGGGATATATCGGCGCTCGAAGTGTTAAGTGGCTTTACCGGATTAAAGCCATTGAGACCCCCTCTCTGGCGCCTGTCCAGAGCAAGGAGTACCTTTACTTCAACCAGCAAGTCGGCAAGCATAACCAACGTCCAACGGATGGGATTCAGATCCAAGAGATGCCGGTGAGCAGCGCGATTATGTCTCCCTGGACCAAACAAGTTGTCATACATAACGGCTCGATTCGGTGCAAAGGCTGGGCATATTCTGGTGGCGGAAGATGGCCTGAGCGAGTGGAATTGTCGGCTGATGGCGGCTTCAGTTGGTACTCTGTGCCCAACGAGAACCTGTCAAAGAAGGGCAAGTGGACATGGCGAACTTGGGAGTATGACCTCCCTTGCGACGTTGAAGGATGGATCGAAATCGTCTGCCGATGCTGGGACAATTCCCTAAATACCCAGCCTTTGGCCGTCCGCGCCGCCTGGAATTGGGGTCTTCATGTGACAAGTTCAGCTCATAGAATCAGTGTCTATAGCATCAACAAGAGTCGAGATTTGACAAAGCAGCGCTTGGAAAAATTCGACCACTTGGGTATACCGCTTGCCCCACTTACCCAGCCTGAGGAGTTTCAAACACAGAGCTGGGAAGAGTATAAGAAGTTTTGGAAAGAACACGATCCGAGAGACGTCGACGAATAATGATTCTATGGAAGAAGGATGGCTGAGTTGGTCTTTCTTTTGTGAGATGGATCTTCGCCAATATGTCATTTAGGTTCGAAGGTGCAAGTTTAGTCCAATGGATGCGTTAATTTTTGATTCAGCTGTCGTAGTTGATGCCGGATTTGATAGCTCGTTGCTCCAAGCGTGCCGGCGTGGTTGCGTGTTGAAAGTCGACTCTGCGGATACGTGTTCATACTGGTTGTTCTGGCCGCCAACTTGCTCATGGATGCTCATGGCTGCTCGAAATGCCGGGTTCTCCAATTATAAACAGCTTCCTCGGCTTTTCTTGGTTTTGAGGTTGCTCAACAAGGCGGACTGCGAGTCACGCGCCCCATTTCAGCTGAATATTGCAAGTGAGGCGGTTCTCACAGGCTGTGCATGATTGTGAGGGCCGGGCGCCGGTGCTTGAGGCTGATGATAGCCTGATACGTCTATTAGGAGAAGTGTTGTTGATTCACCAGCGTGAATGTGTGATGGAGAGGGAGGGACAGCAAGGAAGCTACTGTAAGAGAGAAAACCGACTGGCACGTGACCAGGTCCGCACTTCCCGCCCCCAACCTTACATATTTTCTCCAGACATCTTTCATCTTTGATCTGCATCTTCAAACTTCAACTCCTCCCGCTTCCGCATATCAAACCCCACGCGCCGTCGAATGCTCGAGAGCTAGCGGACAATCAGATCATCTTGACACGATCTCCGACTCCGAAGCCACAATGGAAATCAATCCGATCCAATGATCTCTTCGGCTCGGTCGCCAAGTCAAACGGCATGCTTCACCATTGGACTCTCAGAACGATCACCCCCAGGATAAAGTCTTGGGGAAACAGACTTGGCAGTTTGAAGGCTCTTGAATGCTTCAAGAAGTTTCTTGGGGTCAAACCGCCAGTTCATGAATTCCGACAAAACGGGCTTTCGTCCCAGCTTTGGCAAAGTATTGAGTCTCTGATCTTCATCCCCATCCATTCATTCCTTTCTTGATATTTGACGCTGGACGTTGGCTTTCATAATGTACGAGTCATGGATTCGTATTGTTTCGTTCATTCTATTGTCCTTTCTTACCCTTCCCGTTGAGTCTCTGCCGAAGCACAAGGGTACGGCGACCACAGGAACGACATCTAATACCAAGGCCAACGCTGCCGCTGCCGCTGCCGCTGCCGCTCCCGCTTCTCCTTCCGGTGGGATAACGAAAGCAACGGATGGATCAACAATTTTAGACAAGACCGTGACGATTAAGTTAATCTTCCAACCAACATTAGAGACAGATCACTGACAGGAACAGCGGCCTGTCAATTCGCTACAAGATCAGTGCCCCAGCCGAATCATTCACAGCAGCTTCTGGAGTTACAGGTGCAGCAGCCACGGCCAATTCGACAGGAACGGCCGGCTTAAATGTCCTCTTACATGGAGATGGTGGGCAATCTTTCTTCGACTTTCCGAATCAAGCAGTCCAGAACAACCTCATGGGCGTTGCCGTCCTTGCGCCAAACAAAAATCTTTTTTGGGGTGGCGGGAGTGGTTTACAACGAACCGATGGGGTAGCACATGCTGCAGCAGTCAACTCACTTATCCAAAATCAACTTCCGAAAGACATGGCATTCGATCCTGGAAATGTTTTCTTCACTGGCGTCTCTGGGGGAGCGCTTCTCCTGTCTGGATTCTTCGTTCCAGCTTTCGGAGCGCAATACAAGACCGGCGTGGTGCTGAATTGCGGTGCCCTAGCCCCACAAGTCAATGTTGCCGATGCTGCAACCCTTGCTACAAGCATGAAGATCCATTTCCAGAGTACTCAGGACGAGCTCGCACTTCTTCAGCCAGCAATTCCAAAAGCTATCACGGCGTATGAGAAGCTCGCTACGACCGCGGGAATGTCGGCAGCGCAAATTGGGGCCATGCAGACCGTAGATAACACGCCAAATGGAGGTGGGCATTGCGGATTCGACGGCAAAGGCTTCGTGACCGGCGTTCAGTTGATGTCAACCAATTATGCCAACATTATGGGAGCGGATGCAACGGGACAAGTTACTGGGATCGGAAATGTAAAAAAAGTGCGTATCTTCCCTGTTGCTATTATTTCAAAGGCTGATATGATTACCTACTAAGACTGTTGTCGGGAACGAGGCATTGAAGTTCACCAGCGCCACATAACACTGGCATCACCAAATGTACAACTTTTGTTCCAGTTTTTGCCAGGCATGCCACATGGATCTAGCGAGTAGAAAGCACTTCCCGCGCCTCTATGATTTTCAAATACGCTCCTACCAAAGGTTAGCTTTCAGCAAGTGCTCGCCCGTGCCACTCACCTGAAGCTCTCCACCTCCCATCAAAGACTTTCAAAGCTTCTTTCATTACTACAAAATCCTCGTAAGATTCGTCCATATTCAAGTCTTGACATCTTCGCAAGTTGGCAGTCGCCATTTGATACAGAAGGCTTGTCATGAATGGTGATGCAGCTCTTACACATCATTTGATTGGGGTCTCGAAGCCCACTATTTCCTCACGAGACTTTATCACGCTATTTGTGACATTTTTTATGTGATGAATACGTTCGAAATATTCCGAAGTTTCCGAACTTGAAGCATGAGCTTCGTGCAGAAGAATTAAAGCACTGAACACTATCAGCTTAAGAGACGCCTATCAATTCAAGCATGGCCACCCAACTGGGCACTTACATGGAGCACATTGCAGTTTGATTCATGACATCAAGGCTGTGGCTTTGTCCCTCGAACTCCGTAACGTTGACAAAGGCTCGAAGAGCGCCGTCCAAGAGAAGCGCTTCCTCCTTGTGAAACGTTTCCTCGAAATCAGTTGCTTCTACATGCCTGATGACTTGGCCGAGTAATCGGGTTGCTTCCGCTTTGAGAGCAAACCGCCCAAGTTTTCTCGGATTATCAGACTGAAGCACCTTGAAACGTTTCGGTGGCATCACCTGAAAGGTTTAGGATGTGGTATGCTTCAAGTCAGGCAATGGCACTTACTCCTTGATCCCAAGCTCCATCATCGGACGGTAAGATAGACTCTGGAGTTGGGTCACCAGTCCACAACGGGCGGGGTGGAAAGCCTATCCTGGAGACTCTGAGTGTTTGTCAACACAAAATTTTCTCCTCGGCCCATAATAAGCACACTCAAGCTGCTCGAATACGAGTTCGGATAACCACTGGGAAGCATACCTATCTAGAATAACGACCGCCCACCAAACGCGATTCTGTTCGTCGCCGTCTACCCAAGAGAAAGGCCTCTTCGCTGGGAACTTGGCATCCCAATTGATTCCCAAAGCGCATCCATACTTCACACATGCCTCGATCGAGACAGCAGCGGATGGGTAAATCGCATGTCCGAATTCGAAAAACGCAGTCAGTATCGCGGCCTGCAAAATCTGGAGCGAAACCAATCCTTGAATCTCCAGGTCCAGGTAGAACGATTTGGCAGCCAAGTAAGTCGACGTCCTCGGATCATTGCTCTCGGGAATCCAGCAAACCAGATCCATAACAAGGATCAGAAGCGCATAATCCGAGCGAATCTGGCCTGAGGGGTTGCGAATATATTCATAAAAGCTCTTCTTTGAGATGATTGGCATCCACGTGTGGGTTGTGGAGAAGTGCTCAGTGGCGATGTTTTCCCAATTCTCTGCATTGCCGATGAGATTTGAGATATTTGGTGGAAGGGGCAAATTGGGCTTTGGTATTTCTACTTGAAATCGTTGGAAAATGTTCTAATCTAGATAGAAAACCGCTGGGAAGTGGTTTGGCGGCGGTGTGGGGCCAGTGGCGGGATTGTGGACGCTCACTGCGGATGAGGAAGCGGTCGATTGCGGAGAGGGATATTGCGGCTCATGGTAGGTCCGACGCCCAAAGGACGGGTACCTGCAGGAGAGCCCTTTGCTGAAAGCGGAAGTGTGTTCAGCATAGTCCAGGTTCATGGGAGTCAGTCATTTTGCCTGGTGCAAAGAGAGCATTTTGGGAGAGCTTTGTCACATTTTCTCTTGCGGGACTTGCAAGTAACACACGCCAAAGTTGGTTGATGACTTGGTGGACTCATACCAGTTGCTTTGGTAACCTCGGTGAGCCTGGTGGAGGCTTGCAAATTTCTCCGTATGTTGGCTAGTGGAGGTTGACGGACCAGGAGGTGGGAATCTGATCTGTCAGCAGCCCCGCAAATTAGCGGGCCCGCAATGCTGCCCACAGGAGGGGTCCGCTCAGCCAATCAGAATGAACAGCAAACGCCGAATCTCAGGTCAAACACTTTTCATTCCTCGAAGGCGAAATTCATTATTCATTATAAATCCAATATCGAGTAGAGCACAAAGTCCTATGCTCAAGTAGACTGGAGTATAAGTATTCCTTTCCTTCCCATCTGAAATTCAAACTTCTCATCATCCCAATACCGCCCTTTCTCCATCAAGACTTCACAAGACTCATTCTCAGATCCTCAGACTTTCACAACGGCTCCCATAATCTTCATTACAGGCATATCAGGCTACATCGGTGGCCAAGTCCTCCATGACATAACAAAGAAACACCCCGAATACCAGGTCCGCGGCCTCGTCCGCACCAAGGAACAACAGCAACAGATCGCTTCGAAGTACCCTTTGGTCAAAACAGTCATCGGGGACTTAGACTCAGCAGAAGTCTTGAAAGCAGAAGCTGCCCAAGTGGACGTCGTTCTCCGTACCTCTGCCTTCCTAAGAGCCCCCGGAATGAAGGCTAACACAAAGTTTCAGAACTGGCAGACGCGGACCACAACTCCTCCGTCCTCTCCCTTCTCCCTTCTCCCTTCTCTCCAAAAGACGGGAACATTCATCCAGCGCTCTGGTGCAGCTTCAATCTTTACCGCAAGCAACGGACTCGGGCAACTCACGACCAAGAAATGGTCTGACATCGCGGATCTGAAGGAAGTCACGACCTTTGATCACTCGCACTTGCACGCTGTTACGGACCAGCTTGTTCTGTCTGAAGGCAAGAAGCAGGGAATCAGAGCAGCGGTTGTGGTCCCTCCCTGCGTGTACGGCACTGGACAAGGGGAAGTCAATAAGACGAGCATGGTGTTCCCTTGGTACGTTGACGCCGTAAAGAAGCGTGGACGAGGCTTCACGCTGTGGGAGGGCACGAACGTAGATTCCGTCATCCACGTCCGTGATCTTGCTGCGGCGTTTGTTTTGCTTGTTGAAGAGGCGTTGAAGGAAGGAGGGGGAGGGGCGGACTGGGGAGAGGAGGGCTGGTATTATGTTGAGGGTGGGGAGTACGTGTTTCGCGAGATGGCTGGGGAGATTGTAAAGGGAATGATGAAGAAGGGGTGGATTGAGAGGGAGGGTGTGAATGAGATTAAGATTGAGGAGGCGAAGGAGCTGCATTCTTATGCGGAGCTGCTTTGGGGGATTACTATGAGGGTTAATGGGGAGAGGATTAGGGACTTAGGATGGAGTGCGAAGGAGGAGAGCGTGTTTGAGAGTATTCCGGAATTGCTTGCGGATTATGGAGGGCTCATGAGAGGAGTAGAGGGCTACGTTCACTTGGATATCGCAATGCACTACCTTGACTCAGCCTCCTTTCACTTCGCTCGAAATACGACTCGCAGTAAGAAGGGAAGTTCCCCTACTTCGAGGTAGTGTCCCTCGCTCAGACATTCAACAAAAGGAACTTCCTCTTTGTTATCACATGGGCCCTCAATTATTCTCCATCCTCACTGCAACCAATTTTCATTGCATGTGCTGAAATCATGTTATAAGTCTCTGCAACATTTCAATTATAGTTTGATAGGCTGAATTTTCACTATGGGGAAAGATAGAACTCCAATTCATATCATCCATCTTGCTTGATCAAGATCTCTCAAGACAAGCAAGCACCCCAGAAAGCCACTCCACCAGCCACCTACGTAACGACAAGTGCCGAGGCACATTTCCCCCTTGCCCTCTCGCTTGTTAACCGAGCTCTTAAAGAGGCTCTCATATAGGCAAAGCACGCCCAATCGAGGATTAGATAACCAGTCTTGTTTTGCTTTGGGATAAACTTCCGGATTTCCTTGGAAACTTTGCTGTCCCACTTCGGGAGCTATACCGATACTGGATACCGGTATTTCGCGATGATGGCATTTACAGGCCACGTGGATTTTGATAATTTTCGTCGACGAGAAGGTGCAAGACTGCTTCTTCGTTGTTTACGCTTCTTTTCTGCGTGTCGACATTTAAGGAGTTGCATGGTTTTGTTGTTACTTTGATCGTGAATTTGGGCTCTGGGACTTCAGCTTGTCACCGTCAGCGGCTTTCATTCGTTGGAATTTAACAGCGAAATTCTGAATTCAAATTAGAATCATGAAGTTTGCAGTATCTTTTGCACTTGGACTTCTCCTGTCTCTGACAAATGCCATTCCTGTAAATGAAGCAGGAAAGCCCCTTCAACAAGGAGGTGAACCCCCATTTATGGCCCGAAGACTTGGCAGTCTCTGACAGCTCGTACAGATAGCACAACAAGCGGCATACCAGAATCTCTCCTCGACAATTTCAAACTTTTCGCAAACTTTACAGCAGCTTCATATTGTCAGAGAAATGAGACCTCGGCTTCCGAATCTCTGATCACCTGCCCAGATAATGCCTGCGCTCTCGTAGAAGCGGACAACGTGACATCCCTCGTGGAGTTCGGAGGCTCGTAAGTCTCTCTCCCCCCTCCTCTGTCCACTTTCTAATCCCGGCAGCAACGACACAACCACAGCGAACATTAAGGGCTTCGTGGCGCTCGATCCAACAAGATCTCTCATCGTCGTTGCATTCGCGGGTTCAGGAAACACAATCCGCAACTGGTTCACAGACTTCACATTCGCCCAAGTACTATACACCCTCACAGGCTGCACATCCTGCTGGATCCACTCCGGCTTCTCCACGGGGTGGTCTGAACGTCGGGACGCCGTCCTCGATACCGTCCTTTCAGCTCTCGAGATGTATCCAGATTACTCGCTGGTAATCACAGGCCACAGCATCGGGGCCGGGATCGCGACTCTCGCTGGTGCTGAGTTGAGGTGTATGAACTACAACGCTGATATCTATACCTATGGCTCTCCACGCGTGGGAAACACGGAGTTTGCAACATTCGTGACGTCGCAGGCTCCGGAGAAAGGAGTGAATTACAGGATGACGCATGAGAACGATCCCGTGTCCCAGCTACCACCGACTTGGATAGGGTATGAGCATACGAGCCCGGAGTACTGGCTTACGAATGGGACTGATGCGACGGACGTGTATGAAGCGAGCGATGTGGTTGTTTGTGAGGGGGTGGGGAATGAAGAGTGTAATGCGGGGACGGGACTTGTGCCAATTGATGGCACGGCGCATGATCATTATTTGGGGATTATTAGTGCTTGTAAGGGGCCATTTGCCTTTTAGTGAGAAATTGGATGGGGAAAATATAATGGGACCTCAGTCAAGGAAATATGAGAGTTAAGACACGCTCTCAATTAATGTAAATTTTAATGCTCAATATGTTTGAGATTCGAAACTGGGTACTGTAGATGTGAGAGTATCATGCATAAAGCGTTGCACAAACACTGACGTTCGGGAGAGGGGATTCCATTTTTGAGTGAGCTCGAGTGCCAACCTTTGAGGCTAATCTCGCAAAGTTCAAGCATATCAAGCTCAACAAAGTCTGAACCCCACGTACTATCACAAAATCGTAATACCAAGAGCATATCCCAGCTCAATCCAATCCATCCGTGAAGACCCCGCTCTATGCCCAACCCCAATCCCAATGCACCTATACCAGAATCCGTTCCCTAAAAAAGCAACCCAAATTCTCACAACTCATAAATATATCATAACAGAAAATACAAAGTAGAAAACACAGAAACAGATAACAAAGCACCCCACTCCTCTAATTTCGGCGAAGACGATGGAGGCGGAGAGCTCAGCGTTGCTTCCCACCATAGGCTTATCCAGTCAGTGAGTGTTTTGAGATTGGCTGGAAGAAGGAGACTCACAGGTATCACGTGGCGGTGGCCGAGGTGGAGGAGGTGGTTTTTGATCGCTCATTGCAGCTTTGCCGCTGCTGAGGAGACCGTGGCGGGACAGATTTGCGGAGTTGTAGAGATGCCCGCAATGCGGATGGGACGACGATTGTTGAGCCAATTCGAAGGGTTATTGTCGAGTGACCAGATATGAGGAGACGCTCTCAAAATTGGATGAAGGAGTTCAACAATTGTGCTGAGTGAAGATGAGTTCTTTGGCAAGAATTGAAGGAAGTCTTGGGTGGTGATTGGTGATTGGAAGCTTGAAGATGATTGATTGATGAGTGGCAACGAGTGACAGCTGAAACGTCTGAAGAGACCGAAATAGGACAAATACAATCAATGCAAAGCCAAATCCTTCGAAGGAATCGTCTTCTTATAAAGTACACAACCTGAAACTAAAAGTAAACAATGGAAATTAAAACGCAGGGCTGGGAAGTGGTCCAGGCATATATATCGATGACTCAAGGCCGAGGTTGCATTTCAGGCCTCCCTCCACTGCGTCCATCTCAACTCGGTGTTGACGAAGCTCCACTTTGAAGGGTTCGGGATTTTTATGGAGGAAGTGCAGCCTAGAGGCGACTCACGTGGTGTTTGCCTTAACGAGAAGGGCAGGGGCCTTGCGGCCCCCAATGGACAGGCACCCGTCACATGACGGCCAATGGAAACTTTGATGAGGATAAAACTGGGTACTGCTGCCTGCCGGGTGATGCCAATTAAGAAGCATTATTGCAAATGCAGATGTGAAATGTGAAATGTTTCTCCGTTGAGTCAGGAGGAGTCACACAGGTATCCCTTTCCGGGCCCCCCTTTAAGCGACAATTGCCGAATCCGAAACTAGTCACGTGATCATATCTCCCCGCCTCCCCCCACCCCCCCGAAATAGGGAGTCGCATTTTGCGATGGAAAGGAAACACTTCTAAGCATTGTTAGGATGACTTGATTTGTTGAAAGAACTAATCATCCCTTATTTTCAAAACTGTCATTGAGATACGTGCAAAATTTCATCATCGACCTCGTGTACTTCCATATTCCAGTATTTCCCCGTATAGCAAACCCATTGCAAGGAGTGTTCCTAAAGACATAGCGGCCCGAAAGAAATAATTAAAACCTAAACAAATTGAGAACCCAAGTGGCCCCTGTGAAGTCGCACTTTCCTGTTCTCCGCAACTGCCTTCAACTCGGACATCTTATGAGGTGCCACCCCAGGCCGTACTTCATCTGCTAAGGGATGAAATAACAGCGGCAGCACAGAAGACTTCCACTTCTCATGTCCCCAGCTCTTGGTGATTGTGGCTATCAACAAGAGTATGCTGGCGACCACAAGCAGGGTTGGAAGGACCATGTAACCCCAGCGGATATGGTAGAGAGTAGTCCAGATCCGTACTTCTCCCAAGCTCTTTGAGAAACCATCTTGCGGCTGTGTTTGACGGATGTTAGAGGTCATGAGTAGACCGATGTTATTCATGATGATCCCCATGCTTGTGGCGAGATCGTCCGAGCCACTAGCGATTGTGTAAATGAGCTGCATGACTTCGCTGCCGATGTTCCAGCCCCCAGTGGTTAAGTTCTGGGTCACCGTGCCCGTGAAGCCCGTTTTATCGCCAGTGAAGAAGTTCTGCAATGCGATTTGTGAACGACTGGAAATCGTTTTTGTGCACTCCGTCGTGTCGGAAATTGGTTGAGCATCCTTGTCATAACACGTTGGCGGGGTGAGTTGAATGTCGGTCTCCTGCCCATAGGTGGTATGCGCAGAGTTTGATGAATCAGTCCAGTTTGTATATACCGCATCTGCGATGTCCCAATTTGTCATTGTAACATTGCTCGCATCCACCACACACCAGTACAAAGCACAATCTATGCCTGTTGGATAGACGCTAGTGTCCGCACGCGCCATTGTCGTGACGTGGGCAATGAGGGGCCCGACCCCTGGTAGGACAGAGGAATCGGGATAGAACGTGTCCGCCAAAGATGTCACCAATCCGGCTTTCTGGTCCATCACCACAGTATTTCCGTAGAGAGTGTAGATGCCGTTGTAGTCGTCGCTATATATCTTAGAGGTGATGTCGGCACAATTAGAGCACACGCCCAGAGTTTGAATATGGCTCCATGTACAATTACCGTACAGGCAATTAGCGATGCTGAGTTGAGTCTGAGTGTCGTTGTACATCATGGTGTAGTACATTCCGTAAGTGATATCGGCAACCATGTCGAGAGTCGGTCCTTGATCCCCCAAAGTCTCGGATGTGGAGTATTTATTATACATGGTAGTATAGTTGTTTCCTTGAGGATAGCTTGCTCCGTAAATAGGGTCACCGTAAAAGCCATCGATTTCGAGCATTCCACTTCTCGTAGATATCGCATTTTGAATGAGAGTATGGAAAGCCAACGTGAGGATTGTGAGGATCGCCCCAAAAGCACCCAGAAACCTGTACCCTAGTTCAGCCATTGTTCCCGAGTTGAACTGAACTTGAAGAAACGCAAAAAAGATTGAGTTAGGTCTTACTTGAAGGGTCGTGAAAAGAGTAGTTTGACAGAACCGAAAGGACCTCTGCTACTCTGCTCAAACTTATCCAAATCGGTTAACTTCTGGCTCTCCTCATACCTATTCCCAAGATTTCAGAGTCAGCATACTTTCAACCATTTTCAGGCGTAGAATGTTCCAGGATCTGTTGAACATTGCTACAGGCCCAGGAACCGACACGCTAGAGTGAATAGTTCTCCGAGAATTTGGGACTTACCATGTCCATTTCAGCTGACTGATGCATGAGGCGAGCGGAACTGCCAGTGTAGTTTGGCTGATTGTAGCTAATAGTCCGACAAGAGAACTCAAAGCCCAAGAGTGACTCCATAAGTCGACGTCCGAGGAATCGTAGTGATGGAGAACGCCAAATATGGCAGCAAGCATGACCAGTGAGAGGAGGCTGGCCAATATCTCATACACCCAAAAGGTGTTCATGAGGTCCTGGAGGCGGGATGCGAGACCTGGAGGCACAGTGGTAGCGGTGTACGGCTCCTTTGACTCCATTTTGCTGGTGATTTTGTAACGAGGCTCAGAGATACAGAAACCTCAGCGGGGAATGTCCATCTTTATCTTGGCAGAACATGGGAGATCGGTAAGCCATGCTCTGAAGCCGTTCGATAGCTCACAAGCAGCTGTTTCTCTTCTCTCCAGCCTTGCGAAAAGGGGCTTATCGTGGCTGGCCAGAACTTGTTTTGGAGGCATCCTTCGCATCTCGACCAGAGTGAAGCGTGGGAATGAAAGTGGCTCAATGAAGGCATTTCGACAATTGGGTTTGGAGGTTGGCCCATGACAGGCTTTTCTTTTTCTCCTGGGCCCAGCTGAAGGTGATTTTGCGAGCTGGTTGGCGGAAGCGAGCAGGGTGGCTGCAGGACGGAAACGAAAAAGGACGAAGAAACGCCACATTGATTGAGGTTGCGGACGGACAATCTGCAAAGCTGGGGTAGACAATTATAGAATTGGGCCAGACTGCTTGAGCCCAAGGGCTCTGGATTCTGGACCGTCGCGGTGGTAACACCCTGGTGTCGCGACTCGCGGGAGGTTGAGATAAAAATAGTGGAGGAGCAGTATGCAGCTCAGCTCATTCAGCGCAGAACAATGGGGAGATGTGTGCTTGCATTTGCGGGAAAACCCTGGGTCGTGTTGTGTCCTATTGGACCTTGCATATCCTTCGCCTCCCCCACTCGACCTAAATGACCTACATAGCCTTTTGCTTCTACCTTGGGGTTGGTAGCGATTCGCACTGCTTTCGCTTTTGCATCTTGGGTCCTTTGCCTACCTTTTGTGTTCCCAACCCTCAGTGAGCGTCTGGTCGGCGCCACACTTAGGTAGCGGTCTTGCCTTATTGCATCTCGCCGTCAAACTATTTTGCGTTGTGCCATTTGAGGACGTTGTGCTCCGTAGGGCTGTGGTAGTCCTTGTGGTGGCCCTTGTCTAGATAAATAGGAGGCCGAAGGATCTGATTGGCCTTGAAAGGGTTGGGCGGGAAGAACACTCATTCTGTGCTCGAGCGTCAACTTGCCTTGAGAGACCGTGGGGTCTGCTGCTCCCCATCTCATTCGTGTCGAAAGATGGTAAAAGGAGGCTGAGAGAGTTGCACAGCATATCTATTCGCACATGATTCGTTACATGTTCCCCCATCGAGAGGGCGACAGGCCTTGTCCAGATGCGTCGTTTCTCAAGCTGGTCGCCTCGTGGAAGCCTTGCGCAGAAGAAAGCCTACAAATAGGCTGATCGCCCTCGCCCCTCAGGCCCTCACCGTGGCTCACTCACGAAACATTACGACATCTGAATCTGATACGACCATCGCTGCGTCCTGGAGCGGCGCAACCGCTGTAAACCAAGCACACGAAATTAAAATACACCACTAGGAAGCTAGGGATCATGCCGTGGTGTTGGGAATATTTTTCCTCGTATCGAATGAATGCCACGATTATTAATGATTTCCTAAAGCCCAAGTTCGGGAATTACGACTTTCAGATCACAGTACGTGTTTCAATTATCGCTTATCTGCATGGCTATAAGGGCTAATCGCTAATAATCGCAGCTCATGACTGATGATTACGCCTTCTGGATTCCTAGGTTATTAACCGAAGTAAGTTTATAACTCTTTTTCGCCCGAAGGCGAATTCTCTAACCTGATGGAAAGGCGGAAAAGAGCGAGCTTTTAGGCTTGCGGTTGCCGAGTACACAGCATTTCTGAAATGCGCAAGGGGAATCGCCATTCATGTCAGGTCAGGGGGCAAAGAATGGAGGGGTTCCAATTGATCGGAGCTGAGGACGGCAATGAGAAATTAGCTGGCGTTAGTGGGTGACACTTTTCGGCACCTGTTACTAGCTGTGCAGGGGCAGAGCAGTTTGATGCCCCGGGAAGGGTTGGGTGTCATTGTGGCAGTGTTTTTCCCTCATTGCTTTTGAGCGCAACACCATCATAAACTTACTGTAGAAGAATAATTAAGTCGGAATCTCACCATTTAAGTCTTCCATCGACTTAGTAACTTCGTTGATATGTCTAATGTTCAAGATAAAGAATAGTTCGCCAGATCGTGTAACGAGGCTACGGTCTATCCCTTGAATCTAGTGTATCACGATATATACGAATATAATCTAAAAGCATATGTTAGAAGACTAGATAAGCGAGAGAGTCTACTTTTCTGCAAAGAGGATATTTCGATATTAGATCTATAGGAATATGATGAAAATTTATAAGGTAAGGAATTCCGTGGTATGCTTCTAGGAGGCTCGAGGCGCTAATATTTTCATAGGATTTCAAGCAGCTTACTTAGGTAGCTTAGGCTCGTTAAAAGATCATCTTTCAGGAAAGGGATTCATCGGTAGACAGGACCCAAAATATAGATTCATGTAAGTTCATTAGATACCCCTTTGAATTTAAATAGAAATTCTGAGTTTAGCTAATCAGTTTCGTCCACGTACCGAACTCCCGAGAATAGCTCAATATAAGTCGAAGCATACTCACATATATACTCACATAGCACCAAGTTATGCCTATATTTCTTAATTTCTTATTCCCATTTAGGCGACAAGAGCATACTCGAGACTTCCACTTCAGTGGATTCCGTCATGAGACTCGGCTAGATCCTCTATATAGTGGACTCGATATCACAGAACTTAATCGCTCTAGGCAAGAGCTACGGATATCGTACAGTTTAAAATCTATGGAAAAGTCTAATAGCTAAGCACACTAGCCATGGTCGATACGGCAAACAGTAGTCTATCACTCGTTCGATATCAAGATAGGCGTATCCTCGTGGGTTATCGTGAAAGGTAACCAACTTATGCAAAGTCGAATAGAGTCAGTAACAGAATCCCGCAGCTTCCGTAACGCTAATAGCTTCGATACTCCTACAAATTCGTTTACCTCTTCGCTCACACTACATTTAGTCATTTGCGATTAGTATAGTAAGGATTAGAGATAGTATATAAGCTTCCTTAAAGAAGCTTTATAAGAGAAAACACGACGTACCCTAGCAGTTCATATAGAGACTATATCTAGCCCAGTGGAGGCAAAGCCAGGGCGAACATGGACTTCATCGAGTACGATAAAGAGCTTAGAGAAGAGAGCATACAGCGATCTCAGTTATACTAACAAACCTGTAAAGCCATTGCCCCCGCTAGAACTACCATCGGGGCCACCTCTAGTACCACCTAGACAGCAGCAGGCGCCGGTTCCATCTTATAGTCCGGAGGTACCTATAGATCCCGGGAATTTTTCTTTCAGTAATATATAACAAGTGTAATTCCTGGAAGATAAAGCAAATGAGGTTCTACTAATTTTGGAATCAAATATACATATACTTACAGAACTAGATCTACACTATACATCTATCAGAGCGTCAGAGCACTAGCCCAAGGTATTCACCACAGAAGAAAATACGGAAATCGCACGATTCCATAACCGTATTACTAGTATTATAAACGATCTTCGAATATAATCATCGAGGACGAAGATATTATTACGCTTACTCGCGGATAAGAAGAGCCTAGTACATACTCCCTCATCTTTTTAAATCAGTCACTAACAATAATAGCTTTACGGCATCATGAATTATCGAAACACCGAAATAAGCATAATTCTCGCGATAAAGGCTCAGCAATCAACTAAAAATATGGAAGGCATAACCAAAGACATACATATCATTACCTAGAAGACGAAACAGGAAACAGTTTCCATACGCATCATCACTCTTATAACACTATTTTTCTTGCCCAGAACATTTATATCAGTAAGCAATAGACTATTTAAACTTAAATTTATAATCACATCCACTTATTACAAACGAGCACTAGCTAAAATAAAGAGATTTGGTAGATAATAATAAGCAAAGATATTATCAAATTCCAACTTAGTAGCACGGGGAAGTCAGAAAAAATCTTCCAACTAGACGCAATAGAACTATATATAGTAATCACTATACCCCTTACTTTTCTTATGTTTATATCATAGTACGGAGTATATTAGTGGGTTAATAGGTTAGAATAGCTAAAAAAACAGTATCAGTTTCCTTAGGGACCCCTAGCAACCATATGAGACTCTAACCAAATCCGAGAAACTCTCTAGAGTTCTTATAATCCTAGGAATACATTTCTTTGTAAGATTAAATAGAAGTTTTAGCGATTTGCTAGTTTGAAATATAAAAATGGTGGAAAGCTCCAATGAAATATTGGTTCGCACGTGATTTGCCTCGAGATAGATCACCACTCGCACATTCCAAATATGATTTTGAGGGAGTGGTAGCCTTGCCTTGCCGAATAAGTAACGAGTGGTCGAAAAAACTTTGAAGTTTGCTACTAAGAATGGACCATGGTGGATTGGTCGGGTCCTTGCTGCCGGATGGACCGCAAATCAAGCTTCGCCTACTAATTTGACGGCGGGAGGGCGGCCCCACTTGGCGCTGCCCCTCTGTCTTCATAGGTGCCCCCCTCCTGACCTTCAGCTGCTCTTAGTCACCCGCAAGATGGGAGGAGAGATGGGGGAAGGCTCTGCCAGCCTTGGTCTACTCGGCTTCACACCTCACTCGCACAACGCAGAAATCCCTATCTCAATCGACGTTGAACAGCTGGTCAGTCGGGCGTGAAGCACTACCCAAACAGCATCGTATCACCAACCTCGATTTGTTCGCTGGGCTCACAGCTGCCCCCACGCGATGGCGCAGCACGACGAGCACTCCGACATCCAAAACTACTTGGGCTAGGTGCAGAAGAATAGCGTATATGCCGTCCTGGACCTAGATACGGACAAGCGCCGCGCGTTCATCCCTCTGACGGTCGTTAAGGAGCACTTCAAGAAAGATAGCAACGCAAGGCTAAAGGAGCTTCTTGCCGCCGTTTTCCCTCCAAATGACTTGCTAAATAGATCTCCAGTCGACACAGACGAAATCTTCGAGAGCTACATTAGGATGTTCTACATCCTGGTCGAGATTAGGCAAGGCAGATTCATTAATCACTTTTCGGAACGGGGCCATAGTAATCGTATACTGCCCTTCGATCCTAATCATCTTCCGGCAGCCTTCCCAATCGATACGACTAATCCGGAAATCTACAAGAAGTTCTACAACAAGCAGTGGAGGTTCTGCGCTCCCGACCTGAAGCCCATAACAACTATACACTACCACCCAAATCAAATACTTCCGATTATTAGCAAAGAGAAAATTATAGGTGCAGGTAGCGCGATATTATACAATATTAAGGTGCACAGTTCATATAACAAACTGGGCCCGCAGATCGTAGTATGTCATAGCCTAGCCTCTACCACGAATTGAAATAACCTTTAGCTAATGGATGGTAGTCTACGAGTAAACCACCTACTAACACCTTTGCTCTCAAAACTTACTATACGCCTAACGCGAAGAAATATTACGACAATGAGGTCGTAGCATTTCGAAAATTAAAGCTCGTACCAAAATCCGGGTTAATAGGGTTCTATGGTTCTTTCGTATAAGCTAAGACCTATAATGTCATCCTCGAGTTTGCGGACCAAGGTACTTTAGAAGAGTACTTCCAGAAGACTAAACCTCCGGAGAGACCAGACGATATACTAGACTTTTAGGATAAGATGTTCAAAACAATAGGGGCATTAAAGTATATCCACGATATAGAGTTAGAGAATAGAACCAAGGAAGGGCCCCAGATTTTGCATAGGTACTTCTACTAGATACCACTAAGCATTTCGTGTCAACTTACTAATAATTCTTAGCTTTCACCAAGATATCAAGCCTATAAACATCCTTATTACGAGCAATAGCGTCGCCTCTCCTTACAAATGGGAGTTTAAGGTAGCAGATTTAGGGTTAAGCCACTTTAAGAAGGTTATCGACGAGCAGGGAATTATTATAGCGAATAACGCACATGGAACTCGTACTTATGGTTTGTACACTAACCTCAAGTTCCTATTCCAGATACTAAAAGTGTTATATAGGAGCCCCAGAGTACTATAGAGGAGATGGGTTTTTAGAACAAGCTAATCTCAAAATTAAGCCAAACGTCAATATCTAGTCTCTTAGTGACGTGTTTAGTGAAGCCGCAATCTGGGTTACTCATAGGTACACTAGGGTACTCGCTTATCGTACGAGTCGAAAAGAAGAGACGGACCAAAAGGCTAGATTTACGGATGGTGATTACTTTCATAATAGTGAGGTACGTCTAAAAGTTATTAAAAAGTGGCATAATGATATCGACCCCATCCTTCGAAAATCGGATAATATCACGGCCTCGGTTCTATCTCTTATCGAACACGATATGCTTATTACATCGGGCGCGCGTGCGACAGCGACACAACTTTAGCACAGATATCAAGACATTCTTAAGGAGGTAAGAGAGCCGGTTCCCCCATCAGCCGCAACGCCTCCACGCCAACCTCCGGAGCTCCCTCCATCTTCTCATCCGCCTCCGCGTCCTACGGGTAGTCGCCAAATACCAACCAAACAGAGTCATGCACAGGTCTCTTTTAGTGGTTCATCAAACCACTATGGTGCTCGTCGTGACCCTAGCCCGGATCGACTAACCATAGTCGATGGTGAAGGGTTAGGCCGCAGAGATCGGACTAATACCCATAATAATTACCCAGGCAGGCGATCGCAGAGGATAGATTCTGAACTTCCCCCTGAAAATCGCTCTCGTACTAATAGGAGTCATGGTAAACTGCCTTATCGTCCTAGGCAATTATCCGACCAGCACTCTCGTTCCGGATATCCGGAGCGACGACAATCGCGGATATCTAATCGGAGCTCAGAGAATGAAGCTAACTACGATAGATATTCCTCGGGTACTTCAGGATCATATCGAAAAGAGCCCTCATACAATGAAGACAATGGAGAAGGGCCGAGCATAGGAAGGAACCGTAGTAAAAGAAGCCCCTCTAAGCGTCCCGATACTCGGAGGGGCTTAACAAAGGTACATGAAACTTCTGGAGACAGTTTTGCTTCTTTGAATGGAGAGACTTCTGTTCCAAGAAATGCCCCAAGATCTGAACCACCTCGCAGACCAGTGGTGGTTCAATACCAAAACACTACGGACATGGAACGCATTCCTTATCTCTCGGTCGGCGTGGTAGCACATTGGAAAGTACAAGAAAAGTCACAGACAGGTTTCGGTCTACGATCGTGGATAAATCGTCTGAGCTCTCCTCCAAATATACTACCTCATAACTACTTACGAAAGGGGCTCAAAGAGAGAGACCATGTATATTATTTCTGTTCCACTCATGGCGTGGTATTAGCTGACTTCTAGTAGATGTTTTTGATAGACGATACGGCTTAGATGAAAACATACTAGAACGAGCTCACCGCCCTCGTCGGCGTCCTGTCGTATATTATCAAGTCAGCCGACCCAGATAGGTTAGAGATGTACTATACAATCTCTGACGATATGGTAACGTCGGCGAATTCCTCTGAACTAGTTAAATCGCTGCGAAGGACCACGCCACAGGGTAGGTCTAATCTTGGTACGGTCTTAGCTAGCATCCTTGGAACGTATAACGTAAAACTGGAGAAAACTCTCGGTTTAACTACAGTATTTGCTTAGCATGATATTAGGCCGCTGAGTCTCTATGTCCTAACTAATGGCAACTAGTAACCCGAGAGCGATGCAGAAATATCTATTAAGGAAGTCGTCCGGAACCTATCCAAGTAGCGTAGATTAAATAAACACTAGGTGGGGATCCAATTCATTCGTTTTGGAAACAACTTTGCGGGCCAAAAAAGACTTAAGCGACTGGATGATAATCTCACCGTGGAGAAAGCTGGAGTGAAAATGTAAGTTTTCAAAAGATATCTAAAATGATGCAGAGTCTTGGACTAACCTCTACTTATTAGAGACATCGTCGATACCGAACCTAGTAAGGGCAATGTCTGGAAGATGCTTCTTGGAGCAATTAACCCTTGGTTCGATCATGGCGATTCACCAAGCCAACAACATGGAAGTAGCTCACCAAACGACTACCGCTGAAGTCGACAACCGGAACATCTCAACCCTTGATTTGATCGAAGCGACTCACCAAGTCAGTAACCCGGAAGCAGTTTCTCAAACAGCTACCGCTGAAAACGGCGACCTCAACATCTCGATCTCATTAGTATTGAGCCTCTTTTTATTATTTTTTTATATTTTTTTTAGGTTGGGCGTATCCTCTTTCACGCATTTACGATTCATGTCTTGCATATACCATTCTGCTTGCTTCTTCATTTCAGCCTGTATATATTTGATACCCCGTAGTGCACACCGCCTGCTCACATTTAGCATTCACGTACATATATCATTTGGTCATAATGTATATTTGCAGACGCGGACATTGGGGGAAAACACTAGTTCAGGACTCTGTCTCTAAGCTATTCAAAAGTTATTTAATTCTCATTACTGGTATTTCATTTTCAAGTAGGATGTACAAAGCATCTTCGAGTCTGATTTCTTGGTTCTGGTCTGGGGGCAGGAAGGAAATAAATGGTGTCGGCGAGGCGCCCGGGTGGAATATCTAGAACTATTGTCTCGTACCAATACGTCTCGTTTAGATTCGCTGAAGTTGTTACCTTGTAGCACTGCGCCAAACGGTATGATTAAAGTGATACCTCTGTTGTACTTCACAAGTAATGTTCGCGGAGGTGCGGCAATCTGCGAAATCGTTTCCAGCGGTCAATTTGATCAAATTATTTGCACCGATTTCGGTTTCTTCGATCGGTTGGGGAGGGGAATGCCACCCAGCTCGGATTCGGCAGATCGCTGGATACCCTTAAAGGCTTTTCGAATCTTCGCAGTATTTCCTATATCGTAATCACCGGTGTAGTTCGCTTGCAGAAAGCCGATCACGCCACAGTTGGCGAGGATGAAGCGGTTGATAGGGTCCGCGAGGCCAGTTTCGGAGATGTCGCGGTTATTAGTCGTTTTTACCCACACACCGTAAACAATTTATTGTCAGTTTTGATTTCTGATTTATTGAAATGAACCTTCTCTCGCGTTCTCGAAATCATTAAGTAACCTGAATTTGGGGAAACCCCGCTTATGGGAAGTTAATTGCGCCTGAGATGGACGTACGCGTTACCAAGCACCGCGCTCCCAAACTCTGTCCAACACGTAAGTGTCAAGTCCGTGCCAGGCGAAAGATATTTGGTGGTAACGCAATCGCCATTTTCTGGACAGATGTTGCATTCCAAGCCGTACTGAACAGTCGCTGGACGCAAAGTGAGGTGCTTTTCAACAGATCCAACACCGCAGAAGCTCAGGTCCTCTTCGTCTGTCATGCGCAAAAGTCTGTCAGCCTGCTATACTTTAATCTAGCGGGGGGGGGGCGGGGTTGTATGGGAAGGCAAGCGTCTCACATGTCCCTTTATAATCTGCCAGGTCGTACCGTGTGACATAACAACTTTCAGTCGTCCGAAGCTAGGTGCTGTCAAGTGAGCAGCAATGTTAGTTTTCCACTTCTCTAAACAATGCCGGACTATTTCACCTACGTATCATTCCCAATCGAGTCTCCTCTTGTCCAGCACGCAAGCGTCACGGTAGTCGAATATGTATAGGACGTCTTGTTGGTACATAGCGAATATGGACACGTCTTACACTCTGTCTCCACACATTTTCCCAAAGTATTGCTGATTGCCGGCTTGAACTCTCCCTTTACAGTGGCCGCAGAAACGAGTAAAGTCGCAAGTAACGATTGAAAGAACATCATAAAGCGATCGCAGAGCCGCCTCACACGGGACTCCCTTTCTTGCCCTGTTTTCAACTCCAACTATCACGACGGATCTTATCTCTGCTCGAAAATCTGGAATATTTCTTGGAGATGAGATGAGATGAGATGAAAAAAACTCAATCAATACCGAAAATCCAACGTATCCAGCACATATGGCGGGCAGGTCCAGGTTATGCTGTCTCGGGCCAGAACGCTCTACGCAGGAACCTGACCATGGCATCTATCAATCAAGCCATCGTTCAGTGGCCTTCTCGCCCAACTCCATTTCTTCTGAGAAAGGAGGGAGGTCAGCAGCCTTTCACTTCTTTACCTGGTGGAATTGCCGTTTCGAGGTCCGCGCTGCGTGGGATCGGTTAGGTCTGGGACAGAATACCGGTTCTCCAGTGTGTTCACCCGAGGTGGAGGAGGGCATAGATTGAGTGCAGGAAGAGAGTGGTGGCTGATGGGTGATGTAGTTCACAGCCTTGGCAACCACAGACCTGATCTCTGATCCATCAGCCTTGAGATCGAGAAGCATCCTCTACGCATTTGGCAGTCTTGGCGTTTAGGAGTAATACCTCCCCCTAAGTAATTGCTAGCGGCCTCCACCGCCCTAGTTTTCAATGAAGCATGAATTTTAATTGGTTCAGGACCTGGTCAGCCATGTTGCACAGGGCAAAAATTGGTCTGTGTATCAAACCAAGGGTGCACCTAGAAGATTCCCGAAGGCTTTCTGCCCTTGGAGTGGCTCCCAGCGAGCTTGAAGACAGTTTCTCACTGGTTAAGCACCTTGGATTCCTCCCCGTACCTATACTCAAAACATACGCGCTAGCAGTTATTTAGGGGGGGTGGATGGTATCAGTCAACCCGCCAACAGTCATCGTATTATTACATTGCGGCAACTAAGTCTCCAATGAGATGCCTGTTTCAAGCCACGATTGTGGACTGTACAATTTTAGGTTGGAAACAGATGCTTTCTTGGTGGGGTTCGGGCTGAAGATATATGGCTTAACTCGTCCACCTACTCTATTCCCCATCGGCTCCTTCGAATAGTAACTGAATACGCTCACGTGTTCTCATCCTGAGTTCAGATTGGCATTACATGATATGGTGATACTCACAGCAAATAGAATACTTCCATTCGTTACACTTTAGTTTCTATGCACAAGACTTCTCGAACATCTCCTTTGTACCAACTACCCTCTGTCTTGTCACTCCACTTTCCATACAATCTCAACCTCAACCTCAACTCTTACTCTCAGCTCCAGCTCCCCCTCCGAACCGCATCCCCTTTTAAACTCTAACCCTTCCAGCAACAGATGCTGACTTCGCCGATCTTGCCCAGCTAGCAAAGTTCGCGCTCTGCGCCGCCTTCAAACCCAGACTGATCTTGCCCTGCTTAGTGTGCTTGTTCAAGTTAATCGAGCTCTTGTCTGAGGCAGCAGGCGCCGCAGTGTTGATGGCCCAGCCGAGCGCGCCTGTGGCGTCGGCAGCGGCGATGCACTTGCTGCACAGGAAGACGTAGGACCAGGTCTTGCCATCCGAGTAGGTTCCCGCTGCGATGGGGGTTTGCGTGAAGGTACCGGTTATCTCGGGAGGCGGCGAAGGTGGTACCGGCCAGTGCCAGGAGGCAAGGGTGGTGAGCTTCATTTGGAAAATTTGAGAAGAAGAAAAAAAAGGGAAGAGGCGAAAGATGGGATGCTCAAAGACAAACAAGACTTTTTGACTCTTATTCAAGGGAGGAACTTAGGAAGTAAGCCAAGATCCTTAAGTCTAGGATCTAAGAAAAGAAGCGGTCATCTTTGGGGGTTCACTGGAGGGGGATAATTATTCATATGTCCCCTCCAACTCCCGAAAACCAAAAATATAACTAGAAATGAATGGCAATCAAGCAATCAATCTCATCTGAATCGAAGTATAGCATAAACGTCACCTCCCCGCCCCGCCGCCCAGCACAATGCAGCTGTATACCGGTAGTTGCAAGTGACAAACTTGAAGATAGCCGTGAATCCACCCCTGTCGCTAATGTCAAGTTTAAGGTTATCTACTTCCCATCTCCTGGATGACGAAATCCATGTTCCATACGGAGGATTTGAGGTAGATGTGATTTGGCAAAATGCAGGTCCAAAACACCTCCATCGAGGGGATGAGAATATGAAGCGTCTGATCGGGCGGGGGGGTTCGTTTGTACGGGGAGATAGATAGATGCGATTTAGGTACCAGTACGGACTGGCCTTACGGCTGATATTGGAGGTAGGTGCCTAAATACAAACGGGGAGGAGGTTTCGGGAAAATTGGATGTGAGCAGTAGAAGCGTCTCATCTGAATATCGGGGGATGAAATTCGGTACAGGGCGTTCTGAGAGATTTGTGGAATTGAAGTGCAAATGAAATCGTTGCTTGTAAGGCAAGAATAAATTCCTATCTCATCTAGATTATCTATCGTATTGAGGACAGAATTGGGGGAGATTGCTGTTATTGTTGCGGCTGCTCAACGGATTTCTGCTCCTCCAGGCAGACAGGACCGTCCAACATCTCGCCGCCTTCGACCCAGACTTTGTTTAACTCTGCTTCGATCTCTTCCTTTCGATTTTCCCATTCTTTGACTTTGGATAAGCGTTCGCGGAGCTCTTGGAGCTCTCTCTCGACGCCCATCTTCTCTTTTTCCGTGCCGATGCGTTCCCATTCCCACTCGCTGCCGTCGTCGCCGAGCCCGAGGGTGAGGTTGAACGTGTGGTATCTCTTCAGACTTGCTCGGGTACTGATTGTAATCAATGTGATACCTTTCTCCTTGCAGCGCTCATAGAGAAGTCCTTCAACGTCGGAAGAGACTGCTGAGGTGCCCTCATCAATGAACGCATAGTGAGGTTCGTGGTAAAGTAATCTTGCGATTGCCATTCGTTGTTTCTCGCCTCCGCTCAAAACGTCTTTCCATTCTTTGCGGGTGTCCCAGCCCCCTTCTCGGTCGGGGAGGTAGCCAAGTCGGGCTTCTTCGAGGACGTGCTTGAGCTCAATGTCTCGTCGTCCTCGTTCCCGCATCTCGATTTCGCCATGTGGGTAGATGACTTGATCACGAAGTGTTCCAACGCTGAGATATGGTCTTTGAGGAAGAAACATGATGCCATCCATCCCAACGGAGCGTGGCCGAGAGACCAGTCCCCGGTAAACTGGCCAGAGACCAGCCACTATGCGGGCAACGGCGCTTTTACCAACCCCATTCGGGCCGGAGATCTGTAAAATTTTAGGATAGACATGGAAATGGAGAGACGAGCGGGACTTACAAGAAGATGCTCTCCAGAGTGGACAATCACAGAGAGAGATTCGACCAACTCTTCACCTCCATGAGGGAAAATGGAGGGCGCAACAACAGGAACATTTTCCAGGCGCACGCCATCAAAGCCTTTTTGAATAGTGCCTTGAACGTCCGACAGAGAGTAAAGTTCGGCGTGGGTGCCCCGAGGTGGGAAATACGCATTCGCGTGAACTCGGTGAAGTGTCGAGATCAGAGTATAGACACGGCTGGTGTAACCAGCGAGTTCTGAAAGGTCCTTGATGGAATACATCATTCGTCCGCCGGCATCAGCTAGTGAGAGCATGAGTCGTTTGTTCGTGATAAACTCCTTCATCCGTCCTCTTTCTCGGCCTCCAGTTATCGAGGCATCCGCCAGTTCTTGAATGCCTCCAAGACCACCCCAAGCTGGCAAAAACACCGGCAAGGAACTTAGAAGGTATCCGTAGGCACTCCAACTGTATTTTAAAACAAAATCCTCCAGGATGTTGTAACGGATCTTCAGGGTATAAATACCCTCCATCCACTTCTTGAGACTCTTGAATTCCTTATCCAAGAAGTTCTTTTCCATATTCGCCCCACCGTAAAATGCCACTTCTTCGGCATTGGCAATGAGACGAGCATGGAGACCTCTAAAGTCACCTTCCTTGCGGCCTTCGACTGCTTTTAGCTTTCCAAACGGTGGAGATAATCTCCGAAGTATTGTTGCTGTCAAAAAGTAGTTGCTCATTAATCCAGTCAAAGCGAGAGGACCAAGAGACCGATATAGTTGGTAGTTGAAGACAACAAGGTCTACGAATGGCTTCCCTAAGGAAGAGTAGAGGCTTGCAGCTGACGCACAGAAGTGTGTCAAATCTTGGGTGATGAATTGGTCTGCACCTTGCCCAATTCCACCGTCAAGGTTCGATAGTTTGTAATAGTTGAGGTTGTCGTTCAGGTATAGATCATGAATGTATCTTGTGAGGCGTGTTCGAAAGGCAATTGAAACTTTCGATTGGAGGAATTTGATCATGGCGTTTGTGTATGAAGCAAGACTGCCAATGCCACACCACTGTCTAAGTTAGTCGAGAGCATGATGAGAATTGCAATAGGGTATCCATCAACATAGAAAAGAGGCTCTCGAAATCCGGAATAGAAACAGGGTCGCAGAAATGCTCGGAAATATGGAAGAGATAAGCCCACCTTGATGATTCCCCAAATAAACGCTCTACCATTTCCAGCAACAAGATCCCGCACAATCTCACCGTCTAATCTAGCCACTACCAGAGACAAGTATGTTCTCAGCATCAAAAATACCCCATGACTTAGTAACAGGCCAGTCTCCTTACTCGTCCATCTCGGTATCATTATACTCAACAGACTTAGGAACTGGTGTAAGAAGGCCAAGTTGAGCCCGGGCTTCGTCTGGGGAGGCGGGATCTGAGGAGTGCTGCTATCGGACAGTCCGGAGGCTCTCGGCGGATTTAGAAAAAGTCTTCGATGGGCATCAAAAGTCAGCGCCTTCGTAGGATGTATCGTAACTTTCGAAGTCGAGTCCTTGTAAGGAACGAAGACGACCCTCGAGCCATCTTTATTCTTCAATCCCGAATTCCTTCTCAGTAGCCGTCGGCCTTGCTCTTTCTCTGCATTCCGCTTCTTCCACCATCGTCTGCCGCCTTCGCCTGCAGCTATTATTGATATGGCGAGGAAGAGTGTGCCCATGAGTCGTGTCGTTCTCGATGTGCCCTTCAGGCGCTGACGGAGGAGGTCGGCATAGTGGTGATAAAACATTGCCAACGGATCCGCAGCATTCCGCAATGTCGATTGAGAGGCCATTGTGATCCTGGATGGCCGAATTCGCAGAGTTGGTTTTTGTTGATTCGTCCCTACATGGTCATGTCGTCCGCCGACTTGCATTCCTGGCTCTCCAATCCAGCTTCGTAACCCGTTTCCCTATGATTTCGATGTTGCGCTCATATCATTGAATATCGTGGAGGCCGTCTGTCGTGGGACTCTAGACACAGCAAAAGCGCCGTCATTGCCAGGTGGTGGCTTAGGTGTTGTTGCAGCATGTGATCGGCAAAATCTGGGGAAGGAGCGCCGAGGTTGCAAGCATGTGGAAGCTTGGCGTCATGTGACCGTGAGTCACGTTACACTCCATTATCAGATCAGATCCCGTCTAAAATCGGTCTGGAAAAAGCAGGGTCTGGCCCGCGGCCCCCTCATTTCTCAGGGTCCCGAATTCGATATGTCAGATTTCCCTTGCACTCCTCTTCTCCGCCTCGAATAAAGAACACTTGACCCGCCCCTTCCCAGCTCTCTTCCCGGCTCAGCTAGGCTTGATCAACTTCCTGCAAGTCGCCTCCTCAAACCCTTTCTAGAAGGCCTTCCGGCAGCCAACCGAGGCGGGCCAAATCTGCAGCCAGGAGACGATCCAATGTGCTGAGCCGGCAAAGTAGAGTACAGTAAAGTACAGCACATAGCTGGCAAACGCGCGCAACGTTCTGCGTGTGAATCAATGCGCAGGTAACCCCTTCAAGCGCAACCCCCACGGCGAAAGCAAGCGTGCTTCCCTCCCAGGAATCCGAGCGCATATAGATCTGAGAAGCAGGAAATAGAGAAGGAGGCTGGTTCCAAATAGTTCCAGCTTGATCCCGGCTCGAAGGCATGTCTCTCGTCAACGGCGGCCTGCCGATAGGCCGAAGGGTAGCCGCTGGGGTGGAGATCGAAGTGAGTTTGGACCTCCGACCCTCAACGTCAAAGGAACGTCTTGAATGAGGTACAGGAGGTTCATTCGTAAAGCAGGTACTGGGGGCGGCCTGTGTGACAATTTTCCTTGACCAAATACTGGGGAATCCGAGGCCATTCTGGGTTCTATTTATATCCTGGACCTCAGTCAATCAGACCGTGGAACAGTTGCAACTGCTTCTGCCCTACACAGAATTCCAGCGTCCGAGTGAGCCCTACGAGACTTTGTCTCAATCAGAGGGGGCGTCGTTGGCTCGTAAGCGCAGAACAGGCGCTTGTCTGTGGAGAAGTGTGCATTACGAATAACCTCACAATGGGAACGCTGCATTTCTGGGTAAATGGGTCAGCAATCAAGCTGGACCTGAAAGGGGGCATCCGGGCTCCATCCCTGAGGGGAGGGTTTCGATTTGGAGTAAAATGGTTTTGATAGGATGAATTAATGGTGGTGGAAAGCCAGGGCGCCTAATCCCATTCGCCCCCAGCGGGCAAGCAGACGGGGTGGCTGGCAAATGGGTGTACGAATGGACGGCCATTCCAATAGGGCAAATGCAGGTCGAGACGGGGGCTGGACTGAAAGCAGACGGCGAGCAGACAGAGGCTGCAGCGCGTGGAGAATGGAGATGCGAGGTTTGGCTGGAGATGGAGGACGACGAGCCGTTTGCTGCATGATGAAGTATCCTCGTAGCAACACTGGACAGTCGCCCAGCCGTTCGCCAGGAGGCAGCACAGCACAAGCTCCTCTCCTGTCCCAATACCAAGCCGGTCCGGCCCCGAACCTATTCAGACGCGCCTTCCCAGTCCTGATCTGACCTGCTTGCTCAACCCCCGACGCTCCTTCTCGCGCAACCAAGGTTCCCATCTTTGCCACATCAATAGCTTCATTAATTCCAATTCTGACCTGACGTCCATTGATAGATTCCACACTCGCAAACACCGCCCAGGACGGCTTACTTAATCGCCGCAGCCGGTATCTGCTCGATCTGATTCGCTTGCTTAGCCGAGATTGCTTTCTCCCGCGAGCTCAGGCGCTCAGCCTCTCTCCCCGATCTCCCCCATCACCACGAGCTCTCTGTGTGCTATCCCAAGCGGTCGAGTTCTCCTCCAGACCCTGCATCAATTGTCGCATCAACTTGCGCGCCATTTGGACAATTGCTTGCTGTCTGCTCGTGTCGCGCGAGTCATCCGACCTTGCCAAAGCCGCATCAGGGGTCTCGTCCAATCTACACCTCTGACCGCCATCGACGCGTTGAGATAGATCAGCAAAAGAGGAAGGGGAGAAGACCATCACGGCTTCCAACACCAGTGGCCTCGCAAAGGTCGTACATTGCCCTCGATGAGTAATGAGATTGCGCAGCCAACGGAGCAAGACCTTCGCCGTTCAGCTTCAGTAGAAGGTGGGAAAGGATCGAAGCCACCTGCGCTGGATACCTCGAGTTGTACGTTATCCGCCCCTTTTACTTCCTCTATTGGATGTGTAGAACAGTTGGATGCGCCAGGTTTCGAGGCGCAGGTTTGGAGAAGATAAGAGCTAATGTGCGATACAGTCACCAATACGCCTCATCCTCCCAGCTCGTCAACTCAAACCACATCGACTGCACAAAACACAGCCAGCACCGACGGATCCGAAACTCCAGTTCTATCAGGATCACAGAACGAGAGGGACTATCTCCGGGTAGCTGACGAGGCCCCAGAGGTCCCCAAGAAGAACCGCGGCCTTCTCCACGTCCCATCCAGATCCTCTTCGCACAAGATACAGCCATCTCCAACGTCAACAGGACTAAGTGGAGCAACTGCAAGTGACCCCAGAGAGAGCATCGGTGGGAGATCGAAGGAGTCTAAGTCAAGCATTTTGGGTCGGAGGCGGAATGGGAGTGCTACAAGCAGCAAGATGTCGGTAACACAACAAGGCCCCTCCACGGGACCAACAGGAAGCGCAACTCCAGCAGCTGCGGGCGGTAAACCATCTCAGAAGCCTCTGAAGAAGGGGTTCTTATCGTTCTTGTGCTGTGGGGTTCCGGACAGTGTGAATACGTCCGACTCGAATGATGCAGCGGTACCTGCGAACAAGATTTCGAAGGTGCCTTCTGGACGACCAACAACCGCGAGTAGACCAGAGCAAGGATCGACAAACAATATGAATGCTCCGGCGCCACCTCAAAGCGAAAAGGAGGCTCTTAGACAAGCTGAGCCAGAAAGAGAGAAGAATGAGGCTGCGAGCTTGGACCTGGGTCGGAGTTTGCAATCAGGAGCAGTTGTGAATGGCGATGCGAATCGACTATCAGGGGATGCACGTGATCAACCATTACCTGCTTTGCCAAAGGAGGCTGAAACAACTGCTCCTCAAACTGGACAGCCGAGTCCTTCAGTCGTAGTACAAGCACCGGCAAGAGCCCCATCGACGAAGGCTTCTTCATCTGCGCAAGTTCCGGCACAGGAGGTGAAAGATGCAGAGGGGGATGTGAAAATGGTAGATTCGGACCCTGTACCAACAGAAAAAGTTGAACCCGCTGCTCCCGTTACTCGGCAAGCCGAGACTGCCAGGCCCGTTCTGCCACCGCCACCATCATCCCCTCCTCCTGGGCCTAGCGAAGACGTTACCTCACCAGAGCCTGCGGACCAGGGGCAAAAATGGCTACTGCCACCGATCGCACCAAGATTCCAGGGGAAGAAGTGTCTTGTTCTCGATCTAGATGAGACTTTGGTCCACAGCAGTTTTAAGGTATGTTTAGTTGGAACATTTGGTTTACATTTCACTGATTCGTCCAGATTCTACACCAAGCAGATTTCACTATCCCTGTTGAAATTGAGGGTCAATATCACAATGTTTATGTGATCAAGCGGCCTGGTGTGGACCAATTCATGAAACGAGTTGGCGAACTTTACGAGGTTGTTGTTTTCACAGCTTCTGTGTCGAAGGTAAGCAGTAATATCACTCTAAATGTCATATGCTGACCATTCCTAGTACGGTGATCCTCTTCTGGATCAATTAGATATCCACCACGTCGTTCACCACCGCCTCTTCCGTGAAAGCTGTTACAACCACCAAGGAAACTACGTCAAAGACCTTTCCCAGGTTGGACGAGATCTCCGAGAAACCATCATCATCGACAATTCTCCAACATCCTACATCTTCCACCCTCAACACGCCGTACCGATCAGTAGTTGGTTCTCCGACGCTCATGACAACGAGCTTCTCGACCTGATTCCGGTTCTCGAAGACTTAGCGGGCTCGCAGGTGCGAGATGTCAGCTTGGTCCTCGATGTCGCCCTCTGAAGCAATCTTACTAGTGCGATCCTGCATGCAGCATAAACTTGCTATCATAGCGGATGGCGTTTCGGTTGATACCTTTGGTTCCATTGTAGAATGTACTGTTTAATCTATATAATCGGCTTCCCATCTGGCAAGTCCAGATGCAGTCTTCACTTTTGCGCAGATCGATGAAGGGAAATTTGAGCGGGCTATCAAAAATGGAAGAAAAGAAGCGTGATACTCTGGAGAAGCTTCGAGAGGCTTTTGGGATTGAAGATTTATCGAGTCAGCCTCGGAAATCATTACAGAACAGCTTGTCGCTGTCTCGTCTTTTATTTTCTTGCCCGATGGAGAGGAAGAGAAGCATACAGCGAGGAAGAGGAGTGCTTTTTCATTTGTTTATTCTTCTACTTCATAGCATGCGCACATGTAGGCGCGAGAGCAGATCAGATCGCGATTTCGAGATCCGCATCCTGTAAGAAAGCAAGCAAGCATAGTCACTCAGAGGTTTACGCTTGTGAGAGCAACGAGAAAATAGGTGGCGATGTTTTTAGCATCGTTTTGAAAAATCTCATTTGAGACATGATTCTTCCTACGAGTGTGACCTTTGATCAAATCTGGCAGTATCACTTCTCGCCTCACTGAGTTTGCGGTGACAAAGTGAAGTGATGCTCCCCAGATTCATCCCATCATCCTGGCCCCACTAGCGCGCCCTAGCGTCCCAATCCCTGCTCGCTAGTTCTACCGAGCCTCCTTTCGATGGAATGCATCTGGCCTCAATTCACAATTTCTGAGCCGACGCAATCGCAACCACTTCACTTCACACACGACCACGTGCAAACGCCGTCCTCTCCTTCGAAGCCGATCAATCGCTCGTGCTCAGTCTTCACTTCTTCCTCAAGCCCGTTAATCGTCAAGATGGTGCGCCCCCTTGAACTATCCTCTCCACCCTCGTGCCCTCCTCTCCAGCTTCCCTTCTCCCCAAAGCAACGCTTCAAAGACAAGAACTGATGAATAGCAAAATAGTCCTCGCCCCGCTCCTCCTCCCCCGTCAACTCCCCCGGCGCACCTTCCGCACGTCCCAGCTCCCCAACACCCCCCGGCGGACCCAAGACCGCGATCCGTCGGCGCGCAGCAGCCGACCAGAAAGACAAGCTTGCCAATGCTCGTCCGTCATCTACGAGAGCGGCGGGTGCGGGAGGAAGCAGCAGCACGATGTTGAGGCTGTATACGGACGAGAGCCCGGGACTTAAGGTTGATCCGGTGGTTGTGCTTGTACTGAGCTTGGTGTTTATTTTCAGTGTTGTGGCGTTGCACAGTGAGTCCCCCTGGTGTTACTTTGGGTTTGTTCCTGGAGGGAGGCTGATTTGGGGTTTGCGAAGTCATTGCGAAGATTACGAGGAAGTTTTCGAGCTAGATGTGCTGCGTCCAGAAGTAGTTGGGCAAATGGAGAGAGGTGGAGGTGGAAATACGAAGTGTGGTGAGTTGCAGGTTGAGTGTGGGATACGGACGGGGAAGAAAAGGAGCATAAAATGAGCGCCGGGTTTCTTATGTGCCGGACAGCTTGCTTTACAGCGGTAAGGGGGCGGCGTCTGTGTGCTTGTATTATAGGCGGCTATTAGGGAAGGGAATTGCTGCACTTGGCATTCGTGGTTTGGTTTGCTGCTTCTGTATAGTGAGTGAGTGCAGTGAGCTGTTGGGAAGAGAGGATTGTGAGATGAAAGGGGAGCTTCAAGCGAAGAGTATCAAGATTTCTGCGCAACAGTGGGCTCAGGGTTCTACACGGTGGAAGGAATTTCGAGTTTGTGCCAATATTCCTTTTTCAATGTTCCACGTTGCCCTGGAATAATCAGCTCTTAATTTCTTGACTTTATCTCCCTAAGAGAGATTCACCAAGGAGGGTTTCCATTTTCAATGTTCCATTCTGTATTTGGCTTTTCTCCTTTAGAAAGATTCACTTTTTACAGGAAATTTCCGGGCTCGGGAAGTTCTCAGAGTGCGGGTCCTGATAGAGAGATGTAAATATTTCTACTCAGCTGTCGGATTCTTCTCTCACCACAGTACAGAGTCAATCTTGATCCATCTTCAGAGAGTAACACAGGCAAAGTTATACTACTTCAAGAGGCGGAACCACGTAAACCGCCCCATGTTTTCTATGCTCTTTGGTTGTAGTCAATATCGCTGCAGTCATACACCTACCTGCCTTGAGGTAAAATTCAGCATGGGGATGTTGACAGCAAGAAGAGGAATGACAACAATTCCCTCTTTTCGTCCGATCTTCCTTCCTTCATGACTGCTCCCTTCGAGGCGATAGCTATCAAGGAGTTGTACTTAATGCATTCAGCATATAACGACCAAATATTCTTCAAATTATAGTCGGCCTCCAAGTCGTCTTCCAGATTTGGAAGCCGACTCCTAGATGACATCTTCGCGAGCCATTGTATCAGTTTGTATCCTTGGAACCTCCGTCCAGGATCACCGTCAGACCTTTATGCCCGTTTAATATGGATCCGCCTCATGTCGAGCCGTTGGAAGTTCGACACTTCGCAGCTTTTGGCAGAGACAATTAACATGATTAGAAAGCTTGAAGCTCGAGGCCTTATGAGGTCTTCTATGTGCGAATTGGTGTTATGAATTCCACGTGGAATGTCTTTGCCGCGACATTAAACTTGCAAGGGGATCAAAATCTGGTTGGGGTGATATGTGCATCATTGTACTGTACTCGTTGAAGAAAAGAGTTGTGTTACACTAAGGAAAACGTAAATGCCATGAATGCCTATTTCATAACCAGGAAAAAGAGGCCGGATATGTAGGGAGCTAAGGCAGTGAAGAGAACAGTAAGCCCCAAAGGAGCTTTGTATTTCTAACAGTCTCTGTTTATAAACATGGTAGTGAGTTCTTGAATGATGAGCCAGAGTTTGAATAGCTCGTAGTAAAAAGTCAAAGTGTTTGGATGAGTGCTAGGACACATCGCCGAATTTCTTGCTATATGATTGTTTACTTCCCCGGCAAGCTTGATTCGTTTCTATGACCAGAGATTTATTTGTTTTTGCCTCCTGCAAACGACTAGGGGGAGGCTGTCGAAGAGGTCTGTATTCCGAAGTAACCTCATTTCTTCACAACCAAAAGGCTCCCAAACTCTAATCAAGTGATGAGAGGCACAGACACGCTCCATTAACTTGATCTCACCCTTAGCAATTGCAACTGTATTGGTCAGGCCGACAGATGTGCTCTTGAAAATTTTGCGGGAGCTGCAACTTTCTCACCGCTTGCAAAAATTCGCAAGACTCATTATCTTCAGGAATCGGATGGGCAAGGATGCTGAAGTCCAAGGACAAGGGCTCCTTGCTCGCACCATACCATGGAATCCATCTGAAAATCGTACTTGCAATTCACATTCCCTTGGTAAAGTGAATGCATATGAACGTGTGACAATGATAGGGAAGTAGTATTGCAACAACAAAATTTGGCTGTAATGATTACTCAACCGAGGTCAGAACTTCAGACTATTCGCCTACCACAGTCTCTCTAATTCCAACATCGTAGTAGCTGCAAATGACTAATCACAACTCTTCGTGTACATGTCCGCCCGGATTCCCAGGTGCATAACCCGGATCTGACGGAGTAAGGAAGTTCGGATTCTGCACAATATGCCTCGCCCTCTGCGCAGACCCAAAAGCGCCAACGAAATGGGGATCTAACGACATGCGAAACTTGTCCTGATACTCTGGGAGAGCAGATGCAAGAGCAAGACGCATCTCTTCCATGCCTGAGTCTGAGGCTTCGCCACTTAGTACAACGGCTCGCAGATAACTCAGTGCGTCTTGGTAAGACCACTTCTTTCTCATTTCTGCGTTGAATGCTTCTAAATAAAGCTTGAGATTTTCAGATAACTCCTGATGTCGGGCGGGGTCAAGCTAGAGAAGAGAATTGTGTGAGCTAAGTGTACTTGCTATAGATAGAGGAAAGTGCAATAACAAAAAAGGTGAACACTTACGATACTGCCCCTCATCTCTCCAAGCTGTGTGTAATGTTCGATGTTATACGGCTGGCAAATATACGGCCCAACATCGAGCATAGCTACTGAAAGGCGTTCGGGCTCGTAATTGAAGACTAGGACTAAATTGGTGTACTCAAGATCGCAACTTTCATTTGGTGGCAGCTTGAATCCCGTACACGAATCCAGATTGTACGCAAGTCGATCTGCGTTTAGGCTGCCAGTAACTTGTTGATACTCCGTTATCAATCCCTCATCAATCGCGGCTTGTTTCAGGGTACCCAGAGCGTGCACTCCAATATGGACAGGAACAACGATAGAATTAATAGTAACAGTCTTGTTCAAGGCTTCCTCAGTGGCAGTCTTGATCTGTAACGTGGACGGTGAGCTATTGCTTTTTTTCTTCAAAAGAAGCACGTTTGTACTAACGTCTGGTTCTTGGGATCTTTCCACGTCTCCGAGAAAAATGACTGCCATTCATGGTTGGCTACAACGCGAGTAACGGGGATCAATTCATCAGCTTCGGTGTAGTAGGCGGAAGTCCTGTTTCAATCACTTAATTCAATTGAAAAAAAATTGAGATATGTCCAGGGTCTCCCTCAATCTCGATTTACTTACAAGTAAGTGTGCCCAATGTGAATCCCAACCGGATACGGCATTACATTAGCTACTAAAAATAAGAGAAGTAGTCGGAATGACCAGCTGATTGTTTTTATAGCGGCAACCATTGAGTGTTATTTTGGCGTTCTATGTCAGAATGTAAGAAAAAAACGCTGTCGTGTGCACGCCCCTGAATGGGCTAGAAGGGATCACCCACCAACCACCCAAACCCCCTTTCCACCCACGCCTGCCCCACCAAAATTTCCTCGATTTTCAAAGTCTTTGGAAAATTCTAAAAATTACCAGATTATAGATAATACTCGAAATATTGCGAATATCACGTTAATTTTTCGATTTTGTGGCATTAAGGTCTCCAAAACCTAAGTTAAGCGGAAAGGGGGTTTGGGCGGTTAGTTGGTGATCCCTTCTAGCGCGCTTGCGCTCACCGCCCGAGCAAAGTGAGTGATGCGTGCGCCCGGTCCCCAGGCCCCTCTAATTAATTAGTACAATGACAATAAGCATTTTTCTCCTAAAGAAATTGAGATAGTTATAGTAGAATATACTAATAGAAGATCCCCCTTCTCCGTTTAAAGGAATTCCTTATTGCGGGCGAGTTATCTCAAATTGCAATAGAAACTCCTACTACCCCGCTCCTGAAAACGCTGTCGCACGCGACAGCGTTTTCCCCCCCCTATAAAGACCGAGCTTTCTAATATTCACGAGGCAAAATAAACGCTATAGTTCGCTATAGCGTTTCTAAGAAAATTTAGTTAGTAGGGGGTGGCGGAGAGTCTCAATAAACTGACTACCTACCTATTAGTTAACTAAGCACCTATACCCTATTACCACTCACTAGACCGGTACACTAAAATAATTATATATTGCGATTTTATTACTACTGTTTAATACATGCCCGGCTAAGTTATACAGTAGAACCTCGATATAACGATACCAATTTTAGCGCCATTTCCTTACGATACACCGAGGTATCGTTCAATCAAGGATCACGTGCACATATAATAAATAAGGAAGGGCCTCCGTAGTACTCGTCGATTAGCTTCTGTCATACCTCTCCGTCTCGTTTTGGGCTGTTCAGGGGCTAGAGAACCAGTGGTAAGATCGGGGCTGTAATTCGGTGAGATCGGTAGCCTAAGAGGTTGTGCTACTAGTGCCAGAGGGCCCTGGAGCATTGATAAATTGCTCCTTCTCTTGATAAATTAGAACGATATACCACCAAAAATTAGAGGTTGGGACCGAAAAACCTAACGATAATCGTAATATCAAGGATATCGTAAGCCTAAGGCTAAAAAAGTGCGGGACCTTACGGCAGTATCGTATTACTAAGGATATCGCTATATCAGGGATCGTTATATCGAGGTTCTACTGTATTATAATTATAAACTAATAGGCTATACTAATAGGAAACATATAGCTATTCCTAAATGGGCTATGCCAGTAGGGAATAGCTATTCGCATATAGCACCTGCCAGTAGGGAATAGTTATTCGCGTGTGGCACCTCCCAGTGGGGAATTGCCCCGGCAGAAAAACAGCGTTTTTTCAGCGTTTATCATCCGAATGAATGCTGTTTTCCATAGACCACCTGGTGGAGCCTACATTCCACCTACAGCTACTGTTGCTACCCTATCTGTTTACACCACAGCAGCATAAGTTGTTTCTCACAATTTGTCAGTGGGCAGACAGCTAATTTTGTTAGAATTCCTGCAGGCCCTACTCCGTCTGGAACGATTGCCAACTGTAGTCTTTACTATACAGTGGAAACAGGCGATGACTGCAGTCTCGTGAGCGAGAAATACGGGCTGACATGTTTGGATTTCATCATTATGTGTATGCTGTTACCCCCAACTTTGTAGACCTGGATCAATCAATTTACTCTGCTTGCTCGAATCTCACCCCGGGGGATGACTACTGGTAAGTCCACTACACACCTAACAAGAAACTTGTTAACACTCAATACCTCCGCGACAACGACAACAACGTTGGCTAGCTTTGTTCCAAATCTCCTCTGCATCTCGTGCCCAATCCTCCTGCCTGAAATTATCTGGCCAGCCGTACTCCTCTACGAGTATCTTCTTCACATCATCGCGCTGCCAACCTAGTTAGTCAATCCTGCAACGCGGAATTCGGTACTTACGGCTCCATGCCCCATGCTATGGCCGTAGAACTCTTTGCGCCACCTCATGGGCCCGGAAGGTATAAGCTCCAATGACCGGACCTTCTCAATGAGATGCCTGAAGTAAGACGGTGCGTCCTGCGGGCGGCAATTTCTGTAATGCCACCGCTCTTCCGGTCTCTCAAGCACCGTACCTTCAGGGTTGCCGAAGTCCGGACCAGAATCATTTTCCACTACCCTCACCGTATCTGTAGATTTTCATCAGCTTATGCAAACGAGAGAAGTAGAAGTTTCAGCGGCAGTATACTTACTGGCTTTCGTATCCAGCACCAAGTACATCCCATCTCTCCTCATAAGGTTACTGTGCGACAGCGCGACATCATGGCTCAGCAGATGGTTCACGAACACGCCACCAACCGCATCATTCTCCGGGTTACGACTCTCGTGGATATCGCTGCTACGTAAAAACGAATATCCCATTGAGCCAGGGAATAAATGACAGCCATACACACTGGCTTCTTTGTCAGGCTTCTCGAGCTTCTGAAAATCTTCGTATGGTCCATCGATGTACGGGATTCTCTTCATAAGTGAAATGACCGCGATATCAAGGTTGATCGAGTTGCAGAGTTCCTCGTTGATGTTGTGCCCGGTGCCCGGAGGGGGATAGATAACCTGAGAGGGTCGAAGGTAGGCCAGTGAAACGAGGAGGGAGTAAAACTCGCTGATTAGAGAGACAATGGTTTCCTCGGTCCAAGCGAGGTTTTCTACTTGAGCAACTGGAAATTCCTCGGTGGGGCCGATGATTTTTGCTGGTTGGGCTTGGGAAGCCTCGGTGGGGGCTGGCCTTCTCTCTTGCTTAGCACCAAGTATGTACTTAAAGGAACAGGATATAATACATAGTTGTCTGACAGGGAATTGGCTCATAGGACAAGGCCCATTCTAAGAGTTGCCTCTTCTCTTTAGGAGTGCGGGTATCGACATCATCGAGATCTTTAGGTGAGACATCGGGATTTTCTGGCATACGACCAGAACGAGAGTCGAGAATATCAAAGAGATGATCAACGAAGTCTCCAGGTGAGGTATCGGGATATTCTGGTATACGACCAGCGTCGATTTCATGTTGTAAACGATCCCTTGCGGTAAGCATCTTGCCTTTCTTCGTTGAGGACGGCATGATATAATATTAAAAGAGAGTAAATAATATTTGAAATCAGCTCTGTGTGAAGGAGGAACATATGGAAGGCGGTAAGCAAGTGATGTGCTAGCGCAGGCCGGAGGTATGGCATGCTACCCCACACCCCAATGGAAATCACTAGTCACCGTAGTACCCCGCTTTATATGCGCTACTCAACAAAAATCGAGGCTCCTCTGCAATACTACCCATTTGTCGCACTTGTGTATATATATAACTCACAGAGAGGTGGCTAAAAGGAAGCTATTCGCAATTAAGGGTACAAACGCACTGTTCCCCCCGGTTCGTCAATACGAGCGATTGATCAATCAATGAGAGGGGGATTATGATTCAGGCTCCACAGTGGGCCCAGATTAATCAATCGGGTAACATTGAGGTCTTGGGGATAGCAAAATTAGTATATGTACGCTTCACCCAAACCAACCTTTATTATATATGCCTCCCACTACGTCTAGGTGCTCCTATAGCCACCTTAGCCCCTTTTGGTGCCCTCACGTCCACTTGATCCCCTAATTCTCCTTCCCTATGATCTCGTATTGAAGAACCGGGGGAACAGCTCACCCAAAGCCGCGTCCCATTTGTGGTCCTCGAATTTAGCGCGGCGACTCAGAAGATGTTCATATCCTTCACCGAATGCATCTCTTGTAGTCTCGTTATGATAAATGGCACCGTGATGATAACCCTCTGGAAATTCGCCTCTTTGAACTCGTCGTGATAGATTGGGAGGTCATGATCCCCTCCGATGTCTGCCACGTCGCTGATCCAGCAATTAGCTTCCCAATCATACTGTTTCATCTCCGTGAAGATACTGCTCGGATCTTCAGGCTCAGCCTCATTTGTTTCTGGTATTAAGCCGGTCGAGAGGCAACACATTTCTGTATCCTACATAGCCCACATGTGACCAACAAGCATTGTTGGATCCGAAGAACGACCTTGCGATATGGGCAACTATGAAGACAGGATGGATTTTGTAAGTAAGTCTCAAGACTTAAAAGTGTGAATAAGACTCCAAATAAAATCTGCATTAAAGTGGGAAGTCGATTATGATTTTAGTATGGCTGGAAATCGATATTAATCAGTTCGGAAGCCAACGTTTACAAGTCTTGGAAGTATTGAGCTAGTGAGAAAAGACTATGACTTAGTGGACGGCAATAATAAATTAATAACAATGGAACTTGGTCTGTCGCGGCGGGGCATGTGGTTGAGATATCTGCGAGAACGAGCTCGGTTCGGTCTCCTACTCTAGACTTCAAGCCTCGCGGTTCTTCTAGATCAAGGAACACTTGTCGAAAATGCTGACCAAGCAGACTCAATGCAAGAATGGCACACGCCGTTCCATCGAGGGCTGGAATGAGTACTTCAGCCTCTTGTCTCGGAGTCGCGTGCTGACGTCGACGACAATGAGACATTATAAATGCTCCGGAAAATCCCTCGAAATCTGCAGACTTTCCGAGTCCGTTGCCTTCGGGGTTAAAGCGTATCATGCAGCACTCCCGCACTCCCACACTGCAGTACTTCCATCCTCGAATAATACAGTAAGCAAGAAACTTGGTTCTGCAGCCCAAGTGTAGGGCCGATCGAGGACGCGCCACACTCTTTTGAACCCTGAAAGGAAAAGCCACACGCTCGTCATCAACTTGACGACCACCTTCATTCGACACTCATCATACACACATCAACCGCCCAGATCGTCGCCTTCAACATGCTCCGTATCTCTCATTGGCCGCTGCCTTTCGCCTGCAGGCTTGCTGTGTCTGGAGCAGGAAACGCTGGATTGGGAACCTGCACTCTGACCTGTCATCATCGCCGATACCTACGCAGCAGAATCAACCACGGAGCAAAGACCTAAAAATGGAAGAGAATGGGGAAATGCGGTGGGAGGCCCTGCACACGCACAGCAGGTATAACTAGAACTTCCACGCCGCCATACACAGGCTGTTCTGGTGGTTTGCAAATGGGGATTCCGCATGTGAAAAGCCATTTGTCGAGATATCAGCATCCCTGCTTGTCCCCCCACAATCCAGACAAGCAAGCTTCACTCGAGCTGCCCCGCCTTGGAACTTCGTCCTTCCAAGAACAACACTGCTTTCCGCTTTTCGCTCTCCAGTCAGAACCATAGCAAGATAACGTGTTGTTGGAAATCACGAGAGTTGTTCTGTCGAAATACTCAGGATTCTCGGGAATTATCAGCGGGGTCGGTCTTTTGCTGCGAGTTGCGGCGCGAAATCAAATTTCCGTGCCGAACCAGCCTCCCTTCCCCACACGATATTTACTGGATCGAGAACCACATGGGGCAATAGAGATCTCACTCTAGAACATTGGTCCTGATTGTGCCAAGACGGAACAGCGCCTGTCGCAGCGATGGCTTCCAAGCCCAACAGACATGCGCCTGGAGACCCCACTGCCATACCCTCCTCCCTTATCGCACAAGCAGAGGCAGCAATCGTTGGGCAATTCGACGATGATTCACCTTTAGAGAGACGACCATCGAGACTTCCCAAGCCCGATTACTCATTGTATCAGACTAAGAGCCGTGGGGGAGCCTCGAAGTGAGTCTGCGGCACACTCATTAGAAGCCCTTTACTGATATAAATACTCACAGATCAAAACACCTCGGAGTCCCATCAGGCGAAGCACCTCCCGCATACGGCGACAATGAAAGCCAGCTAGAGCTAAGCCAGGACGGCTTCGATACAAAGGCAAAAGTGACGGACGATGGCCGAATAAACATAAACATCAACCAGAAGACTCGCAAGCTCTCAGACCTCCTTGTCCCCGCCCTGCGGCAACAGCTCTCGTTAGTAGCACAAGAGGAGGAACTCCCGCTACCGCCTGGATATATTCCGCCTGCTTTAGGAGGACTGCCGGGTCAGACACCACCACCAAAACTCAATGTTGTCATACATGTTGTGGGATCTCGAGGAGATGTCCAGCCCTTTGTGGCCTTGGGAAAGACATTGAAGTCTACGTATGGCCATCGCGTTCGGCTTGCAACACATCCAACATTCAAGGGCTTTGTCGAAGAGAATGGGCTGGAATTCTTTAGCATCGGTGGTGATCCGTCCGAGCTCATGGCATTCATGGTCAAGAACCCTGGTTTGATGCCTGGATTCGATTCCTTGAAGAGCGGTGATGTTGGCAAGAGAAGAAAGGGCATGGAAGAAATCGTTCTTGGGTGCTGGAGATCCTGCATCGAGGCCGGTGACGGGCTCGGAGCTCCACCCAGGCGGGAGAGTTCTGAGAGTTTCGGCTTTGAGGGCGGAATAAATATGGACATGAGCCCAGGAGATCGCCCCTTTATTGCCGATGCCATTATTGCAAATCCCCCTAGTTTCGCCCACATCCATATTGCAGAGAAGTTGGGCATTCCTCTTCATATGATGTTTACGTATGTGTTGCCATTTACTGCTCAAAATACTGCTCACACGTTCTAGGATGCCTTGGTCACCTACTCAACAATTTCCACACCCTCTGGCTAACATTCAATCGTCTAACACGGATGTCAATATTGCGAATTTTGTGTCGTATGCTTTGGTTGAAATGATGACCTGGCAAGGACTGGGCGATGTCATCAATCGTTTTCGTGAGAGGGCCTTGGGACTGGACCCAATCAGTTTGATCTGGGCTCCTGGAATGCTAAGCCGTCTTCGTGTGCCATATACCTATTGCTGGTGAGTTTTACGCCTTCCTCATTGTCGAACTCGATGCTAATGGTGCCCAGGTCACCTGCACTGATCCCAAAGCCAAAGGATTGGGGCCAGCATATCTCAATTTCAGGCTTTTATTTCCTCTCGCTGGCATCGTCGTTTACTCCTGAACCAGAACTTGCTGCTTATCTCGCGACGGGCCCACCACCAGTGTACATCGGCTTCGGGTCAATTGTTGTTGATGATCCGGATGGAATGACAAAACTTATCTTTGAGGCGGTCAAGATGGCGGGTGTCAGAGCCCTTGTTTCAAAGGGCTGGGGTGGACTAGGAGCTGATGACCTGGGAATTCCAGAAGGCGTCTTCATGCTGGGCAATGTCCCACACGATTGGCTTTTCCAGCATGTCGCATGTGTTGTCCACCATGGTGGAGCCGGAACCACCGCTGCGGGTATTGCAACCGGCCGGCCAACGATTGTTGTCCCATTTTTTGGTGATCAACCATTTTGGGGTGCAATGGTGGCTCGAGCTGGTGCTGGCCCTCCTCCAATCCCATACAAGCAACTCACGGCCGAGAAGCTCGCTGCGGCTCTCATGGAAGCCCTCAAGCCAGAAACGCTTACCCGAGCTCAAGAATTAGGTGCATTGATGAAGGAGGAGAAAGGCACTGAAGTCGGTGGGAAAGCTTTCCATGACATGTTGGACGTGGATACGTTAAGATGCGCACTCGCCCCAAGTAGGGTGGCAGTCTGGCGAGTCAAGCGGACGAAGACTCACCTTAGCGCTCTTGCTGCAAACGTGCTTGCAAGCGAGGGACTGATTGATTTCGCAGACTTAAAGCTGTGAGTATCACTCGAATCTTACCAATTATGTACTGACATCAATAGCTACCGAGCACGCGAGTACGAGACCGAAGAAGGTCCATGGGATCCGATCACTGGTGGCGCATCTGCGCTCGTAGGCACCATTGCTAGTCTTTCCATGGGGGTTGCAGATTTCCCCATCGAGATCTTCAAGAAAGTCAGAAAGAGGCAAGAAACTTTTAAAGAAAACAAAGAAAAAACGAGTGAAGACTCTACTCCTCAAGGACCTTCTCGAACAGATTCTAGCGTTGATCTTGCCCCTGAAGAGACCGATGAGCCGAAGTCATACTTCGAGGGTACTGATAAAACAGAAGATTCAATGGCAGCAACCACTCCAAAGACATCCTACGAAAGTACAGGTCGGTCATTGAGCGATGCATCGTCACCTACTGAAACCCCGTTGTCAAGCACGACATCATTGAACACCCACAGAGAGGGTGCTCACCGTGGTAATTCGCTCAAACAGGCCCTTTCGGGCGCCTTGTGCAGATCAAGATCGCAGTCGCGAGATCGCAACTCCCCCTTTGGGCGATCAAGTTCTAAGGACCGGCAACCTGGTTCTCGAAGTGGATCGCCGTTTCGTCGTAGGGAGACAAAGGAGTTCGATCCTAGCCAGCTTACAATCGAGAATGCTACTCGAGCGACGAAAGGTGCTGCCCGAATTGTGGTAGCTGGTTTAAAGTCTCCTATGGATTTTACTTTGGGTATTGCTCGTGGCTTTCACAATGCACCGAAATTGTACGGTGACGACACGGTTCGACCGCAGGCGAAGGTCACTGATTTTCAAAGTGGACTCAAAGCTGCAGGAAAGGTACGTAAAACAACGCAATACCCATTTTCATCTGCTAATTAGGAGCAGGAATTTGGATATGGATTTTATGATGGAATTACTGGTCTGGTCACACAGCCACTACGAGGTGCCGAAAAGGAAGGCACTGCTGGCCTTCTCAAAGGTATTGGAAAGGGTATTGGAGGTCTTGTCCTCAAGCCAGGAGCAGGTCAGTATTGCCTTCTCTATGTTTTTATACATTTCTAACTTACAATCCAGCTATTTGGGGACTTCCTGGCTACGCATTCATGGGGGTCAACAAAGAGATCCAGAAGCTGTTTGGCTCCAGTGTACTGAACTACGTAATCACCGCTCGTACTGCCCAAGGATACGAAGACGCGCAATCTGCCACACTAGAAGAACGTCTAGACATTATCCACCGCTGGAAGGAGCACAAATCGGAATACCAAAGCATGAAGATGAAACTCGAAGAACAAGGCGGTCCAGATGGTCAGGAGAGAGGCCGCTTGACACCAAAAGGCTTCATGCAAACCCGCCATCTCTCTTTCGAGGACCGAAAGAAACTCCACGAAGAACGTAAAGCTCGCAGAGAAGAAGAACGCCAGAGATCTATTGCCGCTGGCGAACATAACCACTGCCCCTTCTGCCGCCGCAACACAGCACATAGTCACACACCTCGCGCTGTCCAAACAACACCAATTGTTCTAGACAAGCCGGATGCGGATCAAGATGAGCAGTTCGAGCACGCGATCCACGCCTCTGTTGCAGCTACCTCCCGCGGCAACCCAGAAGAAGACATGATGATCGAGCGCGCTATCCGCGCCTCAATGCGTGAGCTTCAAGCTGCTCAAGGTTCTAAACTCACTGATCAGGAAGCTCTTCAACGTGCAGTTGCAGCCAGTGTCACCGAAGGTCGTCGTCGACGATCCGACGAGGAATTGTCGACGGCTACTGCGACCGACGAGGATCTCGAGCACCAAGCGCTGCTCGAGAAAGCTATCCAGCAGAGTCTTGCGGAGTACCATCTCCCTCAAGACGAAGGAGATGCCGATACGGATGAGGATGAGAATGTTAAGCTCGCGTTAAAGTTGTCGAAGGAGGAGCCGGCGCCGGATGATGAGGAGGGCATGGTGAGGGCGGCGTTGGAGAAGAGCAGATTTGAGCATGAGGCGCAGAAGGGGAAGGCGAAGAGCGACGAGGAGGCTGTGCTGGATTATGTGAAGAAGATGAGTTTGGCGGAGCAGCAGCAGAAGGCTGCTTTGATTGTGGAAGGGAAGATAAAGGAGGCACAGGACCCGAGCAGAACCGCGGAGCAGCATGTTGAGAGCGAGGCTGATGCCGAGGCGTTGAGGCTGGCAATTGAGGCGAGCTTGAAGGGTGCTGGTGGGGGACAAGCTTCAGGGTCGGGTGCGTAGCTGTACTTGGATAGTGGCATAGATTGGATAGATGGGGGATTTGAGAGTTATTTGGACTGGAGCGTAGATATACCCGGGCATACACGATTCGATGACTACAATCATGATTCGAGGATAGAGCAAATATGAGGCCTCAATTTCATGCCATGGTAGAAGTGCACTCCTTATTCTCCTCCGATGATTACAATAGTTGTTTTTGCCAAGTCATTCCTCGCTTAGCTTGACATCTGCCCCTTTCTCCACTTTGAGACGTCACTCCACGGATCGGAAAGCGCCACTATGATTATGATTCACGGGCTGAACTTCACTTCTTTCACCTTTTAACCTGCTGTGCATAACAGTAGCAGTATCTTGATCTAAATAACGCTCAAAATTTGATTTGAACTTGTTTTCTTGACTTCGTTTCTCTACAATGTTAGAAATTCGAGGTCCTTTCCTCACCTCGCTAACCCTCACTTCAACAAGGAAAGAACGGTTCACTTGTTTAAGCTTCACTCAATTTGCTAGTTTGGCAGAAATGACATCGCTTACCTGCGCTATTCACTCTTCCTAGCTGCCGCTGTCAGAAAATCATGCCCCGCTCTCGCCTTCGCTCGATTCGCAAGTGAATATATTTTCAGTATTCAACATAAGATCGATTCAAACATTGCTCTTTGCACTCATTTCGCGCGCTACCTCTTTGCGCTTTTTTTTTTAGCTTTCGCTTTCACGCCAATTGGCCGACCCGGCGAGGAATTGGCACTGATCAGGCCGACCCGCGGGAGCAGAGGCATCCATCCATGGTCCGCTATTCCTGGGACGCTTTCTCACCCACCAACATACTATCATCGGCGCCTTCATTGATCGCCAACAACGCAATAACAGCACCAACGTGACGTAACCTGCCTGGTCTCGACATCCGCCCCGTACAGTCAGCTTCTCAAAGCCCCGCCGACGCTCGAATGCCTGCCTCCCTACCACCAGCGCGACACCTAGCACAATTTCGAACTTGCTGTACCTCGTCGCTCTCACCAGCGTCGTAGGTGAGCAAAGCAACCGCGAGGATGGCGCAACACAGACGGCGGGCCTCGATACAGGCAGAAGCAGTCAACAAGCAGATCGCGGAGCAGGCGCTGGCTGATGCTGACGAGATAGAGAGAGCTTCGTCAATGGGTGCGCAGACGCCGCAGAGAGCTTCGGCGATGAGTCCCGAGAGGGCGTCGGGAGTGTTCAGCAATGGGAGCAGTCCGTTGAGCAGCTTGAGGGATGAGACGCCGACCCCTGGATCCGGATGGGGCTCGTCAGGAGGAGGGATGGGATTGGGGATGCAGATTCGGAGGGAGACGGCGGGGAAGCCGACGTTGATACAGCAGGTACAAAAGGCCAATGCAGCAGGGGTTAATGCCGAGGGGGCGATGAAGGGGATATTAAAGAAGACTGGAGGTGGGCAAATGGCAGGGACGCCAATGAAGAAGACTGGAGGGCCAGGCGGAAATGGGCAGATGGGAGTTACATCGACAAAGATGAGGGCCAATGGGAATCAGCCACTCAGCACTCCTCCGAATAAAAGCAAGGATGGACCGAAAGGTGGAAACACACAGAAGAAACTCAGGTTCAAGGACGGATTGTTGCCATCGAGTTCTCCCCTCGGCGCAGCAGGAAGTGTCCAAAAACGTCCCATAGCCACCTATCTCGAAAACGCACCAGACAACGAGGAGCAAGAGCGAGAGCATAAGCGTCCTGCGCAGCGAGAATGGGGTACTGCTGCGGCTCCTGGCCCTATTCGTCAACCTCTGAACAATTTGCGTGGCATCTCACCATTCCAGCAAGGCCCGCGAAAGATATACAACGATCCTGGTATCATGATGTTGGCTGGCCCTGGATATGGTAGCGACCCCAACCATTGCGACCTTTCGCACTTGTTCGACGCCGAGGTTCGCTACAGGAACGAGCCTATGTTTCCGCACGTGTTCGGATTTGATGATCTCCCCCAGTATTCCGACTTTGAAGTTGGCCCTGGCAAGCCAGTATCCGACAGCTTCATTGTCCACCAGCAGCGCTTGAAGTACCTCGACGAAAGAAGTAAGACAGGAGTTCGACTTCACGAAGATCAAATAGAAGAATATCGTCTCCAATCCATGCTGGTGAAGCTCATGGGTGATCAGAAGAAGGACTCCGAGGAAATGAAGACAAGAACTAGGCCCGCTGAAAAATTCCATGGCCGTGGAATTATTGACGTTGACATCTCTATGCTTGCGCTGATGAAGCTCAAGCCTGCCAGAAAAAAGATTGATCCGCCTCTCTTCGCACAGGGGACGTGGCACAAATCAAGACGTATGGAAGATGAAGACGTATTCGGCTGCTCATTTTGCTTGTTCGACTGCGACTACGGCGTGTCTGATGCGAGGGTCTTGCTTCCTGTCGAGGCATCGGGAGTGTTTTGTTCTCAATGCCATTATGAGACAATCACATCGATCGACGGATGGAAGATCACTTTTGACGCAAATAAGGATAGAAGAGAAGTCCTCCGCGAGAATCAAGATAGGTTCACCGAGCTTAGCGACAAGGCTGCGACTCCGCCGCTGAAGGAGCTGGCTGACGACAACGGATTTAAGAAGCAGGCGATACAGCAGAGAGCACTGACAGATAATAGAAGTCTGAAAGAGAGACGGCAGGCTCCAGTCAGCGATCTCCAGGTCGGAAACGCGCAACAATATAACGAACAGGTGATGAGTGCTTTTAAAGGTGCTGAAGGGCATATTCCTCCGATGCTGCCGCAAAACTCGCAAATATCACTGTCAACGCTCTTTAACACGTTCAGTGTGCCGGATAGGGAAAAGCTTTCTGTATGGTTGAAGGGAATGACCCCTCAGCAAAAACAACAGTTCACCGCGCGTATTGAAAGTTTGGATACTCAGAAACAATGGCAACTTCTGGCAGAAAGTTGTAGCCGTCTCGGTGCAAATCAGCCTCCGGTGATGGGAGCTAGCATTGTGACTCAGAAGCAGACGCAGGCGATGGCGACGGTTGTGGGGACTTTGGGCCCGGCCCAGCAACAGTTCATGCTGCAGAGTTTGAGTAAAGCTGCCCGTGGTCACATCTCCCCAGTGATGGGAGGAGCCACCCCTGTAACATTTCCAATCACGAATAGCTGGGTGACTGGCAGTAACTCCCAGAGACGTCTCTCTATTGGTAACGGACCACCAGATTTGCAACCATCCACCCAAACAGTTTCCTGTGATAACGGATCCACGAATGCTCAGCAGATGGCAACCGCTTCTAGCGGCCAACGTTCCCCTTATAGCCCGTTGCCGCCGCCGTCCCCGAAGACTCTGGTTAACTTTGGTGGATCTCTCGATGGCCAGCAGAACCTCAATCCTGGCCCTGGTGGAGATCCTCTGATCCAATCATCGATGTTAAATGGAGGCAAGCCTGGAAACAATTGCCAGAACCATCATAGGCGCATCTCCAGTGGCACCATATCACTGCCTTCTCCAACAATAATGCTCAGCGGAAACGTAACTCCAACTTTTCCAAATGGATGGCCTACCAATGGCTTTGGTTCGAGCCCTGCTACGCATCCATCCATGTTCAATGGAGGAACGCCGGGCAGTAATAACCAGCAGAGACGCCTCTCTAATGGGAGCATGCCACCACCTTCTCCAACAATGATGGTTAATGGACTTGGAACATCAAATGGTCAACATGGCAGACTTTCGAACGGCCCTGGTTCGAGCCCTCCCATGCCACCATTAAAGCAGAACAGAGCCACGCTTGGAAACAACCTCCAAAGACGACCTTCCGATGGCAGCTTGCCACCACAATCTCCGTCGATGATGGTCAATGGGAGTGGAACTCAGAACGCTCAACGAGATCGAGCTACAAGTGGACCTGGTTCAAGCCCTCCAATCCAGCCATCCATGCCGAACGGTACCCAGATGTCCACTCAGGGATGTTTCAGTAGTGGTCCGAATGCGCGACCTCAAAATATGCTGAACGGAACCGATAGCTTGCCGAAAGGGACTGTGGCTAACACCTCCAATCAGAGGCGTCTCTCAAACAGTGGTAATCGTCCGTTGCCCCCTCAGACTCCTGCCAATAAACAATTGGTGCAAGTAATCACTCTGACAAAATCAGGAGGAATCATTGGACCCACAACCATATCAAAAAGCACAGCCAATTCGAATAACTCCAGCTCTAACCCTCGACCAAATGGCAGCGGTTCTCCAGCTCCAGCAAACTTGGCAACCGCGCAGCGTCGAAACTCGAATGGCCAGCAACAAATTGGGAGTCTTACTGGCCATTCTAGGAGTTCTCCAGTGCGGAACAATGCAATTGCGCCGAATAACACCAATACCAGACCTCATCTGCCCGGCAGTAGTCCTCCAACTCCTGCTAATGATCCTATCAACGGGCTCAGGATTTCCACCGGCCAGCAGATCGCGGGAGGCAATGCCAATCTTCCAAGTCCGAATTTTGTCTCTGGGCTGACCAATGGCGCCCACAAGCTGCCACCACAACCCAACGCACGAAGACTCTCGAGCCCTTCTGGAGTCTTTCCAGGCATGTCTCCTCCTGACACCCAGTCTAACACTTTGACTCCGGATATTGCCTCGAGTCCTCTCGTTGCTCCTTTCATACCTCCTTCATACTTCACATCTCCCAGCCCTGTCACGGGTCCTTCCCCTCAATCCGCCTCCACGATTTCGAATACTGGTTCGAGTCCTATCATGCCCGATGCCCAATCCCACTCGCATCCACGCCCAACAGCACTGCAACGTGCACACACCAGCCCCATTCCCAACTCCCGCAGCATGGGCCCACCACCACGTCCAGGTGTCCAGAGAAGCGTCTCTCAATCGGACAGCCGGAAAATCACGCAAGTTCAACAGTTACTTTTCTGCCGCGGATGCCCATGGCGTCAAATCGATATCAAGAAAGCTCGAATCTGCGAGGGCTGCAAGGCAGAAAAACTCGCGATCATCAAGCACAGACATACGAAGTTCTTCTCGCTGAATGAGCGCAGTGGGGTGGATCTTGGTAGGGGAAAAGGTATCGGCCACGGCCAGCTCGCAAACACACACAAGAGAACTTGCATGGTCTGCCCCGGGTTGGCAGCTGCCAAGTGCCAAGATTGTCCATTGAGAGTGTGCACTGATTGCCAGGTGCAGTTGACGATGATGTGTAAGTTACCTAGTCTTTCCCATACGATATAGAAAGAACTCGCTGATGATTGTGTGTGTAGGCAAGGGAAAGATCGCCACTCTTATTGAGTGTTATGGCAAAAGCAGGATGCATCTAAGGAACGATGTAAGCTGCTTCCTTTTAGCACCCTGCCTTCCCGGTGCCGACGGAAATCAAGACGTGCCTGTTTCGTGTTGAAGTCGCTGGATGCTGAGTTTGGGGGTGAATGAATGAATTTGACTTTAGCGCTGGTGCTTGGGAAACGAAACAAAACGTTCTGCACAACAACTTCCCAATGTGTTGGTTGAGCCAATGGAGAGTAATCCAATAATTTTTTGGAGTTTCTCGAGATCCTAGTTTCCATTTTCTCTCTTTGTTGATCTTTGAGAAGAGGACATGAGACATTGAGCTGCCTGGAGTTTGTGGGGTGCATACACTTCTGCAAGAAGACCTTTCTACTTTGTTCCGTAGAATGCAGGATCGAAGCTCTCCATAGTTCATCGAGTCATACTGGCGGTGGGCTTATAGATCTGAAGTGTATCCGCGGGCTGCTGCCATCTGGGATTTGAGGAAATTAAAGCGAATTGATTCGTGGCATGATGGTGATGTTATTGATTGTGAAATGATGCATCAAGTGATGAGAATGATAATCCGGGAATTCGGTGATTGCATGTCGTTGATGCGTTTAACCGCAGATGAGTGCAGCTATGAAGAAGTAGGAAGGCCCTTGTTGCTGTGATGGACGTCGAGGAAGAGAAACAAAGCGGTCTTTGTTGCAATGCTTGATGTGACGAAGCTTGTTGACGCGAAACACACCGACGTCATGGAGATATGGTGATCCTAGATGAATTCTACGCCGGTTCCAGCAGCAGCCGTGGAGAATTTGAGTGTTGAAGTCAGACCGTTAAGCGCGTGTTGCGGGCTGTTGTGGGAACTGGACTAATCCAGAAGAGGACTGGTTTGACCCCCTGTCCGGGCACCGAGGTAAGTGAACTTCACGTCACTTCATTGATCTTTCCGGAGAAGAAGGATTCGACCCTTCACACAGTAAAAAAACAACATCAAAAAGGACCAGATAGTTCTGGTCTGCATGCTCAATCTGACCAAGGTGCCACGAAGCTCAAAATATTGAATGAACGAGAGTCACGTGACCGTCATTCGCACAACACATTTCCCCCAAGTAAAGGTATTTCCAGAAACATTGCCGCCTGGAATTGGGGTCCGCCATGCGAGTGCGTGTTGGCATTGTAGGTGTTGCTGGCAGTGCCAGCGACCTGAGTCGTGGTTTCGGGGTGGGGGTTTGATGACGTCGACTTCGATGAGCCAGCAGGTCCTCCCTCTTCGAGTTTTCCGAATCAAGCTTGCAGTTGCGCACAAACGGCAACATACCCTGGACCTGCATCGCTACTGAACTTCGTCGTGTTCATATGGTTTGCATGAACGGACTTACTCGGGTACTGCTTAAGTTGGTGCAGAATCTTTTGGGACAATGAACCCCACCCTGGTAACTGCCGCCTCCTCATAAAAGGCAAATATCCAGATTTGATCTCTGTACTAAGGTCTCAGCAACAGTTTCTGGAAGTTCTCTTCGACTGTCTTCAAAATTGGTGACGAAGTCTCAAGAGCCTTGGCATTCTCGCGATTTACACGACGGACAACATTCAGATGCTTGACGAGCTTGCTTCCCCAGCCTGCAATGGAAGATCCTTGATGCGGAGTGCCCATAAATGTTATACCGTGAGTTGATTTCAAAATACTCGGCAGACGCCCGTCGTCGTTGGGGGCGGACGTTGATATCAGGATCCAGGCGTAACCCACTCGAGCTCAGCTCCAGCTGAAGTCGCCAGCTATTTTAGGCCAAGCTCTCCTTCTAGAGATAAAGAGTTTGCAGCGCCCGTGGCCGTTGACGAGGGCTCGCGAGATTCCTCTCGTTTCCCATCCCAATCTTCACGTGGGTCCGCCCTCGCATCCTCCCTCTCCGCCACCGCGGCACCGTGATCAGCATCTCAAGACTCTGTGAGATTGAGCTTGTCGGTTCAGCTTAGTACACCGGGGAGGGGGGCGACGATGGCGACGCAGAGGCGGCGGGGAGTGGGTATAGCGCGACTATTGAGAGTTCTGGGAGCAGTGCAACTGGAGCTGGTGCGAGTATGTCTGATTGAGCACTGGTTGTTCGAGAAGATACCGGCGTTGCCATTGCAGCTTCAAAGACTTCTTCTTCGATCGCTGGGGCAGCCATCATGGCGCAGGCCCCTATGCTGGCTGTGGGTGCTGCCGCCGCGATGTTTGTGTACAGTGCTCTGTTACCTAAGCCGAGTGTGGGGCAACGGAAAATAGCCAGTTTTGGTGAATGGTAAGAGGAGCGGTGGTGTACTGAATATATGAAAATGGTGCCTAGTGTCAGTTGTGTGTTAGAGAAGTTAAGGCAACCAGGTCCAACTCGCTTCACTTATTTTCTTCAATACTCTGAGAACGCTTCGAAAGTTTGAGCGTGCTTGAAACTCACTTTCCTTTTCTTCAAACTTGAAGAGATACTTAGTTCTCATGATTCCATACCATACAGTTTTTCTCAAATTTAAATGTGGTTGTTGTGCATATTTGGGGAAATGTTTGACTCCGCTAAGCGAGAAGGTAAGGGGCTTGACCAGGAGAGACCAGGAATGTACACGATACAAAACATCTTCCCCGAGGTCGGACTCGATGAGAAGACTCTCGCAATGCAAATTTCGGAGGCAAAATAAAGGAGAAGTAGTCAGTCAATTTAGAAAGATGTAAGTACACAGAAGCAAGGCCTCAGAATTATTCGGCCCTCAAGAATTAAACAAGCTGCATACAGAACATTAAAAAAGTTAAAAAATAAAACGCCCGCTCCCAACGCCCCCTTTTCAATTATCTAATTTTCTCATATTTGTCTGTTTCAGGATCAGACTCTATTCATAATCTTCCCACAAGGCGATTCCTCGTGGCGATTGTGGGAATCAGGGATGGGAATCGAATTGGTGTCGGCCGCTGCTCTGCGGTGGTTTACTTAAGCAATCGCGGTAGTAGTTGCGACCGCACTGAAAGAAGATCCGGACGTGTATGGCACAATGTCCAAGTTGACGTTTTTGCATGCGGGGTTCGGAGAGAGCATAAGGAACAAGGTTCCTTCGCAGATCTAAAAAAAACCCGCCCGGTTAGAAATGGAACGGTAGAGGAGACGGATCTGTCTGTTCGGAGCCTGCTTACCTGGAGAGTAGAAGCGCCATCATATGGTAGTAACATCGAAATGGAGCAGTCGGCATTCAGGGAAGCAATAACCGGAAGATACGAGTACATATCATAAATAGTACTTGTCGAGAAGAAAATGGCTTCATTACCAGCATTCTACAAATTTTGTTAGTAGGAGCCTGGAAATCGATCGGATATGACATACGTGAGCATCCTGGTCAGACAACAAAATAACCTGTGTACCCCAGAGGTCCGTGACGGAGAACTCGAGTTGACCAGTAGGCGAGAGCGAGAATATGGCACCATCGCTGATATCTGGAGAGAATTGGAGCTTGTCGTCGTCGTTCGACATTGGATCGTACAGGTATTGGGGGTTCAGAGGGGGGTCTCCGCTCATGACTCCCACCTCGGTGGCCGCAATCTTGAAGTAAGGTGCAACCTGGCAGGCGGCGAGTGATGGGGTTGCAACAGCGCCGGTAGTAGTCGCAGGTGCCGTAACAACAGTCGAGGTGATGGCCAATGGACTTGATGAGCTGGAAGAACTGGACGAGCTTGAACTGGATGAACTTGACGAACTGGCGGTGTTAGGGATAACAGCTGGTGGATATTCAACAGCATATAAGGTCACTACGTTACAAGTCGATCCACGGTTGTACTGAAATCTGGGCGTCAACACGGCAAGAACACCGTTGCAATCTGAAAACAAGTCAGTTTACTATTCAAAGGTACCAGAGCATCGGAGAGTAGTACCAGAAGAAATGCTTGCGCCTCGCGCAGCAAGAGATAGAAGACATTGGCTGTCGACTGAGGCGGTATAGTTCAGCATGTCTGGGGCCAGGTGATTCGATGGATACATTTGGAAATTCGAATTTCCCAATGCGGACATTCTGACTGCTCCATAAACAGTTGTAAGCCCTCTGGTGCCGCTGATGTGGGCTTCCGCGACCAGGTTCTGGTAGCTGTTCGTGTTGAATACTGCCGCACTGTCAATGTCGGTGGTCAATGGCAACTTCTCAAAGCCATAAAAATTTTCGCCTGCATTTGACCCAGGGACATCAACTTGAGAAAGATACTGCATAGGCTTTCCAGCCTCTTGTGCAATAATGTGGAACGAGCTGGGTACTGCAGTACAAGCATACGAATACGTGACAGTATTTGATGCCCTTGAGCTTGAGCGTGATCGGTGCCTCGTAGATGAGCTAGTTACAGGAGTGCTTGAAGAAGAAGGCAAGCCAGGAGAAGAGGTGGCCGGATAATGAGATGGCGCTGTTGATGGAGGAGAACTGGCCAAAGATGATGGTGTGGCTGCTGTGGTGGTTGGAGGTGGTGGTGGTGCAACTGTCGAACTGCTTGCTTGTGGAGGGGGAGGAGGGTTTACTGAGCTGCTGGCTGCTAGAGGTGGAGCTGCAACCGTTGAACTGCTTGCTAGTGGTGGTATAGGAAGGCTTGCTGAGCTGCTGGCTACTAGAGGTAGAGGTGCGACTGTTGAACTGCTTGCTAGTGGTGGGATAGGAAGGCTTGCTGAACTGCTAGCTACTAGAGGTGGAGGTGCGACTGTTGAACTGCTTGCTGGTGATGGAAATGAAGGACTTTCTGAGCTACTGGCTGCTGGAGGAGGTAGAGTCGTGATTACTGAACTGCTTGCCGGTGGTGGAAATGAAGGACTTTCTGAGCTGCTGGCTACTGGAGGTGGAGGTGCGACTGTTGAACTGCTTGCTGGTGATGGAAATGAAGGACTTTCTGAGCTGCTAGCTACTGGAGGAGGTAGAGTCGTAATTACTGAACTGCTTGCCGGTGGTGGAAATGAAGGACTTTCTGAGCTGCTGGCTACTGGAGGTGGAGGTGCGACTGTTGAACTGCTTGCTGGTGATGGAAATGAAGGACTTTCTGAGCTGCTAGCTACTGGAGGAGGTAGAGTCGTAATTACTGAACTGCTTGCCGGTGGTGGAAATGAAGGACTTTCTGAGCTGCTGGCTACTGGAGGTGGAGGTGCAACTACGGAACTGCTTGCTAGTAGTGAGACAGGAAGGCTTGCTGAGCTGCTGGATGCTAGAGGTAGAGGTGCAACTGTCGAACTGCTTGCTGGTGGAAGGGGAGGAGGGTTTGCTGAGTTGCTGGATGCTGACGGAGCTGCAGCTGTTGAACTGCTTGCTGGTGGTGGAAATGGAGGACTTTCTGAGCTGCTGGCTGCTGGAGGAGGTAGAGTTACAATTACTGAACTGCTTGCTGGTGGTGGGGCAGGATCGATGACCGTGCTGTTGCCTGGTGGATTTGCTGAAGTCGTCAGTGGTACAAAACTCGATCCCAAAGTAGTTGATTGACACACCCAGAAAGAAGTCGTCAACCATTGAATCTCGGTGACCGTTACAACAGACTGAATTCGTTTTCCTAGGCCACCAATAAAAGGGCTACCTAGAGCAACTTGAATGCCATACACCGCAACTAGGAGCGTCCATTTTTGGCCCCTCATTTTGGCAAAGGACAGGGAGTTCCGAATGCTCCCTGGAAGTTGAGTGCACTTTACTTAAACTATAAAGGAACAGAAATAAGGGGCCTAACGAGGGCGAGAGGGAGATATATAGATGAACGGTGTATCATATCAATGAGAGTGGTATTCAAAGTTGATATATACATCGAAGTCACTACTCCTATTTCCACTTGACTACAACGAGAATGCAAAAGGCTGCGTTTCTTTGCTCATACCGGGCTGTTACTAAGACAAGCCGTTCAGTGTTTTGATCTTTATGGATATTCAAAAGATGTGGCTCTTGACACACCTTTCTCGTCGCCTGGTGAGTAATCCGCAAAAGGTGGCACCACTTCTATTCTATATCTCCTTTATTCAGTCTAAGGTCAAGCCCCTTCGTACTTTCACCAATCCAGATCCTCTCTTGGCGCCTTTCCTGGCTATTTCGTTTATCCAGCGAGTTCTAGAAGGCCAACTAGCGGAATGTACTTTTATGCCTACACCCATAATTAAACGGTGCTCGGCTAGCTTCATTTATACCCTCAGTGACCCATTCCTTGTGCTTGGAATGGACTTACCGTTCCCATGGATTTGCATCTCCTAATCTTAATTTTGACGGGACAACGAGATTGTGGAGGCAGGAAGAGACGATATGGCAAGTGTAGGGACCTCCACGAATAGAAATTGAACCCTTGAGCCACAAGAAAGTCTCAAGTTGTACCTATCACACTTTGCTACAGCAAGGCAGCGCGGCTCTGAGCTACGGCCGCAACTTTGTGTTATCGCATACGCAGCTTCCACTCGACATCACACAGAAATGAGCCCTTTTCGAGCACAGCAAACACGATAAGCTCTTTAAGCAACAACGTGATATAAACTTCGTATAAATTGAGTTAGAAAAATCGAATTTATATCAGACAATAGATTACCACGCAAAGAAATTAGCCTTGAAGAGGGTTTAGGTCACAAGGTTATAGTGTTCAGTGCGTTGGTTAAAAAATGATGGAATTATTCGACTTCAGCTAGATGAGTTGTAATTGACGCCGATACGACTACAAGACCAGCCTCCCAAACTTTAGTCAAATAAACCATATATGGATCCAGCACTGAGATACATTAGTGGCAGCAGGGAATCATCTGAGTGGGTCGAAGCTAAGTGACAACATATTTATATCATCATGGAGGAGACTCGTTCCAGAAATGAACTAAAACTTGAGTGCAGGAAATGCTCCAAGGCTTTCTATTCAAATTTCTAGTGCGGTGCTCCGCTCCTGTAATTGATAAGAAAAACAAGAACCTAAATCTCCTTGAGCTCGCTATCGGATCTACTTGGAAGCTGCTGAATGCCTTGACCTTGATGCATCCTTCCATGCCGACGCATATTCGAAATAACGGAGAAGTATTTTCCACAATCTTCAACCTCGCATTTAAATGCTGTACAAAAGGTTAAAAAGTTGTTCTAGCGGTGGTAAAAGGTATTGGGACTCACGCTTCTCACCAGTGTGGCTGTTCATATGTATTTGCAATGCGCTCGGACGGACGAAAAGCTTCTCGCAGACGCGACATTTGTGCTTCTTCTGATTACCGGCTGACTTTCTTGCGCTGAACTGACCCATCATCGATCTCGGCTCAGGAGGGTTGTTATGGCCAAGTAAACTAGACAGTTTTGGAAAGGTTCGTTTCACGACCAAGCCTGTGTTTAGATTCGAATTCGATAGCTTGTTGCAGAACATGCGATTATTCTCTTGATTTAAGGCACTATAAAACAGTGCGAGATTCATGAGAAATGGCAGCAAAGAGAGATGAGGTTGGTTTCTGATGCCAGAGAAAAGAAAGGAAGGTGACTAACGGCGAAGGCTTTGGCTTATCTACCAGTGTGATAACTTCTACTGGTTGAGTCGAGACCAAAGCTACGGGAGCTGATAATAATGTACGATAATTGCATGCCAAAGAAGGATTATTCGAAGAAGTAGAAGTTACAGAAGAGGTTTTGGGCAGACTGAGTGCACCTCGTCCTCCCGAAGGAACAACCTTAGCCAAAGGTGGGGCATTTGGTCTTGTTGTCGTGGTGCTCCTATTTCCATAAAATTCTGTAACTGCTGTGTTGCTGGGGGGCAAAGTTTGAATGTAAGGTTGCTGTGCAATGAAGTCAAGACCTAGATTGATGGTGGTGAAAGTATGGGAAGGAGTATCGTGACGCTGTTGAGGGTTGTAGGTATATTGAAAGGGATTGTGAGAGTACTCAAAACTCATGTGTTGTTCATTATCTCTAACCCTACTGTTTGTCATTTTCAAATAGACAAAAAAAAGGACGTTTCGATATCTCAATACAATAACATGTAATTGTCAGGCAGGATCTTCAAAGATAATTATCAATTCCGTCGATTCCCCTCTCATTCCTGTCGAGTAAGAGGAGAATGTGTTATTCTAAACTTGTGAGTCAAGAATAATTCTAATGCACACTGTAACAATTTGACCAGGACTCCCCAAAAAAAATTGCACAAATGCACAGCCTGACCCCCAACATACCTCTGTGGTAGAGTTGAATTTGAGTCAAGACAAATATCCAGCTTTCAATGAAAAGTGCATCTTATACAGCAAGTATGAAGACTGACAGAGCCTACGGTGGAATGCTTCGATTCTGTGGTTCTATGGCGTAGAATATAGGGCGTGATAATTGCAAGACATACAGAACCCGAGAATGTGGTAAATGTCTTGCAGTAGTAGCTTCTATGGCGTAAGTTCGTGGTCCTCAGTCCACCTCATAGTTGAATTCAGTAAATGATCTGAATTTTAAAGGCTAGTCAAAGACAATATAGGAACCGAGTCCATAAGCATCGGCTTTCTCATGTGTGCCCCCTTCCCCCTTTTTTTTGCCCCTTTTCGCTGAGCCAGCTTTCCGGATAGGGCTTAGTGTACGCACTGGTTCTTCAAGACCCCTTGCCGCATTCCTCCTTCGACTGGAAGAACTTCAAGGAAATTGTAGCCTAGTGAAGTGAAACGTACGCCACCCGATCAATCAGGAACTCCCTTGAATACACAGGTCACGCCCAGCAGCGTCATCTTGCTCTCAATTCTCATGCCCACTCATTGACATCAGCGCACTTTCAATTCTGCCTCGCCATCCTTCACCACCTCAAGACCTTCGTAACATGATCTTAGAAAGCCACTCGAAAACAATCCTCCGCTTCCCAACAACTTCGAGGAGCATCTCAGCCGTACCACCCACTCCCGCAGGACCGACAGTACCAATAATGATCTGGTCCTTTCCAGTCAACACGATCTCATACGCTTTCTAGGAAATTTCATCAAGCGGCATTCCAATTTTACGTTCATGGTCGCCCATGTAATCAAAGGCCACTCCGCCGGCTTTGCTTGTCCCGACAATGCTAAGAAACTCGTCTAGTCTGTCCCGTCTTCTCGGACTTCCTACAGCTGTGACTTCGGTATCTAGAGCTCGGGGCCGTTTTTTTGCCCCACAATGCGCGCTAAAATTAAGCGAAAATGGAAAAAATAGCAGGTGGGTCCTAACCGGTTGGTATCCGGTAGCTTCACTTCCGGTTACGGACCGGTTACGGACCGCTATCGGCTACTAATACTTTGCTTTCCCCCTTACCGCTACTTAAAATAATCTTGCTTTTAAAGCAAGATTGCAATATAGGAGTAGTACTAGTTAGGGATTAGTCTATAATTAGCGAATAGTTATTAAAGAGCGGTATACTTCGACTTTAAAGCTAGACAAGAGTAGGGCTATATATGGATTAGTTAATAACCGGTTTCCTATTAGTAAAGAGCGGGGCTTTGATTTCAAAGCTAAATAGTGGTCAGACTAGTTAGGAACTAGTTTGTAACTAGTCTTCTAATAATAATAAGCGATATATATTAATTTCAAAACTAAACGCCAATATAGGGAATAGCTAGTTATAGATTAGTCAATAACCGGTTCTAGCTTTAAATATAGCCTTAAGAGTTATCTTTTAAAAGTTAAATATCTTAATAATAATACAAAGTCTTCTTTATAGTCTCTTTATCTTATAATCTTCCTTCTTTATAATAGAGAATTAACTTATCTTTAACTCAGCTCTTAATAAAGAGTTTCATGACTAGACGAGCCAATAGGCAAAAAACTACGAGGAAAGTAATCTAGCTACTAATCGGTTAGAGACTAGTTATTTTGTGGTTACTAACTAGTTATAGGCTAACTAAACTATAACTAATACTCTAGACTTCTCTTAACCTACCCAATTCCTTACATGAAGAACGGGAGCTACGGAGCTAGCTACAAATAATGTGTAATATTGGATTTCTATACCTAAATATCCTAAGAGCTCACTAAATAGTATACTTCATATTATTAATGTGAGGAGTTATACGAGAGCTAAGGTTAAAGTAATATACGGAGATATAAGTAACTGCTTTATAACTAGTTATAAACTAGTTATTAACTAGTCCCAGATTCAATATAGTAAACGAAAGCTAAATTACCGGGATATAAAGAGCGATCTCCTTAATAATACACTAATACATTTAATCAAGTTTAAATATACTAGTATAAAGATTTACCTATACCTCTACCTATAGTTACGAGACTTTTCTAATTATACGATAGTTAATAATACATGGTTTGTATTACTTAAAGCGACTAGATAGTAACTAGTTATTAACCCGTCGCTATAAGCTCAAGATTCGGAAATTTTTCGATTAATAGAAGGCCTTTTCCTTACTCTATAAAAGAACTATTACGAAAACTAGCCTTATACACTATATGGAAGATATATAGGGAAGCCTATACTTCGAAGCTCTATAAATTTAGTTAGTTTCTAATCTTTAACTAGTCTTTAACTAGTCACTAACTAGTCTTAGATTACAGGAGCTCCTTAATATAATATTAGTTACTCTAAGTATCGATCTAATAATAGTATTCGCTATTATTGGAATAACTTTAAGGTATCTTATATCTTTAATTCACCTTATCTTTAAACCTTATTTTCATGTCGTAATAAGGCGCTAGTATAGTACTATATAATAATTAAAAAGATAAAAGCGATAAGAAGATTATATAGTAAGTGAGCCTACCGGTTATGAACCGGTTATTAACTAGTTTTCGACTAATCTCTTACTAGTAGAGATATATGTTACTAGTACAAAAAGCTATAAGAAGCGTGGGTGTAATATTAATATAGCTTTTATAGTTCCTATAGATATTGAGAATTATCCTTAGGTATTTCTATTTACTAAAGGATCTCATATATATCTACTACTACCTCTAATAAAAACTCTATAAGAGATTTTTCAAGTAATTACTATATTAATAAGGGGACAAAACTTATTAATATTAATACGTGGTAAGTCAGGACTAGTCTTTTACTAGTTATTAACTAGTCGGGAACTAGTTATACTAAGAATCCCCCTATAGGCGAATTTCTTAGAAGCCTAGCTATACTATGATTTCTTTAGAAGTATAATACTTCTTTTATTTCTAATATTCACTTATCTTTAAATAACGATAACTTATAGTAATACTATATCTATACTTAACGACTTTTAGAATATCTATAAGGAACGGATTTCGTTAGTAAGTAGTCTCGGACTAGTTATTAACTAGGATTAGACTAGTTACTAACTAGTCGCTAGGTGTAATCTATAAATATTACTAATAATACTATATAAATAATATTTATATTTAAGAGATTATTAATAATACTAATAGAGATTAACTCATATACTATTTTACTCACTAGTAAGTAAAGGACTTTACTTATTTAAAGTTTATCTAAGTTAATATAATATTTAAGCGAATTTATAGTAAGATAACTAAGATTATCTTTAGGTACTATAATAATAATAGGCAAAAATATAAGTTCCTTACTACTAACTAGTTTACTACTAGTTAGTAACTAGTCGCTAACTAAATAGTATTCATGGTCGCACGAATCTATATTAATCGGGATACGACTATAATATACGAAAAAGCGTTTATAATACTCTTCCGAAACTTATTTAAAGTTATAGGGTAATTAATTCAATTTAACTATATTTATTATATAGGGTTTCAAGGTATATTAGCTAATATGTGTGGGAAACAAGTATATAGTAAGCTTCCACGACAATACTAGTTGCGAACTAGTCGCTAACTAGTCGCTAACTAGTTGTGACGGCTAGTACCTCTATATAATCCGCTAGGGGCTAGGTATTAGGGGCTAGGGGCGAAACACGGGACTAAGCTAGGGATCTTAGTAAGACTCTCTTAAAGGTTAAGGGACTCCTCCCTTCTTTGCCCTTTAGCTTAGTATTTTCAATATACGAGATTCTTTAAACCTTAAGCCTCAATTATTACATTAATCCCGTCATGACATAATACTAAGCTCACTTGACCTAGCCTATAGAGGCGATAGTAATACTCCCAATAAAGGACTAGGGTACTATGTCCTTAGGGGGTAAAGATAGCTATACTGCCCTTAATATTCGGTATTCCTCCCAAATCTCAAAGAAAAGAAGAATAATAATTAGTTATAGTTCACCGATTCAAAATAAAGAAAGACAATAGTTGGTACTATTTCACTGACTTAAAATAAAGAGGAATTAACGTCCTCTATAACTTAATTAACCTCGGAGCCTAGCCCTTAATTAGAATAGATAATATCCCCGTCCTCTATAACCTAGCTAACCTCGGAGTTGAACCCTTAGCTAGACTAGACGATACCCCTTACCGACTAATAAGAGAGAAAGAAATAGCCCTACCCTTACCTAAGGAAGGATTAGTCTAGTCTACTAATCTAAAATAAAAAAGGACAATAATTGGCTTTAGCTCACTAATTCAAAATAAGGAGAGCCGATAATTAGTTTTAGCTAGCTAATCTCAAGCGACTAAGACCCCTTTAAGGCATAGTCTTAATAGATGATACGCCTGGACTATCTAGCTTAGATAACCTTAGGCTAAGTACGGAAACCTTCGGTATAGCTAGTAAAAGGCCCTAGCGTAACGGAATAGAGGAATAGGACTTCGACGTTATAGACTACTAATACTAGGAGGCCTAGTATAGAACCTTCCCTAATAATAATATAAAGACACAATTAGCTAATAGGGAGGTATAGATTAGTATAGACACGCCTAAGATACCCGTTAAACGAAGGAAATTAATAGCTAGGGAAGACCTTATCGATGAATACTATAATATACTCGACTAATAAGCGGACTATAGCTAGAAAGCCTACGTTTATATTAACTAGTTAAATAATAGAATTAACGAATTAGAAGTAATTACTAACCGGCTTCGCGAAAAGGAGAGAGCTACTTAGCTAGATATAGCGAAATAGAGGAATAAGTAGGCAGATATCTAGGAAAGTCAACGCTCCCTAATAGGAGAACTACCTAGAGGGTAGTACTAGGGCTTAGTATTACTAGGTTATAGCAATAGACCCTAACTCATTAGAATTAAGGATCCGGCCCCATTTACTAGTAAGGACGACTATTAAATTAATAACTAGGTCTTCGATATAAGGAATAAATTAATATAGAACTCTACTAAGTTTAATAGCGAACCCCTAAAGATCGCCTATATAGTACGGCTAGTTACTAGAGACGCTAGGGACCTTATACGTAATTAACTAGAACCCGGTTTAGTTGGACAAATCTCGTTAGTTAAATAGATCTTTAAGATCCTCTAATAAGCCTATAGTAAAAGTAAAGAAATAGAATACTAGGAGGTAAAGGAGGACTACTAACGACTTCAATAAGGAGACAAAGCATTCCCGGTATTCTAGGCTAAATTTACTCGTCTTATAACTAAACTAGGGAAATCGACGAATGACTAGTATAATAATCTAATAGATAAGATAAACCTAGAGCTACTTAAGAGCCTCGGGGATAAGAAGTTTAATATACCTAGGGATCTCGCCGAATAGTATATAGAATAAGAGAATAGGCTTCTCTTAATTAAGAACTAGTAATCTAGAGAAAACCGCCTAATAGAAATAATCCGCCGTTATACTACTCCCTAGACTAGGAAGAGCGGTAGTAATTAGGGACTAGCTACTAACCTATGCCTAATAGAACTAATGACCCAACTAGCCTTTTCACGACTAAGAGAGCTAGTCCGCCGGGAATTCGAGAAGAAATTAGAAATACCTAAGATACTTAACTACTACTTATATAGGAAGACTAGCCATATTAAAAAGGACTACCTAAATACCTATAAAGTCACCTATCTTAAGGAAGACTATATGGATAAAATAGGTGAACTAGACCTAAACGACGTGGAATATAATTCCTATCCATTATCTAAAGAGGAATCCGATAACAATAACTCGGGAAAAGTCTAGCTCTAGGTATAGAGGTAGCCCTCCTAGAGTAAGAATTCTACTAAGAACTAGTAGACCTCACTTAACTTATTAATAGGGAGTAGTTCCTAGTTAAATGCGGGGTTTACTAGAAGGGAAATACTATAACCTTCTAGTACTTAGTAGATACTAGGGCAAACGTATATGCTCTAATTAACCAAAAGCACGTCCGCCCCCTAACTAGAGTACTCTATATACTAGTATATATACTTCTAGATCCTATTCCCCTTTAAGGATTTAACGGATAACCTAGTAAGGCTATCTAGTAAGTCGTTATAGTAGACCTAGAAATCGACTAATACCTCTAGACCCGATAATACTTCCTATCCGCTAACCTAGGCTCTCACGATATAATCCTAGGGAGGAAGTAGCTTACTAAATATAGTATACTACCGAACTACTAATAGAACTAACTTAGATAGCTAGGAGACACTATAACTCGGGTCCTAAAGAGGACGAGTATAGAAGAACTAGAGGGTAATAGAATAGTACCCCTCGCCCCTCTATGAGACCTCCTTACTCGGAAAGCCGAATACTAGGCTAGGAAAGAGGAATTAAACCTTAATATTATTAATATAAGTAAACTAATAGACTATTCTATATACCTCATTGGTATAGTAGCCTTCTAACTTAGTATAAAGGATCCTAATAATTACGTTGAATCTATTACTATTAATGAGATTAACTATAAGCTAGAGAAATGAGATCAGAAACCGAGGAAATACCCGTCCCTACTAATAGCTACTAAGCGTCCAAAAACCTATATAGCCGGGTATTTAGCTTAAACCTGTAACCTCATATATACTCTCGATATAGACGAATAGGATATCCTCGGTAATACCTCATTCTTTAACCCCGGTGAGCTATAGGAGCTTCGGACTATATTACTCTCCTAGCTTAATAATATAGCTAGTACCTTCTTAAGAAAAGTAGTAGATATACTACTATAGTCTCGGCTATTCGACTATAAGCTCTACTTCAATGGACTAGATCCCTTAATAAGGGCGGCTCACCTCTATAAAATGAGCTCCCTAGAACTAGGAAAAATGCGGGAGTACCTAATTAAGAACCTAAAGAAGGGTTTTATTAAGCCATCTAATTCCCCCTTCTCGTCGCCTGTCTTATTTATTAAGAAAAAGGATAGTAGCCTACGCTTTTATATCGACTATTACTAACTAAATACCCTAACGAAGAAGGATCACTACCCTCTATTACTTATTACTAAAATACTCGACTATCTAGTGGAATTATCGGTATTTACTAAACTAGACGTCCAATATACCTTTAACCGGATCCTAATAGAGCTAAGCTCTATGGTATAGGCGGCCTTCTAGACGAGGTATAGTTCCTATAAATTAGTGGTTTTATTATTTGGACTCTATAATAGTCCTATAATATTCTAGAGATATATAAACGCCGTCCTAATTAACTATTTAGATAGCTTCTGCTCTACCTATATAGACGATGTCCTAATCTTTTCTAAGAGTAAGAAGAAATACCAATAATATATCTAGATAATCCTATAGAAACTCGAGGATACCGGATTATAAGTTAATATCTATAAGTACGAGTTTGAGGTATTAAAGACGATATTCCTAGGGTTCATCGTCTCTAATTAGGGTATCTAGGTAGATCCTACTAAGACTACTATTATCTGGGATTAGGACCCTCCTATAACTAAGAAGGAGGTTTAGTTATTCCTAGGCTTCTATAACTTCTACTAGAGGTTTATATAAGCCTATAGGTAGGTCTCCTGCCCCCTAAACCAACTAATAAAAAAGGATATACTATCGAAGTTCATACTTAACGAGAACTAATAAGATGCCTTTAAATACCTTAGAGGGTTACTTATCTTAGTACCTATACTACTCTACTTCTGGTATAACTAAGAAACTCGACTAGAAACCGACTATTTAAACCTAGCTACTATAGGAGTACTAACCTAGAAGAGTACTAAGGACGAATAATAGTACCTTATCGCCTTTTATTCTAAGGCTCTTAAGGACGCCTAGCTTTATTACGAAATCCATAATAAGGAACTACTTACTATTATCTAAGGGCTATAAGAATAGCGGGTAGAACTAATTAGTCTACCTACTTTTCTTATTATTATAGACTATAAGGTACTTAAGTACTTTAGGACAAAGAAGCTCTTAAATAAGTAGTAGATATAATAGATAGATATCTTATTATTATTCTACTTTTAGATTACTTATTAGCTAGGTAAAGAGAATACGATTACTAATATCCTATCTAGGAAGGATGAGCTCACGACTATATAGAAGTAGGCTAAAGAGGCTAAAAAGACGCGTGTGGTTTTCTATCCTAGTATAATCCTCGCTACTATTAATAAATTAGTTACTATCCCTCCCCCTTTAAAGCCTAGAGGAATCAATGAACTAATAGTCACGAATGAGGTTATATAGGCGAATCTTATAGATCTATCTTTAGAGGATAATCGAGAGAAGGCCCGCTAAAAGACTAACCTATAGGAGATGTCTAGAGATTACTTACTTTACGGTAAGAAGCTTATAGTGCTAGATAGCTATAACTACTTATAAACTAGACTCCTTTAATAGATCTATAGTATAATGACTATAGCCTACCCTAGTTGGAATAAGACAAAGATCCTGGTTAAATAGCTCTACTAGTAGCCTAGCCTCTTAGCGGATATTAACTAGTTCATAGTAAACTGCCACGAATACCGGAGATCCTATAAGCTAAGGGATAAGACGCCTAGCTTATTATACCCTTTACTAGTTCCCTTAAAGATATGGGATAACTTATTAATAGATTTCTATAGCCCTAGCTTAATGAGTAAAGGATATAATAATATCTTTATTATAGTTAATTAGCTATCTAAATACTATATTAGCTTACCTACTATAAAGAACGCTATGGTAAGGACTACCGCTAGCCTCTTTTACTAATATATCTAGCGATTTAGGGGTTCCCCCCTAACTATTACTAGTAATCGAGGCCCCTAGTTTATTTTAGACTTTATAGATGAATTATCGAAATTAACTAGGACTAAACTAAAGCTCTTAATAGTAGAATACGCCTAAACTAATAGCTAGACAGAAATCATTAACTAGATAATTAATATATAATTATGCCCCTTTATAAACTACTTTTAGGATAACTAGGCGGACCTACTCCTAGTACTTAATGCCGCGGGCGCCGCCTACCCTTATGAATTGACTAGCTTATTGCCCTTAATAGTCGACTATAGGTATGAACCCTAACTAGACTTTAATTAGATACTCTCGACTACGAAGTTCAAGATACTAAGGGAGAAACTAAATCGCGAAGAAGTATAGTAGTAGGCTAAGAGAATTAATATAGTAGTTACTTATACCCGATAATATATAGCTAAGGCCTAAGAATAATATACTAAATAAGCTAATAAGAAACGGCGAGAACCTAACTTTGGCCTAGAGGATATAGTCTATATGATTAAAAAGATATAGAAAACGGACTAACCTTTAGATAAGCTAGATTACCCTCTCGCTAGACTATTTAGAATCATCTAAATAGTTGGCTATTCCTATAAATTAGACTTCCCACTATCCTATAAGATATAGCTAATCTTCTATATAGATAGACTTTATAAGGACCCGGGTAACCCTTTACCTAGCTAGACGAATAAGGAGCCGGACTTAATAGAGGTAAACGGCGAACTGGAATAAGAGGTTAAGAGGATCCTATCCTCTAGGACGCTTTATAGTAAACTCTACTATAAAGTAGAGTAGAAGGGATGAGATATGGACGATAAATAGTACCTTATATTAAACTTTAAGAACTCTACTCTAGAACTCCGAAGATTCTATAAGCAAAATCCTAATGAAGTAGGACCTCTTATCTACTTAAACCACTAGATTAGATATATAAAGGAGGATAAGTTCGACGAAAACTACCCTAATAATAATAAACCCTAGTATAGGGGCTCTAGGATCTAGAGGAGGAGAAGAAAGAACTAGATATTTTCTAGGTTTTATCTAAACCTAAAGCGTATTTCCTTTATTTAGCTATATAATTTAGTACTATATTCCTTCCCTATAACTAGGCAAAAACCTCCCTTTTATTATACCTCGATATATCCTATTACTAGAATAGCTCATTTAGGGAAAGGTGAATCTATAAAGCTAAGATAGGAGTAAATTTATAACTTTCTACCTTATAAAATATCGCGAAATTCCTCTCAATTACCTTAATTCCTATAACTATATCTATTTCTACTACTACTAATACTATAACCTAGCTATAGATATAGCCTAAGAGAATAGCGATATAAGTACCTTACTAGACGCTATATTATCTATTCTTAATATATTCTAGAAGCTTAGCCCGGATAGTAGTATTACTAGTGCCTTAGCTTTATTCTATACCTAGATAATAGACGTCTATACTAGTAAATCTACCTATATAGATATCGAGGGTAATATTGTCCCTAGGGAGTAGGTTGAGATATACTATATAGCCTATAAAGCCCTATATCTAATTCCTAAGGTTACTACTAAATAACTTATTATAGAATAGGAAGAAGAAGATAAAAAGAATACTCCTACCAACGGAACTAATACTCCTACTAATAGAACTAATACTCCTACCAACGGAATCGATATTCCTAATAGCGGATTAGATATAGCTATAGATATTTCTAATGGCCCTAGCCCCTTACCTAATATAGAAATGCCTAATACCCCTCTTCTAAGAAGTGAGACTAATAATACAAACCCCCTTCCCAATGAAGTTAGAGATTAACTAGACGACGGAGCGGCGGATTTTGACGAGGAAGTTTATAACCCTAAGGGCTCCCTTAGCGGATTAGATAGTAGTAGCGATAGTCCCGCCTAGGATAAACCCCCTATCCTTCTCCCTAAGAGAAAGCCTATTGTTCTTATTAACTTAACTAAGAATAAGTCCTTTAATCTTACTAGAGAGGATAATAAGAACCCCTAAGATATTAATCCAATAACTAAGAAAACTAAGAGCGATGTCCAAAATACTATAAATAGCTTTAGGAATATCGTTAAAACCCCCTTAAAGAATGCTAAGAAACCCTCTAAATCCTCTAAGAAGAAGAAGAGTAATAAGAAAGTATAGAAGGTTACCCCTATACCCGAGAAACTTAAGCGAAAGAGAGTAGAAGAGAGTAAGGAGTCTAATAAGGAGGAATTAGCCACCGACGAAGATATAGGATATATTAGTAATAAATAACTACTCGCTACTAGCCTAGGACCCCATAATAAGCGCTAGAGTAAGACTAAGGTATAGCGAAAGCTCCTAAAAGCCGAGGAGGATAATAAATACCCTACTAATATTAATAACCTAGTAGAAGCTACTAAGAAGGAAGTTAGTAGGGACCTCTAAAAGGGCTATATAGAGAAAGTTATAAAACTCAAAGTTATCGGATTCCACGATAAATGTGCCTAATTAGCCGCTAAATAGTAGATAAATAAGACCCTCGAAGAATAACTTAATAACGCTTTCATTAAGCTTACTAAGGCTAATAAGATAATTAAGAACCTCTAGAAAGAAAATAAGTAACTAAAGGATAGCGCTTCTAAGTTAATAGTCGATACTCCTAAGCTAAAGGCTAATACCCTTAAGAAGAAAAAGGCTAAGAAGTCCTCTAAATTAAAGCCTAACTCAATGAATACCCTTAATTTACTGGTACTTAACCGAGCTCGCTTATTAGTAACTGTCCTACTATTAGTTATTATATATATAAGTATCCTAGATAATATTATTAAGGCTAGTATTAGTATAATTCGGGCAATGGATAAGGAGGATTAGTTAAAATATATAGAAAACTGGGTTAAGCTAGTAGAGTCGAGACTATAATTTAACTATAAGTAGCTGCTTTAAGAGGACGAAATAGGGTAGATAGACGTGATTTTTTCTTTTTTCCTTTATTCTTTATATAAAATTATACCCTAAATAAGGGTATTTAGGATTTTCCTATAGGGGGGGTAATGTGATAGCTAGTACCTCTATATAATCCACTAGGGGCTAGGTATTAGGGGCTAGAGGCGAAACGCGAGACTAAGCTAGGGATCTTAGTAAGACTCTCTTAAAGGTTAAGGGACTCCTCTCTTCTTTGCCCCTTAGCTTAGTATTTTCAATATATGAGATTCTTTGAACCTTAAGCCTCGACTATTATATTAATCCCACCGTGACACTAGTTTAGGCCTTAGAGTATACCTCTACTCTCTTAACCCTTAATATACTTAGTAATAATATATCTCTTATATTTTAATCTATTATTTAGTTTACTTTAAGCGAAATATTCGAGTATTTTAAAGTTATCTATTATATTATAATATTAAGTTAATTCCAAGACTCGAATCTCGTAAAGAGGTTTAACTACTCTTTAACTAGTTAAAGACTAATCCCAATAAAAAAGTCTAAGACTTTATATACCGATATAATTACTAGTTAATTCTTAGTAGTCTTAATAAGTATTATAGCTTAATAGATTATAACTTATTCATTTTAGTATAATACTATATAAATACTCTTAAGTCTATTTATCGAAAGATAAATTAAATAGGTATTTATTAAAGTTAGCTTAGTATATTAAAAAGGTAATTAACTAGTAACCTTCTAGTAAATAACTAGTTACTAACTAGTTTAGTATATAGCAAATTAATAGTTAATAAATTAACTCGGTTATAACTTAGTTTATAACTAGGGTTAAGTATAGTTAGTATAATAGGGGTATTCCTAATCAACTCCTTAGGGGAATTAGAAAAAGGGATTCTCATATTTAGAAACTTAATTTGAAAATAGGGAAAACTCTAGTTATTTATATATACTTATTAGAGGAGGAGGATTTAGACTTAGGAGAAGCTTCATCTAGTTAATAACTAGTTAGTAGCTAGTTATCTTCTCTTTTACTATATGGATTACTACTAAAACGAGGGAGATCACTAAGTCTTTTATAGATAGGGGATAAAGAAGGGTAAGAGCAATTATTATCTAGGACGAGACTAGTTAGGGACCGGTCTCTAACTAGTTTAATATAAAGGGAACATATTACTTAAGAGGAATAATAACGACGATAACAAATATTAATTAATGAAATATAAGTAGAGTTAAATAGTAATATTCGGAATTTAAATTAAATTATTTAACTCTCTTTAAACTATATATAGAAACCGATAAAACTAATGAAGCTATACTCCTAGTACGCCTTAATAGAACTAGTTAATGACCAGTTAGCTTCTATTTCCTACTTAGTCCACTTTCTGGTAATACTAGATTATTATAGAGCGAAGGCTACTTAACTAGTTATTAACTAGTTATTCCTAGAGTCGGTTTTAGTACTTTATCTAAAACTAATACTTGTTTTAGGGACTCTAGAATTTCTAGAGAAAGCCTATCTAGTAGTAGACTAGTCGGTAGTACTAGTATAAGATCTTTATCTAAAACTAGAGGGCTACTAGTTATAGATTAGTTAGGTAAAGAGGGTAAAGTACTAAGAGATAACGAGGAGTAAGGGCTAGTTAGTGGATTCTCCTCTATTAGACTAACCGGTTCTAGACTAGTTACTAACTAGTTAGGTAAAGGAGGATAGGGCATTAGAACAGGTAGAAGGGTTCTATTAATAAATAGATCTAGACTAGTCGTCGAGTAGTTAGAAAGAGGAAGAACGGCGGCTATAGGGGTAGTAGCTAGTAGCTCTCCCTATTCGACTAGCTAAGAACTAGTTATTGACTAGTTAGAAAGAGGAAGAATAGTAGTAGGGGTAAAGGGGTCGGTTAGGAGTAGTTTTAAACTAGTCTCTAACTAATTTAAGGCCTCTATCTTTAATACTACCTCCTAAATACGTTTATCGTAAAGACTTCTATATTACTATTAGTTATAGCGAAAAGGTTATATTATATAATAACTTACTATAAATTAATAAGCTAATTTTCTATAAAGAGATATTAATATCCCCCTTTCCTAGTACCTTAAATCGTAAACTTCGAGTCCTTTATAATATAACACTTCATATACTTACGAAGGTTACCTATAGTCGGCTATTACCTAAAGAATTAGATATAGGACTTAGTATAGTTATTAACTAGTCTATAACCGGTTAATAACTAGTTAAGAGCGGGGCAAATATACTTTAGATCTTTTACTACTATTAGGTACTACTAGTAGAACTACTTATATATATAGATTATATAATCCTTCTCTAATAGTAGAGTAGGCTATAAATGAGGTAAATAAGCTTATTAACGATAAGATAAAGCTATAATAAATTTATTAAAAGGTACTAATAAAATAATAAGGGGGAAGGGATATATAGGAGGGAAAGATTAAGTTCACGATATATTCCGTATTTAAAATAAGGGTAAGCTAAGTTATATACACTAAACCTAGTTCGTATTTAGACTAGTTAATGACCGGGTAGAAGCCTAAAGCGGTCGCACTAGTTAAAGACTAGTAGATAACTAGTTAAGGACTAGTTCTATATGGGTTGGAAGAGATTAAAATTAGAATTACTTAAAGATTAGAAGTATATTAGTAAAAAAAAAGGTTTTTATTAACTAAAAACCAAAAAAAACCCCTGAGACCTAAGAACACTAGACATTAACTAGTCGTAAACCCGTCCCTACCTAGTTATTTAGTCGTTATTAAGGATAATCGGATTATCGGGAGAGTTAGAGCTATAACTAGTTAGTAACTAGTTAAAGATTAGTCGGGCGGGGAACTCATAAGGTATTACTAATACTAATGGACTCGGAAGCTTACTCCTTCTTACTATAACCGGTTATTAACTAGTTACAAAGTAGCTATGGAATACTTATACTACGATAGCTATCTTGACTTTATCGAGAAGACTAGGGATAGCTTCCCTGTGACTAGTTAGAGACTAGTTCGCGACGAGTTAGGGACTACTTACTTCTCTTTATTAGTATTAAAGAGGTGAGCGGGGTCATATAGTTCGAGACCGGTCTCTGACTCGTTATAGAAGGCGTAGGGATTACGACTAGTTAGTAACTCGTCTCCGGAATCGTTATCGTTCATCTTAGGAGAGCGGCGGCGACCGGTTAGAGACTCGTCACGAGCGGCGAGCTTACGTTTCTCGAGACTAGTTATTAATTAGTTACTAACTAGTTATTAACCGGAATACTTACTTGTTTATTAGTCTACCCTTACGCTTAGATAGAGTAATAGATTCACCCTTAGCTTTATTGAGATAGGTCTATAACTAGTTAGTAACCGGTTAGGAACTAGTTAGTAACTAACTTATAGTAATATACTTACGTAAGGTTATAGTATCGGATACCTTCTTACCACATATAGCGTATTAGTTCTAGACTAGTTAGTAACTAGTCAAAGACTAGTCCTATTAATTTACCTCGTAGGCGTAAATAGTTAAGTTCTTAAGTGAAGCCTAGTCTATAACACGTTAGTAACCAGTAGTGAACTAGTTAGAATCTAACTTATAGTGCTAGGTATAGTTAGGGACCTTATAGTGAGTGTTCTTATCGAATGCTACTAGTTCGTGACTAGTTAGTATCTAGATAAGTGGTGGTTAGTCACTAATTACTTACTATTAAATAACTAATAGGGAAAAAAAAGGGAAGGAAGGAAGGAGGGAGAGCCTTAATTTATACCGGTTAGTAACTAATTAGTGATCTGAACTTTAAATTTCGGCTAAGCCTAATCGGGCGACTAGTCGATAGCCGGTTACTAACCATAACTCACGCGCCCTGGTGATCTGAACTTTAAATTTATAGCTAAGCCTAATCGAGCGACTAGTCGACAGCCGGTTACTAACCATGACGTAATTAGTGATCTGAACTTTAAATTTATAGCTAAGCCTAATTGAGCGACTAGTTAATAGCTAGTAAATAACCATGACACCGTACACAGGCGCACAGGACTAAAATCAATTCACCTACTAGTCAATAACCGGTTGCCAACTGGGCTACCGGCTGTTAACCGGTTAGGACCCACCTGCCATTTTTTCCATTTTCGCTTAATTTTAGCGTGCATTGTGGGGCAAAAAAACGGCCCCGAGCTCTATCATCCCCTGTGACTTTGATTCCAGCTTTGACAAAATTTTCTGATAAACCTTTGCCAATTCTAGATGTGGCGCCGATCACAAGTATGTGTTTGTATGGAAACTACAAGTTCGAGTTTTGAGAGAGTTTGGGAGAAGGTGTGGTTTTTTTTGGAATGATGTGAAATGGAATGAGGCTTTCGTCAAACTGATGTCCTCAAGTTATTGGGAATGCAGACGAATTAATTACTATTCGATGTGAGAGAGCCATAGGAGAATATATACGTGGAAAAACCTTAGACCTTCACTGATACGGACATTTGTGGCTTGGCTCCGGCTTTTCTGCGAATAGTCCTTGATATTCGAGCTTAGTCTTTAGGACAATATCACTTTTGACAAGTCCGCAGAAAACCCTGTCGAATTACATGCTCCACAAGGTATAAAGCTACAAAAACTTCAAGAGACACATGTTCCTTAAGCAGAACCATCGGATGATCTGAAGTTAGCGCCGAAGTACCCTCAAGAAGAGGATAGCACAACATTTAAACCCGGTGTCAAGTGGGATGCCGAAGATCTGAGGTGGCATCTGTCCATTTCTATGCTGCCCAGGATCTTAACGCTGGTGTGTGCTTGTTGATGTGTCCTCGCGGGGGGGGTAGCGAGTGATTTGGATGTGATGGCCAACTCACTTGGCTGTTGGAGATCTGGATGCATCTGTTACTTTCTGATATTCCTAAACTATGGGATTTCTCACTTCCGCTGCGATGAATGGTCCGTCCAGCCGGGGATGTCGAAGTGCCGTAGAAAGGTTTCAGAGGTAGCGGGTGTGCGTTGAGGAAAGGATAGGTTCTGGGGAATATGAAAATGACCCTTCGAAAAAATGGCATTGTGATGGCTGCAGGGGAGCTTCTAGCGTTAAAGGTTTTGTGACAGTGTCGGAGTCGGTCTGATCGTGTATTGAGTGTGCGGGAACCGCTTCTGCTTCACGGGGTTCATACCACTTGGCCAATAAAACCGGAACCAGTCAAGCAAGCAAACCCCTCAGGTCTCCTTCTCCATCTCCCCCTTCTTTACAGGGCGTCTCCTCAACGCCTGCCATAGACTCTTCAACTCACCTTTCCCGCGAAGCTTCTCTTTCCCCTTATTTAAACTAACGGAAGCGGCACTGTCCTCAATATTCTCGATTTCAAGGAGGACATCCTGATCTAAATGCTGCTTCTCCCACGCCCACCAGAGCCGCCAACTCAAGGCTACGAGGAGTGTGAGGGGGATCGTGAAGGCCCAGTAGATCCAGAAGTATGGTGAAAGGAGACGAGGTGGAGATGCAGATTGCCAATTGAAGAAGCCGGTGCTGAAAACCGTCTGGGGATATGTTAGGAGAGGTGTAAGAGGGAGCGGCAGAGGTGGACGTACCGCTACGGATGTGCCGGGGAGGAAGAGTGTGGTGATGAATGCCAATGTTTTCATGGCCGAGCTGTCGCGGCTACTGGTTGCTGCCATCTTGGCAGTGAGCCTGTTGTCGATTTGGGCGATGAGAGTGCAGAGCTATTTCAACATCGTCAGAGCAGATCATGAGAGGATCTACGGAAGAAAAATTGAGACTTACCACATTGAAGTCTGCTTGCACCCTATCCCGCTGGTTTATATTATGCCCCCTCAATCCCTTGGCGGCTGAGTCTAGATACTCAATGCACTCTCGTATCTCTTTCGTGCCGGTTTGAGGACCTAGATTGCGCGATTCCGCTACCTCGTCCATGGTACGTGACAGGAAGTCAAGAGCATCGCATTCCCAGTTCGACACATGGGTAAACCCGATCATCTCGATGATGACTGTGTTCATCTCACCGGTTAAATTATGCAGATTAACTTTCGTGTCTTTGATCGGTCTATCAGCGGCAGGAACCTCATAAGGCCCACGCAGTCCATTCAACCGACCAGCACGAGACATTCCGAGCTGATCTTGGAGATGGTTAGCTCGGTCGCCCAACTGGATCGTACAGAAGTGCTCGGTGCGGTAAACATGGTGCTGTAGAAGAATGGTGGGGAGAAGCATGGGGTGATCCCAGAGGTGTGGGACGGCGCTGATGAGATCGAATATCTCCACGGATGGGCAGTGTCGCCATGCTGGGAAATCATTCCTGTTGATCATTACACCGGTACCGTGCAAAATACCAGTGGTGATGCCTGTAGCAAAATCGTGAGACATAGACAGGCCATAATTCCCGATCTGATACTTTTGACACGCTTTGATGATTATTCCTGTGCATCCGAGGTATCAGTCCTGAAAATCATGGGACCGGCGTGCGATTACCAATTCTTGAAAGCTTGCCAGGTATCTTCTCGTCATAGTCCAAGAATCGAGAGCACAGCCCGCTCTCGTTAGTCAGGCCATGAAGCGTTGCTTGTGGAAGGTTGAAATGCTCCTCGACTCGCAAATACGACTCCTTGCTCATGGAAAAGCTCGGGGTTCGGTAATACTCCCTCTCGGAAATGATGAGTCTGATACCACCTTCAACTTTGGTATCCAGAAATGAATGCGTAGGTATGGCATATTGTCCTTCTTGCGCAAGCCATTCTTCGATTTTGGAATCTTGGAGCCGTAAAGAACGGGAGGGGTTGAAAAGCCCTAAAAGGAGGTTGGTATCTTCTGTATAAAGAACGATAGAGAAACAGAAACGACAAACTACCTTGGTATATTTCCAAGCTTCAATGTACTCGCAATCGTGATACGGAGCTACAGACCAGGCGAGGCTGCTGAGAGCCTTTGTGCGGGAATGTGTGAACATTTGCCACTTCTGATGATGTTCTCAACCTCAGCCGCCGGGGTCTGCGATAATTCCGCTCTCCTCGATGTTTAGGAATCGATTTGATAAAGTGGGGACCTTTCTCTTGAAACTTGAGGTGGCCATTGTGCTTTGTAGTCACACAGCGATGGTGGTGGTGGCTGTGTATGTGAGGCTGATATGTGAGGCTGATAGAAGGGATCACCCACCAACCGCCCACCAAAATTTTCTCGATTTTTCAAAGTAAAAAAAAAAAAGGATTTTAGAGAATACTCGAAACATTGCGAATATCATATTAATTTTTCGAATTTGTGGCATTAAGGTCTCCAAAATCCAAGTTGAGCGGGAAGTGGGTGTGGGTGGTTGGTGGGTGATGCCTTCTATGTGAGGCTGAAAACATGGGAACGCCACTGCTGGCCTAAGCGGAATTCTCGACCAAAAGGACGACAAGAAACGCCCATCGAGCTCGGTGTAACCACGCTTATGGTTTCTTGGAAGGATTGTGACTCTCGATCCGCCATTTCGCCGGGAATCGGGGATGAAAAGGGGGAAGAAACATCCTCAGGGGTCGTCCCACCAGGTCCCTCGAGTCCACACTAGAAGCTCGCCTCGCCGCTAAAATGGGCCAATAGCCCGCCCCGCCCAGGTGAAGGCCAACCTTCCCCGGAGAACTTCCTTCTCTCCCTCAAGGATCTTGAGTCAAGCTGACACTCGAGATCGGCATCACTAAAGCAAGTGCAATTATGCTGCATTACTGTGAGAGGCATATTTCTCTCAAATTGTTGCCCCCATAAGGCTCGCAATCGTCCGTTTGCCTCGTGTTTCTTTTTCAGATGCAGACAGGCCGGCAACCATGCTGCTCAAACAACCCCCCATCAGCGAGAACGTTGCCCTCGAGCAATATCCCCTGCCCTGCCCTGCCGTGCCGTCTCACCACACCTTTTTCCTGCGGAATCCCGGCCGGCTGGGACCAGTTTCCCAGGGCCTGGGGGCAGCAAATCAGCCACATGTGTGACCTCGGAGTCACGTTCGGGGTCACGTTTTATCGCGTCCAATGCGCGGAGAGTGCTTGCAGCGCCCCTCGGCCAAGACGCGTCTTCCAGGCCAAACTCTGCTCAGGCCGCGTTTTTGCCTGTTGCAGGCAGCGCTGCAGCTATATAATAGTCCCTCCCCCCTTCCAAACCTTCCTTCCTTCTCTCCTGAATCAATTCCAGGCAGCAGGCATCGACAATCCATCGATTTCGACGGCAACACTACACGACCACATCGGATGAGACATCGCGAGAACGTGCGGAATACGGACATCGACGATAATCACGACCCGTACGACAAGGATAGCGACCGAAGATGTTCAGCCGAAACGTCAATAAATCACAGACCGAGAGCTTTTCGCGAAGCCGGCGAGGGACCAAGTCGTCAAAGTCGTCGTTTCGAGAGCATGCCGTGTCGAAGAACCGCCACGAGCGGTCCCGCAAAGCTCCGGCCGAGGAAGCTCCTCCCATGGGCAGGTGAGTCTCACTTCGTCAAATCACGAAATGTTGTACGGTCGCTGATGTTTTATTTCAATAGTACCTTAACTTCATCGATAGTCACACTCGTTGTCGGTCGCGAGCAACGACTTTTCGCCGCACACGAAGACGTCCTCTGCACATCGCCCTTCTTCCAAGCCGCATGCCGCGGACAATTCATGGAAGCGGCAGCCAAGCGAATCACACTTCCGGACGAAGAGCCCGAGATCTTCTCCTCGGTCCTCGAATACCTCTACAAAGGCGACTATTATCCACGACTCGTGCACAACAAGCGAAGAAACACATGGGAGTTGGAGACGGGTGAAGGAGGTGCAGGCAGCGTGGAGAGCACGGTGTATCATCACGGTGTCGATGGCGAGCTGTTGAAGGATACAGTCATCTATTGCACGGCGGAGAAATATGGTTTGGACGAGCTGAAGCGTGTTGCGTTGCGGAAGCAGGGTTTGCGTAAGTTCCCACAGCCCTAAATCAACTTTATTCTGAATCAAAAAATGATGCTAACATATGATAGAATCCGGCATCCAATGCAGCACAATCCTCACCTCCGCCCGCTACGCCTACGCCAACACACCGGACACCGACTCGAAGCTCCGAGCCCACTACCTCGCGCTCATCATCCGCAGCCGCGGCACCTTCAAGCGCAGCGGTACCATGCAGATGGAGATGATGGCCGGCGGCTCGCAGCTGTTCTTCGACCTCTTCGTCGCGCTGTGCAATCACGTTGATGATGTGGCTAGTATTGCGTAAGTCTTGTTGCCTCGCCCCTTTCCACTTCCTACTTTTCCCGAAAGCGAGCGTTTCTTCCGATGAGAGTGAGGCTGACGAGGCAAATACAGAGGCTCCCCACGAAGCGTCAGGACACATCATTGATGACTCCTCTCCTTTTTACTCATACAGCACATGACTGCGTCTCGTGCTCCAATAACACTTCGCTTCACGCCCTTCTTCAACCACCACAAAACAACAAAGCACCAACACAAATGATATCAACTAGGGTAAATGGGACTTTAATCTGCTTTGATACCACGGCGTCGGCGTTCTGGAGAGGACTCGGATTTGTTCTCATATATTTATCTGTATCACTACTCTTCTTGTCTATCTATTGGTGTCTACTATCTGCTTAGGTTGGCTGGCTGTTCAGACTTTGCCACCTCCTGTCTTCTCCAGCGATCATCATGTCTCCTTTTCTGATTATTGTTGTCTTTCCATCTCCTGCACAGAACAGTTGAGAAACGAGAGAAAAGGGAGTCGAAGAAAAAAAAACCCTGCTTGTACTATTTACTTTCGTCATATCGAGGTGGTTGATTCAACGAGTTGATTTTATTTCATTTATTGGAGCTGGGAGAGGAGAGGGTGCCAGCGAGAAAGGGCAGCGAAAAATTGCAAGAATATGACATGCCAGATTGCAACAGAGAATGAGAGAGAGGAGAAGCAACGAGTTGGCAGCAGCATCAATAGAAACATCTATCCATTCTACACTCACTTGAATCCCATTTTCATTCCTTGCCCGGTGAAAACTTCTGGGGTCACCAAAAATCGCGAACCATCATGGAACTTTCACAAACCCTCACTAGACTGCACGCAAGCCTTAAAATCCCATCTCAGGCCGTGAAATTTATATCACTCCTCTTATCAGCTAAAGAGCATGCATTAGCTCCCCTCCCCCCTCCCATGCTCATGCAAACCAAAACTCAGCCCCTCCCCCCTGCGAGAAAAAAAAAGGAAAGCTTCTCGAGCTTTCCACACAATTCAAGAGAGGCGATTCGTCAATTCGAGAGCTTCCTTCCTTCCCAGGCAGGGGTGGAGGTAGGGGGGTTGGTGGTGAGTCACTGCTAGGCGGTTTCGGTGATAGGGGGTGCGGTGGTGTTTTTGAGGGTGAGTGAGGTTTGTGGTGGAGCGGGGGATGGGTTTTGGTGGGCAGGGGTTGGTGGGACGAGGGATGCTGGAGGTGGCATTGCAGGATGTGGAGCGAGCGGAAGAAGGAAATGGTGTGAACATCCGTGAATTGATATTTGATTTGATTTGATGTTTCGGTGCAGTAGGTATAGTTGTTTAGGGTGAGTGCACGACGGTGAGCCCATCCGCATCCGCTCACCGAGCCCCTTTCCGTTGCTCGGCCAAATTCGAGCAGTTTCATTCCTTCTTTCGTTTTGCGTTGTTGCACATGTTGATCGCCGTTCAAGTCAGGGGTGGCAAAGCAAAGCACTACCGTTCACCCACCAACGCCGTCGCATGAAAACGAACGCAAGATAGGGGCTCAAACGCCCGTCCCGGGGAACGCTCCGCCTTTACTCAGCACCACGATCCCGCGCTCGCGTGCGATGTAGCCCTTCATTAAGTTCTGCGATCGTCAGCTTGGTTTTGACTCACGGTCGGCAATCGAGGTTCTCGTTCCTCGGCGGGGCGGATAAGGGGGGCTGCCTTGAGGCATCTACCGCGCACCTCGTCGCAAAAAGAATAGGGTTTGAATGAAAAGGGGGATTTCAACCATACCCTGTAAATCATATTCGCTAATAAGCATTCGACTTCGTCGCTGTCCATTGTCTCTTTGCTCCCTAGACTTATCGCAGCGCCGAATTCAGCGACGGGGATGCGGGTCCGTCGCACAGGTGGTGTGTTGGCGTCCTTCGCTTCCTCGAAGCCGCCTGCAATGAAGACTTTGCGCAGCAGGTTTCGGAGGGCGATGTCGCGGCCGCGCTCGAGGGTTAGGTAGATGCGGCGTTTTACGAATTCGTCTTCACCGGCGACGAGGGCGGCGTCGAAGCCTGCTAGGTCGCCCTTCTTGATGCAACGGGAGAGAGGAAGGAAGAGCTCTTGCAGGCGCGGGTACGGCGATAGGAGGGTGAGGGTGGGGAGGGTGTGTGTGGTGAGGAGGTGGCATGGGATGAGGTAGGTCAGGATGAGTCTGTGGGATGTTAGTGGATGTGACTCGGTGAGAGCGCAATCGAGGCTTGATGGCGTTCACCCACTCTTTGTTGCGGATGGCGTCTCTGTGGCATAATTGCCAGGCTTCGGTGAGATGTTTCTCGGACTGAAGGGGGTGTCAGCATCCTGGCATTAATTGGACGTGTTCCGCTGACGAACCTCCTCATAATTCTCTTCCAGGAAGTAGATGACTCCAACGTAGTATTTAAACGTCACTTGATGTGCCTTGGGAAAGACATCAAGCGTTGGCATGTCGCCTCGATACGCCTGAATTGCTTTCAAAATATTTTTCGACAAGCTGATCGAGTTCAATTTGAAGTATGTCTTGAACAACAAGTTAATGATGTTATATATACCCCATTTCCTTGATTCGTCGAGCGGTGCTCTATCGCAGGGTTAACAAATTGAAAGCTTTCATGGATCGTGTACTGACCTATCGCTGAGACAAATAGTGAAGATTCGGTTGAGCTGTCGCGCCGCATCTTCGAGTTTCTCATTCTTCTCTGCCTCAGGATTGAAATCATCCTGGAAATTGTTGACCGAGCCTGTGCTAGCACCTGTCGCCTCATCTGCCTTGATTGCGAATATTCTCATATATTTGCCGGCCACGTAAAGACAAGGCACCGTCCAGGCTTCAAATCCGCAATTAGTGTAACCTCGGATGAGAGCATTCGTCATCTCCTTCCACGAATCGTAAACTTTCGTCCATGATTCCTGTGAAGATGTCAGTATGACTTGTCCCAATTTGTTAACGCAATGCAATTGATTCTGTGATTGACGTTGGAAGTCACGTGATTTACTTGGAGGAATTAAAGGCGCAGCTGTCTATCTCAACTGTGAGAGGTTCAACAAACAGGAAAGAAAGTTAACGTTCCAGAGTATGCTTTCTCACCTTAGCATTCGACTTCGGTGCATTCTCGGCATTCAATATCTCTCCAACAGCCTTCCAATAAGCCAAGTACACCTCAACCCATCCGTTGCCCTCCTCGGCCGGCAGTTTGAAAGGCGTAGCGCTGTCGTACAGAATCCGGTACTGAAAGTCCTTCTTGACTTGCGCAAAATTCGTGCTTCTGAAGAATTTGTAAAGTCTATCAGGTGCATCATCCGGGTCCACGGGAGAAAGGGTCATCGAAAGATCATAGCCATTGCCTTCCTCATAGGCTTTCTTGAAGCCTTCAAAGATGGGATCCATCTCGTTCGTCTCGTGGCTGGCCGTAAGGTCATAAATCGTTGAAAATCATGAATTGCATGAAGATTTCTCGTGATTCCGCTGAGCCTGGTTGTGAAAACCTGAGGTTTGAGATGACGTTCAGAGAGCGTCGTGTCGCATTATGAGCATGAGGTCTCCCTTATCGTAGCTGGAGTGACACGTTGATCAGGGGAGGTAGAGCATGAGTGATTGAATCAATCCGACAGAAATTCAAGACACTCTGGTCCTCAACGGTCGGTCTCGTTCGTCATGCTTGTTTACCATGAGGCAGGACCGTTCTGAGGCTCAAATGATGCGCTAGCCGAACTTGGAAAGGCGGCTCGCTAGGGCAGTGAAAATATGAAGCCCTACGCTAACACGCGAGATTTTGTTGAAGGAGAACTCGCAGGAAATTCGACTTGCGACAACATCGACATCGACCACGGCCATCAATCACAGTGAGTATCCTCTAGGATTGAGGGAAAATTGATCGTTTGCTAATATCGAGCAGATGGGTAAGCTCTAGATTTCTTTTCTCCTCCCAGGACGGTGCACGAATCGAATCACGACTTGTCGAGGACGATCAAAATTATTTCACGACACCGTCATGGCCTGGTTCGACCGAGGAACATATTGGAGTGCGAGGGAAGAATAGATAATGCTACCGAGATGGGCAACAAGCGCTGCTGGCACTTTCGGAGAGGATTGGGAGTGGCATTTGTGACATCAATGGATGGAATTGAAAAGTATCATTTCAGTCGTGGTATTCTCAGGACCACATCTTGGTCATGTCGGAAATACGCCTTACCGGCCTGCGGGAAGCTGGGATACTCGCACCGAATGATTACCAGCTTTTGTGCCCAGGAAGCCTACCTCGATGCTCGAATCTCTATTTACATCATGGACCCATCACCCCTCTCTCCACACAATCAGCAGAAACATCTTGGGCTGCAAATTGGAGTCAAAATGCTGACTCGATTCTACAGGTCGTCTCACAGAATACCAGGTCATTGGCCGCCATCTGCCCACCGAGGCAAACCCAGCGCCCAAGCTGTACCGAATGAGAATCTTTGCACCAAACACCGTGGTTGCAAAGTCTCGTTTCTGGTACTTCTTGATGAAGCTCCGAAAGGTCAAGAAGGCGAACGGCGAGATCGTTAGCTTGAACGTGGTATGTTATTTGGGTTGCTTGGGACACGATGGAGCTGATCAATTGTTAGATCCACGAGAAGCGCCCATTGAAGGTCAAGAACTTTGGCATCTGGATCCGATACGATTCCCGCTCCGGAACCCACAACATGTACAAGGAGTATCGTGAGATGTCAAGAACCGATGCTGTTGAGGCTATGTACCAAGATATGGCCGCCAGACATCGATCCCGTTTCCGGTCGATCCACGTACGTCCTGCAGCTTCTGGCATGCATTGGCTTCATACTGATTAAACTGCAAACAGATCCTCAAGGTTGTTGAACTCGAGAAGACCGACGACGTCAAGCGCCCCTACATCAAGCAACTCCTCACCAAGGACCTCAAATTCCCTCTTCCTCACCGCGTCTCCAAGGCAGCTGGCACGAAGCTCTTCGTTGGCAAGCGACCATCGACCTTCTACTGAACAACTGGGGGATAGAGTCTGGGAATGGGTAGGGATGATTGGTGTTGCACTGCATACAGGTGTTTTCTAGCCTTTGCTCATTGAGCCGGATAACGAATGGCAAATGCATAAAGGAAGAATTGTCCATGAGGCTTTGTGACCTAATTCTCTTGTGATTTCAATTGCTATTTGACACGAGCTGTCAAGCAACTTCGATAAACGTACAGCTTGATGGTTTGCCTCTGGCCGAGTCTCAGGATTGGAAGGAGTGATGAACAACCAAACGTATAATTCATAAATCCTCCTAGCACGACCTTCAACTCCTGAACTCCGAACACCAGAGAAAGCAAACGTCCCCTTGACTTCTCCCCTCACCCCTGATCCTTAATAGCCAATGGCCAGGTTTCCCTGGTTGGGAAGCCATTGGAGGGGTCAATTCGCATCTCCCCTTTCGAAAGCGAAAGGTCAACGACTTCATCTCGAGAAGTGACTGCCGTTGGAAATAAATATAACACAGGATTCACTCAGAGACGTCCATAAGAGAACTTTCCACGATGTCTTCAGATTTTCTCTCCTTCAACCTCGACACGATCTCTTGCGAACAATAACAACCTTGCTCACGAACATGCCTCGTACACATCCGGCCACCGTAGAGCGCGTCTCCCCAGACGACGCCCCCACCATTGTAAGTACTGGCCTTCTCTGCTTCTTCCTAACACCTCCCCTCACATTCGCTGGCACCGACCGGTGCCGGCACGATTCCCACCCTGTCGCACTTTCATGTGCTATCATATATCACAATGGACTTCAAGCGATTGATCGAAGAGAGTGTGGAAGCAGAAAGAGCTAAGAGACGACGATTGCAGGCACAAGAACATTCAGCAGTCGCAATGGCTACCAACACCGCTCACGCTACTGTGAAGCAAGAAGAAGGAGCTGCAGTCGCAATGAATTCTATCACTCCGCGACAGCCCGTCCTCGGTACATCCGAACAAGATGAGCTAATGGTCTCCCAACTTGCCGCCATCCAGAAGCCGCTTCCCATTGATTTCAGTAGTCTTCGCGCAAGCAAACGCAAGACCAAGGGTACGTCGCTCAATTGATACAGTCGACGGGCCACTTTCTGACTGCTTTCTAGAGCGTGACGAGACTGCTGATGCCGATGCCCTGGTCGATCGAGTTGTAGCTCCCTTGAAGAAGGTTAAGCTCGCCCCTGCTTCCGATGCGCGTGCCCACGAGAAACTCCCCGAGCGAGATACAAAGACGCAATACGCTCCAGCGCGAAAGCCCAAGCGTTCTAAGGCCAAGTCGGCTCCTACCCGCACGGAGACTCTGGTAAACACATCGTTGCATCCGGATTGGTACGAGAAGGTCAGCCCGAAGGCCGCATTCTCTCGAGGTGACGTGCAGAAGCTTGCACATACTCGTACCCTCATCCAATACTGCATTGAGGCCCATAACCGTGGAGATCAGCAGGCTTTAGACAAGGCAATTGTTGAGCTTACCGAGCAATTGCACGAAATCGAATTCTACCCGTTCCTTAGCATGGTCGAGGTAAAGAAGTCCAACGTACTTGGTTCTGGAGGCTTGTACCTTATCTTTGGTGCAGAGCCAGGCCATCAGCGCATTTTCCCGTCCCACCTTCGCGCCGATGCCGAAGTCCTCTACTCGAGATGGTTTATGGGCGACCTCGAGCCGTCTCTCCTCCGCGGCCTCGTTACTCTCAAATCTACTAAGGAGGACGGCAAGACTCGCAATTACAATGCTGGTATCATTGAGGAGTATAGTTTTCAGAAATCGGCCAAGGTCTTCGGCGATAATGGTCTACTCAATGGGCAGTGGTTTGCTAATCGGTTTTGCGCTATGCGTGACGGCGCCCATGCTGAGTTGGAGCCTGGTATCTGCGGTGAGAAGGAAAAAGGCGCATTTTCCATTGTTTTGGCTAACGGTGGATATGCCGACGAGGACAAGGGAGATGTGAGTTTTCTATCTCATGTTCGTCGCACCTATCTAACTAGAGAAATAGACAATCCACTATTGTGGCACGCAGTCAAAGACACCTACCCCTACTTACCGTACCCAGCTCCTCCTCGATTCACTGAGAGTTGGTAACCCGATCCGTGTCTTGCGTAGCAAGTCCAAGTCCGAATTCGCCCCAAAGGAAGGAATTAGGTTCGATGGCACCTATAAGATCGTTAGCAAGGAGATACTTGATAAGGACACTGCAATGTATCGTTTCGAGCTGCATAGAGAGGCTGGCCAAGACCCTATTCGCTATCAAGGCGCTGGGGCACGACCTACTTCTCAGGAATTGCTTCAGCTCAAGAAAATTAACGATTTACTCAAGTAAAGCTTTTTTTTTTCTTTCCAAATCGGATAGAACGGCGTTTACTATGGGATGTAAGGCGCATCAAGGTCACTTAAAGCAATAGAACAATAAAGCAATGACTTTCACCATACCCCCTTTTTCTCACAAATTTTTGAGTGAAAAACAGCTCGTAACCACTCGAACTCAAATTTTTGAGAGCAATTCGCTGCTTGGCGAGAAACGTATCCTCACGCTATCAAATTCAATTGTGCAATTGTGAAATATAACTCGCTAATCTAATATATAAGGTTATTACTTGTATTACTAGTTTCGGAGGTTAGAAGGTAAAGTACCGGACTAGGACCTTAAGCTTTCACAGGTTTGATTGTCCCGCTTTAGTTTGGTACATTGCAATTGATTGTCCCGCTTTAGTTTGGTACATTGCAATTAATTGTCCTGCTTTAGTCAGGTACATTGTAATTAGGAGTCTGCGAACGATATATTTAGTCAAGCAAATGCTCAATTGTGCCAGAAATGTTAGAGCAATCCAGATTTTGAAAGTCGAGAAAGCACAACTCTTTGCAGGACAATGAGGCCACTCACAGTTTTGATTCTTTCAATTCAATATAGGGCATTAGTAATTAGGATACCTCTTTTTTTTATATTTTTTTTCTTGAGATATAATAGATTAGTAAAAAAATTGATTTTATTAGGAGTGTCAGGAACAATTCGCATTGCCTTATTAGAGACACGAAGTAATTCACAGCTATAGCCCCAGTTCGACTGTTCTGGCTTAGTTAAGGGCATTAGGAATAGGAATATCTTTATTATGAGAGCGCTTTTACGAGTAATGGATTGAAACAAAATTCTTTAAAGGTCATGTAAGCCACTGCCGATCCGCATATATCAAGATTAGTAATATAGCCATTAAATGTAGCTAGTCTCCAGGTTTGTCGTCGGAAGTAAGCCGCCAGGGATTCTTTAACCACAACTGCATGCCAGTCCGATAAGGTCCCTCGGGCAAGTTCTGCGGGCAAGCTATCAACAGAACATGCGAAGGATGAATAGTATGCCCTCAGTCACTCTATTCTCGTTTGCTTGACTCCTTTCACTCGGCCGGCACTAGGCAAAATGGAGTTCCGGGCTCTCTTCTCTGGTATTCGCCGTTCGTAACTCGACTACCTTCGCCCTTACAGTTAGCCATTAGACTCCTTTATAGACAATAGGGATATCCGACTTAATCAACGAACTTGATGTATTAGAAATAGATAGGACAAGCTATCTGGGGAATATGAAATGTCTGAATCGAGTGAGAGACATTGCCCACAAGTCTGCTTTCAATGTGTGAGGGCTTTCTAGAACATTGCAGTAATCCACAAGGATTAATTTATTAGAGACAGCTGGAGCAAGCTATTTTTAAGTAAAATAGATCAGTAATCAGTTTTTACTACTCTGTGGGAGGTTTTTCTAGACCAATGGAGCAATTCGGGAGCCAAAGGCATCTGAAATGGCTGGAATAATCATTTTGGGAAGTTCCGAATTGCCCCGTTAAGTGAAGTATATTGGAAATTGCGCGCCTTTCATTGTATTAGCACCTCCTATCCCAAGGGGTTCATCTGAGAGTTGATTGTTCATGTGGAGCATAATATATTAGGAATTGGAAGTTTTCGATTATTCGGGTTCTGCGAGGGACTTTGGGAATTGAGATACTTCCATTATTTCCCTTTCTAGATAATTAGCTTCACCTAAGGTTCAATTATACACATAAACTGGAGTATATTAGTGTCCAGATGTCTTGCAATATTCAGACTCTGGGAAGGTCATTAGTCTAGGCTGCTTTCATTGCGTCTTCTCTGGCTGGGGCAAGGTAAGATTACCTACTGCTCAAGCAGCGCTGCTAATGGCTCACACCTTGAACCTTCGTTCTTCCCTTGTCAACGAGTCTTCGTCGATAGCCTGAATTGCACCTCTGCCACAATTGTCCGACACAAATTCGACGATGCTTCAACAGAACCAAGGTCGGCTATAATACTCGTCCGGGTCGTCCTGTCCTCGCCTTCGATTTCATGTCTCCGACCCACCCCCCAACGCTGCTTCTCTCGCTCAGACAGGAGCCTTGCAAAAGTCATAACTGCTATAGTTCCTGGCACCCGTCCACTCCGTATATCGATCAATAACCTTCTCGTTAATCGGGCGATTCGTCTTGAAGAACAATGTCTCATATGGATGATAACTGATGCCAAAATACGTATTCTCATTCAAGAACTCCGCACCGCTGTCACACTGCTCAAAGTAGCCAGTATGATAAGCAGCCATCATAGCATCCAGCTTGTGCCCGACCGTAGTCATGAGCACCGAAGAGCCCACCTCGGCACGCACTGCATGGATCTTGTGCTGGAAACAGTCGTTGATTCCTGGGTAAGGGGGCTACCCTTTCTTTTGGGCGCCGGAGTATTCTGGGATTTGCTTCATTTTCTCGACGGCTTCAGGAGGCGGAAAAAGAAGTACTTCCATCCCGATGTCATCAGTTGCTAGTATCATAGATTGGACGTGTATTTGTGGCCAGCAGTTGGCTGTCATCCCGACCAGCTGCAAGTGTCAGCATTTCTCATTACATCTAAAAACATGTGGATGTACCTCCACTTCATCTGTTATTTTGTTGAGATACAAATCGCTCCAACATGCCTCTGACCAGTACGGTACAAACGGCCCTCGGAAACTAGCGTTTAGCAGAATGAACTTTTTGTATCTCTTGTGTAGATCATCCTTTAACAATGTTTCCGCATATGCACCTAAATCATAGCATTTGTTTTCTCGCTTGACGTATCGAATATTCGAATGAACAGGGATGATCTTTTCTGCCTCGTTCTCCCCGCTTAATATGAAGACAAAGTCTGCTTGTGCGTGCAAGGCATGCTTGATGAAAAGCTCGAGGTTAAATCGAGCCTCCTCCGTCTCAAAGTACGCATATAAAATCAATGGCCGTTCGGATCTCACAGATGCATTCGCAGGGATTGGAGTCGAGGAAGAAATACTCGTGATGGCTGGGATAGTTGACGTGATAGTTGCGTCGGGTGGTTGCAGTCCATGACTTGAGATTAACGATTCCGCTGCCATGGGCGAGGAATATCTGGCTATTGGAACATCCGCAAGTGGTGTTGACCCAAGATCCTGCGAACCTTTAAGTTAATATTAGGTTAAGTTCAACAAGCAAGTGTACATACTTTCACAAATAGGTAGGTATCCATTCCAAAGCTCCACAGTAGCCACGAAATCACCAAGAGAAACAAAAGCAAAATCCCGATCGTTAATTTAGATGATGTAGAAGTCAGGGCCATGTTTTTAAGGAGTATCTAAAGAATAATTAAAGTTCTCAGAAATATGAGATTGGCCGAGGGTACTTCTGTGAAGTCTGTTGATTCTCCTGAAGGGGGGCTAGGAGTCTAAATACTGTATCCGGTGGTTAGCGCAAGCTTACTGGTCACGACTGGGGAATTAATGTGCTGTTCCGCAGAGCGGCATGCCACCCGCAACGCGTTCAGCTGGGTTTGGTCCACAAGTGTTTGAAGTGGCCTGCACCTGCGAGGAAACTTATAGTGCCAGAACTCTGTTGAGCTTGAGTTCGGTTTTTGATGAGATACAGATCCGTTTATCTTGATGTCACTGGCAGTTTTGGTAGCAGCATGATCATCAAAGTGGGCTCCAGCTCTGTACCGATCCAATATTGCTCTCCTGATCACCTTTTCTCTGATCTAAGGTATGGGAAGAATGAACATATCTTGAAGCTTGAGTATTGCGTGCTTGTTTACCACCTTTGTTCTTTTGGAAGAGCTTCTTTAAATTTTGGTCTCCTAAGAGATAATGGTGGAAATTTGCTCTCAGCTGGATTCTATCTGTAAAACAGACCTAATCGCTCAACCAAGGACTCGTCAACTTGGTATGATCCTTCTTCAATTTCGCAACATCATGATCCTCAAACTGTAATGCTCTGATTCTCATTAATTCTTCTTCCTTGGAATCCCTTGTACTGCTTAGCCCGACGTGCTGCATCAATTGCGGCGCGATGGCCAGTCTTTCCAATCTCTTTTCATCTGCATATCTCTCGACCATCACATCTATACTCACCTTATCCCTTTCATGAATCCATTCTACCAATGGTGGGACATGGTCGCGGGGATAGACCATCGCCTGAGTGCAACAACCCCATCTCATAGGGAAAACACCTCGAGTTGGCATGAGGCCCTCCTTCCCAACCATGAAGAAAAGAATAACAAAAGCCGGCGTGGTGACCAACGATAACACAATTATCGTCCAGCCATCCGGTATCCACCACGCACCCAACTTACTGCATTTTTCGCTTCTTCCTTTGCATCTTCTACTAAGCAATAGCAGGCCAGATACGACAAAGGTGCCGAGTAAAACAGTGAAATACATGTGTGGAACCCAAGAAGCATTATCAGTCGCCCATTGCATCCCTGGCTCAAACCAAAAGAGCCGAAAGTAGAACCAGTTGAAATACGGGTCGTCATGCTCAGTGGCCTTCTTCTCAATTTGGCGAAGGGACTGCGTAGTTTTCGCAAGCCAGGAATCCGCTGCAATGACGTCGTCTTCCAGCATGAGTATGTAGGGAGCTGAAGTCTCGTGGCAAAGACTAAGAGCATACGTGTAATCACTACCAGAGATATACCGTTAGCATTATATCAACGTTATGGGAAGTCATAAAACCCGAAAGAAGCAGAGAACAGTAACTCACAAGGCTTCTTTCTCGAAAAAGCTGCGTTGAGAACTTTGCTCCATCCACTCGCGTAATTGAGAATGGACTTCGTCGCTGACGTTGTAAGTGCCAGTCCAATCTGCAGCCTTCTCCAGCCACGGTAGATTCCATGACGGATGAATGGTTGGATCTGGATCAGCGAACAACACCATAAGTTGCAACTGCTTTCTTTCATATGCGTTCAACCCTTGCAGTAGCGAACCAAGCGCCGCATCGATGTATTGTTCACCCTGTCGTTTGACGGTGACAACTGCTACGCAGATATCTGGATGCGAAGACCCTTTGGTGACATGGCTGCTTTGTGTCTTGAGGTTGCGGAGGTGATCTTGTGCCTGTTGGTGACGAATCAAGGTGTATTTGAAATCGTAGGCAATCTTAGATTGAAAGAATGAGGTGTGAATATCTCGCCAGAAATGTATTCGGCAATATGTGAATAGAAGAAGCCAGAATGTTAGGGAGATGAATAAAGTGCGTCCAGCGGACGAGGAGAGGAACTTGGGCAACTGCATGGTGTCTGGCAGTAGCAAAGCTGTAAAGTTTTCAGTTCTATCTTTCAAATGATAGGAAGGGCGAGAAAGTTGAAGTTCTGACAGTGATGCAGAATTACAATCCGATCTCGAGCCCAAAAACAAAGTCCGGGTGGTCTGAATACCACAGTTGGGCAGGCTTGATCGCTATTCCTATGACCTTCGACAATCACAAATTGCTATCACGCAATTCCCCCCTATCAGTACTCACCGACTAGTTGTGATTTGATGATATGAAAACCTGGAAAGGAAAATGGACCCCAAAAGTCGTACGTACTCGGATACGGTTCACGAAAGCTGGTTGGCTCCAAGTTCCATGGGAGTATATGCTTCGCCATGACCCCGCCAATGTTCCGACATTGCCGAAGGATGAGCGGCGGCCGCCGTCTCGAAGTTCAAACATTGGTAGAGGTTTTGTGGTAAACTTTCTCGGCATCTACGGGTGGCGAGCATTGCGCGTATTAAATCCTGGTCGGCTGCTGCGAGCAAGCGGCGTGGACCTAAACAGGACATCTCTGTACATCAATTGTCACACGACAGCGTGTATCCATGCATCTGCCGCTATTACCAGATATAAAAGTTTTCTTGGATCAAATGTGGTAGTGGGAAACTAACATTTACGACGTGGGTCAGAAGCCATATTGTGGCACAACGGTCGATTCTCATTATTGGACAACTTTGTGGATACTGCAGCAAGAAGCTCAGTCTGACGGTTTATCTACCAATAAAATTAACTCACCATGTATCCTTTGCAACAAGTATTCAAGGTACAAGGAAATTGAATCCCAGAATGGCTATACGATGACTACCATATCACTTCTCCAGGGATTTATTATTTGCGGCGCCTCAACGCCACTTTGGTTCTTATTATAGTCCTTGATTTGAGGATAATCAAGAAGGGTTTTTCGTAACTGCAGATCGAATCCCCTCGCCGTGTGCCACCTTTCGAAGTCTACCCCAGACTCTCGGCATCAAATCCCATGGTTTACCTTCCGTTTCTAGCTCTATCACCTCCCAGTCTCCATTCTTCAGCAGCAGGTCGGTGATTGGACGCCCCAACTGACACGTATGGATGGACAATGGCCACACCAAGCTCCAGAGTCCTATCAATTTCATATTAGCAGAAGCTAGGGGCGGCCGCAGGAATAGAGTTCTCTCTTACTTTGCATTATACGCGTCAACCAATCTCGACTCTCCTCGTGCTCCCAGAATATAATCGTTCCTCCTGGTTTCAAGACCCTCCACAGATCCTGCACGGTTTTCTTTCCATCCTTGACCGAGCATAACACCTGCATGCTCACGACGCAGTCCATGCTATTAGCGGTAACTCCATTCTTTTCCAGAATGGTCTCGTCTTCGAGATCACCTAGGATTACCGTATACTTGTCTTTCAAGCCTGTCCGATTAATCTTGGAATGCAGTACGCTAATAAATGCGGGGTTGGACTCGATGCCGTATATTATATCAATATTTTTCGCTTGATAACGAGGCAGTTGATTCCCAGTCGCAGGGCCGAGCTCAAGGACGATACCGCTAGCTTCGGAAACAAGTCTTGGGACTGAAAGGGTATCTTCATATGCTGAAAAATGGTCGCCTGGTTCCCGAATAAGCAGGGTAGAAGCTATAGGAGGTATCTGCTGAAGCTTGCAAACGTACTTATGTCTTTATAAAAATTTGCAAATCCATAGTCTCGAAAGGAGAGGTTGAATTCATTTCCTGACTTGAAAGCCTCCCACTGATCTGTTTTGGATATTATCAGCTATACTGTAAATCGTCCGGGAATGAAATAAATTAGGGACCAAAACGTACAATGAACGGCGTAAGAGATTCCCCAGAATGGCCCGATGTAATTCTCCCATCGCTCTCTGATATTGAAGAACATTTTTGCGGCCGACGTGGCGGGGTAGGTGGGGTTGCCCAGGTTTGGTTTCACAAGGTGGCTTACTTGAGGGAGTAAAGCGGCGCAAACTCATTATATACGGCGAGGTCACAATATACGCTTATCACTTACCTGTGGCCCGGACCACAACGTGTCACACTTAGTGCCGATGCACGCTTCGTTCAGGGGAGGGGTCGCTTAATTAGCTCGCCTCCTTTTCCGCAGATATTCCCTTAGTGTTGGTAAAATATAGTATAAAATATAGTAGACGGTTGGAATCACATGATACAGAACGCTAGTCCTAATTAGGTAGACGACAGAGTCATCGACACCACGGTGCTGTCGACCTACCTTCTAGGAATAAGAACCACCAACTATAACGCAACTGCATACCATGTTTCACTACATGTCGTGCCCTGCGTTCCTGGTGGATCGATACTTAGCAAGCAGAAGCGAACGACGACCATTCATCGAAGTACATTTGGAAGTAGGCAACAACTTTTCAGGCGCACAGAAGAAATTGAGCTGAAAAGGTAACCATCCAGCTGCGGCTAGTACTAAGAACTTCTAGATCTTATTCTTACTCGGTGATTTGGCAGCTTGTGACTTAGTCTTTTGCGAATCCTATATTTACATGCTCTACCATAAAATGTCCACTGATACCGATTATCAAGGGATTGCGTTCATGTTCAGCTCGGAGTACTCTTCATGCTACCTACTCATGTATTTTGGCACTATGGTCTTCGCTGGCTCCAAGCACCGAACCTCTTCCGTCTGGAAATGCTGAGCCTAGTCATTGACTTAGCACATGGTACAGAAAAAAGTCATTCCAGCTACCTACCATAAATTGGATGTTGCAAGGACTTCATTTTCTCTTCAGGAATGCTCCTTTGCCCTGCCCATTCGAAGATACGACGCCAGTCCTTGCAGGTATGTTCATGCGAAAAGTCGGCACGCGGCATTGGCATATCTTGGGACCATTCCAGCGTAAACAGCGAAACATCAGCATGGCACAAGATTGCCTGTCTAAGTACATCGATACAGTGATCTTGTTGTGGTCAGCGGATGGTACGACACAAGTGGGAGGAAAGATACCAGTATGCAATCGGTTGAGTCGTTTATCCTCGTCGGTGGCATGTGCATGATAATAATCCTGCCACGTATATTGACGAATACGTTTCTATGATGTTTGTTGAGTAAGAATAGCATGGGCAAGTTTCATCGGATTTCTTACTAGGCAGTGTAGCTCATGATAGACACCAAGGCCACCCACGTACATATCAGTGCCTGGGACCCCAATTGAGTCTGCATGAATTCTGTCTAGGTCTGACTTCGAAACTTCGATATTCATATCTATATTATTAGCAATGGCTCCTTTATTTCCTGGGGCGGAATGTTTTTAAGGTACTCGTACATTGCAAGAGTTCCGTCCAAGCTTCGTCTACCTCGAGACTAGGTTCGCCGTTGTAGGGACTATCAATCACCAGAGTAGCGTTGAAGCGGACGCGCTCATAATTGACAACATCCTCAGCAGGAGCTACTCGAAGTGGTCAGAAGTGTCCGTATTTCTTCTAGACAATGGAGCAATTATCTTACAGAAGACAAGATCCTTTTTGACGCTCTGTCGATCAATGAAGAGATCAACAAGAAGAAGAAACATTGCAGTATACAATATAATCAAGGTGAATTGGATGAACAGAAAATGTCCACAACGACCGTGAAGAAAACCGAATTGCTTCCTGTTTCTAAGAGGTTGAAACTTCTCTAGAAGACTGTGTGAATCATCGCCGACATCATCTTGGAATGAGTCGAAAGAGTGGTCACGGTCTCCCATGATGCTGGGTGTATTTCTGTCGAAAGAACCACTCGAGAGGTCAGAAATGTGAAGTAACAGCTGTAAGAGTGGAAGAAAGGAATGAATTGAAGATTGCTTAGGTCTGCACATCCGAGTATCATTCCCCTCCTTCTCCCAACGCCATAAACCCCGCAGTCAGATTCTCAAACAAGCCAAAGCTTGCGGCACAGATAGTCTCCTCGGCAATTCATTCAGTGTGGATACTCTCAGCCGGGTAAAGATAGTCTTATCAAAGAAGGTCATGACTTCTGTCAAACTTTTGACAAGCATGCGTAAACACTGGCCAGGTTTGTGCTTCGTTCTCCCGGAAGATTCTCACCCAGCCCTCTCAAGTGGAGAACCCTATATCCATGCTTGCTAGTATGCATTTAGTTGTCCCATTTGAATATGAGCTTGGTACAACATACTCAGTGCTTACTATCCTTAAGGCAAATATGCATACGTGACATATGATTCTGATTTTCATCCTTGAGTCTAAAGTAAGAAGGTCTTGAAGCATGCTTGTGGGGTCGATTGCGTAGCTCTTTGGATTTTGAACATGGATGGATACACTTAGTGCTTACTTTTCCAAGGCAAGTACGGGTACGTGATACCAGTCTTCATCTGCATGACTCAACAGGGGAGGTATGTAGCCATGATCGTGGTAGTCAACAAGTTATCTCTTTAGAGCTTGCAATGAACACAGCATACCTAAAGGGGTGTACCCTAGATCTTGTGCTAGTGCCGTAGATCAAGCCTGAATGATCTACCGGTATCCCTCGTCCGGTGAGACATTGCTAGCGCTAGCAGGGGGGATCTCCCCATCTGCCTACCCCCAAAAAAATCGATTTTTAATCATACCTTCAATATAATTACAAATCCTTTAACTCCTACACTGGGTTACTCCAGGGGGCCGAGCGTATCGTTTAGGGCCTACAGGGCTTCACCGATTGATAAGCGAATATGGACGTCGCACTTACTATCTACCGCCAAAATTTGTCCCATTTTGCTGCAATTAATACGAAAATTTCATAATTTTTGATATCTGAGGTCTATTAAAAGTATAGTCATTTGCATATTAATTCGACTATTTTTAATACTAATTTTAACGATATTATGGGAGGTGTTACAGCCTACTATACCACTCTACTGGCCCGATAAGCTAAACGAAAGTAGTAAGAATAATTTTTTTGAAAGTAAAGAGCTTTTAAGGCAAAGAAAGGCGTAAGAGATTAGCGAAGCTTTAATCGCTTAATTCCGGTAGTAATATTAATCTTTTAAATATTAAATATATTATATAAGAGTTTATTTTTGGGTGGTTATATATGGCTTTGTTTTTTGGTTGTAATTCAATTTTATTAGCTATCCTAAAAAGAGTCTAGTTTGCGTGATTTGATGCCTGAGGATTGGCGCCGCACCTATTTTTGGCGCTAGAGTAATCGCTTCCGGTGGAATCGCGCAATTACTGTACGCTCGGTACCCTGGAGTAACCCAGTGTAGGAGTTAATTTATTAACATGACATAGTATTTTCGATATCCTGACAACTATATAATTATTTTAACCTTGTGGTGCGGCTAGAATCGCCCGTTGAAGTTGAATTTTTATTTTTTGGTATGCGGCCGCATCCAATAATTTTGAGTAAGCAGGGCGCATACCAAAAAAATAAATGCAGTTGGTCATTGAACACAATTGGTTATTTGTTTTATGCCCAAGCGAGACCCCCCTTGCTAGCGCTGGCAATGTCTCACCGGACGATGGGACACTGTGCTGGAATACATTCACCGACTTTCTGACAGCATGAATCCAGAGTTTCATGTATGATTAGAATCTAAAGAGCGGGGACACAAACTGCAGATACGACGCAGATCGTCTGACTCGGAATCAAGGTTTGGAGAGATGTTCGTTACGTTATGGACACAAGTCAAGTGATTGGTAAAGGGGGGCCACCGCGAAACCTCCAAGTATTACAAACTTCAAAAGACCTCTCTTTCTCACACAAACCAAACACCATTCTCAACTTCAGCTACTCAGGTCCACATTCAAATCAAATTACTTCCAAACTTCGAAATGCAGTTCTCCAAGGTCGTCCTCGCTTTTGCCATTGCTCTTGGCGTTATGAGCATGCCAACTGGTAAGAAACAAAACCATTACAATAAGTTTATCTACCATCTTAACAATATCACTTGTAGCCAACATCGAGGCTCTCGCTGTCCGTGAGCCGGAACCTCACTTGACTGATGCCAATATCGTTGATGCTTGCAAGCGTGATTCCGACACTTACTATCAAACCGGCTGTTGAATGAACGGATTTTGCTGAATGGAAGAGCTGCTATCTGATCTTCGAAGGCGTTCAGCATCTTCTAGCAAACGCGGTTCAAAGTCTGGTTCTTGTCCGGGATAGTTGTTTGAAATGGCTGTGGAGATTGTGGAAGCTGCTGAGGTTGGAGATGGGGAGGGAGATTTAGTCTAAAAAAGAATGCAAAGTACTGATTGCCTTCATTTGAAATTTCACATATGGGGAAATTTGCGTGAAATGGATTTATATGCAATTAACTGCTTCCGTTGATGGCGAGCTGCTACCGAGTTGTAGAGCTTCTGCGGTTTTCTAGAAGAGGGATTGCATTATGCTATGTGAGAATATGAAAATTTATTCCTTTCAGCATTTCGACTGAGGCCTTGCTCTGAAAATCAACGCAAGAAGCAAAGAAAGCCGGCTTTGACTACTGTCTTCATGGCCAGTTCGAACCTTGTAGGGTATATAATACTAAGGTGGAGTAGAACAAAACTTACTCCACTAGAATTTCACTTTTCAATGTTTCGAATCAGGCGTAGGAGAGTTAAAATCAGATACTAGAGGGTAAAATATCGATACATGATTAAAATAGGCCAAAATTTCTTTAAACTTTTCTCCAGAATTCCTTGAAGTCTACTATCTAGAAGATCTGGAGGTTGGATGGAACTTTGGTTCTTTGGCCAAAGCCCACTCCCGAATAGCATCAACACTTCGACACTTCTTCTGAACATTGAAGTTGGCATGAAACGCTTGCATCTTCTCATGCCATCTCACTGTCATGAAGCCAACATCTCCATGACACAAAATTGTTTGAACGAGGTAGCTGAAACAATGATCCGCGTGACCGCCTTCTGCAAATCCCTTGGTCACCACGGTTTCATTGGGACCGGCATAAAACTCCTGTCTTATGGCGTCCTAGAATGCAACTATGTTAATTGTATTCTATGTTTACAAACAATGATGTGATCCTACCAAACAATGAAGTTGGTGAAACACCTCCAATAGTACACCATAGCCTTCTTCACCTCCGTATAGATGAGCAGTTTGCTTGCTAGGCGAGACACGAGAGTATTCTTCTACGGTTATGGCTGTCATTTTGTCCATCCGTATGGACCTCCATATTTCATCTGCATCTGGATTATCCTGAGAGTAGATATCGAAGTTGTCACCGTCCGTGTTTGACAAATAAGTTCCTAAGTTGAACGTTAGTCTCTGGCAATATGAGGAGAGTTGGGGAAATGCCTACGATCTTCATAAATAATTGGAGCTCCCAGCTCATTGCCTGAAGTTATTAACGAAGAATACACAGCAAAGCAGAGCACTAACCAAAGCCTTCGTGATACGGGTCACGTAAAGGGTGATATATCGAGGTAGCGTACAGACTGGCGAAAAGGAGACACAAGAACCATGGAAGCAGTTGAATGAATAGTCTCGAGGATCGTGGCTGCGGGGCAAACACGCGCTCATCTTTCTCAGTGTCATCTCCTTTCGGGTCTTCTTGTGAGAGAAGACGGTACTTAGAGAAGAAACGATAGTGCTTTGGGGCCATTGTACAAGTTCTCCCAAAAAAGGAACAGAAAATCTAATGGGGAGTGTGAACAGCAGAGTTCCTGAGTAGAGAGAAACTCCTTTGCTTCAACACAACACGGAAGTGTCGGTGAGTTCATCAAGCACCCTGGAGGTCTTGTGAGACATCATGAATGATGACCGCTAATGCAGAGCGAATCCATAGATGCCTCAGTTGACTGGGAAATCATGATAATGAAATGGTGGCAATGATAGGCGTTCCTCCACCTTCGGCATTCATGCATCTACGAAGACAACGGCATAAAGTATCGGGAATGCAGGGCATTTTGACCCTTAGTGCTCTACAGGGTGCGAATTTATGGCAAACGCTCGCTATAATCCCCTGTAACTCTAGGTAGTGCTTCCTAAATTAACGTAAAGAGGCACTATAAGACATTCGTAAGGGATAAGTAGACCTTCTAGGGTTATGGCGCTATTGGTAGAACAACTATAGCGCTCGGACGCTAAACAAGTGACCATTGTAGGCCTCCTTAGCGAAAACTCCCTTGTAAGTACAGGGGGAAGCCCTAAAAAGGTGTGGTAGCCCTTGCCAAAGGCGTAAATACTGCTTTGGGTTAAAAGGCCTGGAAATATAGGGCCTTATAGCGAGTTTACCACCTTAATCTGAACACCGGAGAGCCTAAAAGTCTCCCAATGCCCTGTATTCCCGATAATTTATGCCGTTGTCTTCGTACATGACGCTAAGATTACCGGTTCTCTCGTATCTGCAGTCAGATCCTGACGACCAAGCCTACTTGGTATTAAATCCATGGTCTGTACGAATTACTTTCAGGGAGTACAAGCATACGGACTTTACAGGGATAAAATCCTTGCGGCAATGCAAATCAGCCGGGTTCCGGCTATCCTCAGGAAACATAAACGTCTTACTATATTGCAATTCGCTTACCCCCGTCACGGGGGCAACAACCCAAAAGGGGGGGGGAGCGATTTCCCACCGTGTTAGCTGCAACATTAACGAAAATAGAGTTGATTGCATCCATTTTGTAGAGTGATCTGGTAAATTAAATTAGCACTTAATATAGTGAATTTTATAAATATTTGGCCTCCAACTATAATGTGATACGCAAGTCTGGGCAATCCAAGTGGCGTGGGAGACTCTCCCAGGGAGAATCATTTGAATGGCTAGCCACTGACGTCAAAGGTAATCTATTACAAAGTGGTTTCATCCTGCAGATCAGGAGTGTATCAAGACTTTCAGATGCTATAAAGTATGGTTCCAGTAGTAAAGATTTCTTCTGAAATGAATCTATCTCTATATCCCGAGCAGCGATCGCAGCACGACAAATGGAACTACATCGAGACTTCTACTTCCCCTTCATTGAACCTTCTTACTTTCTGGACCAGCCAAAGTTGGGTCTGCCTTTATCCCCTTCGATCCATCGCGCATCCATTCCCAGAACCCCTCCCACTTGTGACCGTCCACCCATTTCAAAATAGCATCGTAGTCTCGACACACATGTACATCATGTAGTCCGTAGTCCTCATAAGTCGTAGTTGTCCCGAACATCAGATCTGGATTACACTGGAATGATTGTCGGAGGTAGTTCAAGCAATGAAGCATGTGGCCATCGTGGGGATGTGATTCGTTTGAAAGAAGTTGTTTTCGCATTCGATACTATTCGATGACTTTAGTAATGCAGACGTGAAAATAGTCTCATTCGGCTGCACCTACGAGGCAATGAAGGTTGTGGAAGACGTCGGTCTGGTAGACCATCTCATTTGGCTTGCCTGGTGTTGGAGCCGAAGGTGGTATTCCTTGAGAAGCAGCCCATTTAGCATCCAAGGAAAGAATAGCAGATTCTGTTATATCAGTTAGAGAAGCTCAGCATCACGAAATATGATAATAGTGGCAGTCTTACTCGGCATTAATTCGTGCATCCAAAAATTGTTTGCGAACTCGGTATCCTCTGCCCATTTATTGTCATTGTTGAAAACCTTCAGCACATTTTGTTCCTTGAGTTTTTGAACTGAAGCAAACTAAGTCAGTACGCACTTCTAGAACTTCCCGATTTTGCTGATGACCTACGGCCGCCTAAGTCAGGAAGCTTGGAACTCCCCACTCTCTGAACTCCATCATATACGCTCCACACAAGGAGAAAATGTGCAATCTCAAACACCACGCAAAGAAGAATAAACTGAGGTGTTTTGACTCGGGATTTCAAATGCCTATGTTTGACTGCAGGTATGTTCTCAGAGTCCTCACTGGAGAGTAGACGTTTGGATTGTTTTTCATCGTCCTCCATGGCTTCAATCGGACAATGACAGTAAGTGTGGTACAGACAACTGGTGTCAAGGAAAGAGTAACTTGTGGTTTCCTGGGGCAGTCTGAGTGCCACACCCAACTTCGCTTACATATGACCATGCCAGGACTGAATATTGTCCTTGGGGCCAAAATATGTCAAGGGTGTAAGTAAGTTCTGTATTTTACTGTAATTTTCACTTGTGTTACCAAGAAGTTTTGTGATGACCGAGTAGTGTCGGGAACCAATCGGAAGCAACTTTTCTTGCTGTGAAATCGACTAGTCAAGCACCCTTGTAATTGGCAACGATCAAAAGTCGGAGCTAGGACTGTTACACCCGTACAGGGAGCAATTACTGTGCCTCATGCTACTCCCTGGGCTATACAATGTATCGACGGAAACATACCGAGGCGTGATTTATTGCTTCATATGCGGTTGACGAAACGGGAATGTTCACGCCATTTACTTTCTATGGTACAGGTTCACATAATCGAAGGATAATAAGCACTAGTGACCTTCGACTTACCCTTGATCACCTTTACAGCACTGTTTATTGGATGGACCGGTAGTTGCAAGCTTCTACGGCTGCAGTGTTACCATACAAGGGTAGCGGTGGAGTTCTAAAGCACGATGCTCTTATCCTGTGCCACGCGGGTTAAAGTAAGACGTCAAACACGGGTTCGTGTGTCTGGGTAAGCTGCATGTTTAACAAGATACTTCCGAGTTCTCCGCCATCAAGACCAAGGAGTATCACTGACCGCGCCAGCCCTCCGTATTCCTGGCAATTCCTTTTCAGAAATGTTGCCAATCGCCTCTGTAGTGGTACTTTCCATCATTTCTCCCTTCGTCAGAGGTCAACTACCATGTGATAGCGCAGTAAGTCTTCATGTGGTCCTTTCTCAAAAGCCTCCTCGCTGATTCACTCACCAGTGTCGGAACCTTTCTGAGATCCTACCCGGCTCAGTCTTCTTCGGGCAGACAGCCAAGTCCAATCTCTGGTCCAACTTCCAAGCAGAATCAGTTCCTCAATGTAGAGTTGAGCCACAAGATGCCTTCGTTGTATCAAAGATTCTCACCGTCGCCAAAGCATACCAATGCCACTTTGCAGTCCTTGCTGGAGGGACTTCGCCTTTCCGATATGCCTCGAATGCTGAGGGCGGTATAACTATTGACATGCAACTGATGAAGTCAGTGCAACTTATCGACAATGATTTATTGCATGTCAAAGTTGGTGCTGGTGCTATCTGGGCAGATGTGTATCGAGAATTGGACCCAAGAAACATGTCGGCGACTGGAACACGGAATAGCTTGACGGGAGTTACTGGTTCTATTCTTGGTGGTATGTTCTTGACCCACGTCTACCCTTCTTTGTCACTGACCCGAGTAATTAAGGTGGCATTTCTTTCTTCTCACAGCGTTTCGGCTGGTCATGTGACACCGCCGTTGCTTTCGAAGCTGTACTTGCGAATGGCACACTTGTGAATGTCACCCATGATTCCTACCCCGACCTATTCTTTGCTTTGCGAGGAGGCGGGAACAACTTCGCCATCGTGACAAGCGTTGTAATCGAGGCATTCAGAGATCCTCCCACTTGGTATACCTTTCAACTGTGGGACATTGGTACCTTAGGTGTTATCTTCCAAAGGTTGCAAGACTATACTGCTCACATGCCGAGCGAAGTATGGCAGCTTGCTACAACTTTCGGATGGCACGTTCCCACACAGCAATTCGTGATATCAGAAAGAATCGTCGGGTCTGGACATCCCAAATTGTCGAGCAGTCTACATTATCCCGCTGGTGAACTGAGTTCTAAGCAGTCTAATGTGCGAGAAACGTATATTTATCAGCGATCAACACTGCAGATGTCACAAAAGATGGACATCATGAACGCTCCCGGCTTTTACAATTATTTTGGTTCCGTGACTGTGAAAAACCACGCCACAGTCCACTTGGCTTTGGCAGGTGCGTTTTGTGAAGAAGTATTTTCGATACAGAAAGCTGCGGGCTTGCAAATTTATATAGTGTACAACCCACTTACGGTTGAGACATTGCGGAAAATGCAGACTCGTGGTGGCAATGCTTTGGGTATTGATCCCAAGGATGGACCATTGACTAGTAAGTCACCCGAAGAATACTCAGAAGGGATCAGAGTTGCTGACATCTTGCTTTAGTTGTCAATATCAATTTGCATTGGAATTCTGAATCGGATATTGGGTTGATGACAAACTTCATGCGGCGATTGACAACTCGGTTTCGACAGCGAGCAGAGGAACTTGGAATGCTTCATCCATATCTATTTCAGAACCACGCGTACGAGGAACAAGATGTGTTTAGCGGTTATGGAAATGAGAGTCTGAGAAGGCTTAGACGAATCAGGAAAGAAGTGGATCCCGAAGGTGTATTTCAAAAGTTGCAGCCTGGATTCTTCAAGCTGGGAGAACAGCGGGTCGTTTAACCTGAATCCTTACTTGCACGAGATCTGTTTTTGTTCGCAGAGGCGAGCAGGGCTGCTTTATTAGCAATACAGGGTGAGCTAAGGTAAGTAAGGGTGAGGCGAAGGTCAGAAGCGGGTGAGCAGTGGCGAGTGATAGTAGATTGCTGGAGCATATATTTTACGAGGCTATTTTAGCACTTATCCGTTCCGCTGCGGCCAGGTGCGTACCTAATCGGCCCGGAATAACTGTTTTTCCGGAGGAACACCAAAATCGCGCTTTGCTATTTACATGTAAATAAACTACTTAATTAATTAATTACACCACAACCACGACGTCAGAGAATACTATATTCGATTCCACTGATAAAGGGACCCTTCGGCCTAATGAGGACCTACTACGGAAGCAGGGGAATACCTTTAAGCCTATGCAATTACCCTAATTCGGCTAGGAAATCACCCTACTAGATAACGTCTCTCCTAATAATCCAATTACTTTATTTACTACGTATTACACACCAGAAATTATTAATTTAATAGTTGAGAAGACAAATAGCTATCTGCGAGAGCCTTAGGACAAGTCGTGCCCTCGTATAAGAGTAAAGGAGTAGTATCTAACGTCTTATAGAGAGATCTATATCTACTTAGTAATTCGTATTTATATGATATTACACGTGGATAATAAGATCATAGACTATTGGAATACAAGGGACTTTACCCCCTCGCATCTAATTACAAGCTATATGAGTAGGGATAGATTCCAGGAGCTCTATATACGTGTGCGATTCTATAGAAATTAGGAATAAGGCCCATATAAGAAGGTAGCCCCTATTTTCCTATTCCTTTTACCTGAAACTAGCTAATAAACTACTAAGTAAGTTAAAGCTTTAGTTCACATATTTAAGTAGTTAATTTAAGGGTTTAGAAGCCTAGACGGGACTTAGTAGTAGACGAGATAATTGTATAATTTAAGGGTTAATTAAAAGAAATAACTACTATTCCAAATAAGCCTACACCTATAGGATATAAGGTCTAGGGGGCAGCTTAGAGGGGGTTCTTACTCGTATAGAACTAGCATATTTCTAGTTAAAGAAATAGCCCCCTAGGAGTACGTACTCCTAGGGAGCTTAGTAGGATAATTAAGGCTAGAAATAGTAGAAACAAGATATTATAGGAGGGAAAAACGTAGTAAGACAAAAACCCACATAAAACACTATAGAGTATAAAATTAACTAATAGCAAAAACACCAAAAAACAATAACTATAAAGCAGATATAAAGTAGTATAAAATCAGTATATAAGTATATAGAACTTAAAGTATAAAAGTGATATATAATTATTACTCTATAGCTACAGAAACTCTAGCCTTCTTATACGAAATACCAAAGTCACATAATCTTGGACATATCTATAGTTATATAATTAGAATATTAAAACTACCTAAAATCGCGAAAATTAATAATATATAGCTAGTCATACTATATCCGACCCCCTATTCATATATACTTATCCCTAAGCACCAAAAAACAATAGAAAAAGGAACTAATTAGTCTAAAATAACTATATACTCAGGATTATCCTCTATAGGCTCATCTAACTCCTCTTCCCGGTATTTAAAGTATAACTTATTTCCCGGAAATAAGCACTTCTCAAACTCCTTTAGGTATAGGAAAGTAATCTAAACTTATATAGCTATTCTCTTATACTATTACTAATATAATTACTCTCGCTATACTATATCCGTATTTAACTATTACTCTATTTCCTCCTTTACTACTAGGTAATATAGTACTTTATTACCCTAAACCATATCGTAAATAATACTAACTTACTCTAGTTAAATAGTACCCGGATATTTCGTATTATCCTTAGTACCCTTAAATCGCCTATATAGAGGGGGCTCAAAGTTCAAGTGAGAAATCCTAAGCTCCTCTAGTAATACTCCCACTTCGCTTACTTCGTCTTTAATAGTAACTAGACTTATTGGAATAGTAATATAAACTTTACTAAGTACCTATTTGCCCTTAAACTAATAATGGCAAATAACTCTAGATCTATAAACCATCTAGTTAAAAGCATATATAGTTTTATTAAGTCTAACTATATCCTTTAACTTTCCCTTAGATTTCTTAGTAATAGTAGCTTCTAATTCATTAATTCCCTCCTTCTTGGTCTTAATATTAAGTACTATAAAATCATAATATCTAAAATACTTCGTTATAAAAGGTTTAGCCTTCTTATGATCTATAAGAAAAGTATACTACTATAAGCGATCCTCCTCTCTAAGGAAGAACTCGCTATATAAAGCATTAGTAGTAGCTAGAATATTAGTATTACCTTTATAGAATAAGTAGTTAACTTCTCTAGGAAGATAATATCTCACTAGTTAAGGATATCTTATTATATAGATATTATACTTTCTAGAGGCTTCGTAAAAGGTAAGCTATATTAATAAATTAGTTATTAAGAGTTAAGAGACTAGCGTAAAGTAACTATTACCTAGATTACTAATTAGTGACGAATTCTCTCTATACTAGTAGAATTATAGTATTTCTAGTTCTTCTATTAAGAGATCACAAATACTAAGCTTCTTAATCTACTTTAAGTATCCCTTCTTAAAGATAAAACTATTCGTATCTAGGCTAGAAGAATCAAGTTTAGGAGATTCCTTTACCTTAAAGAGAGGTAGCAAAATAAAAAGGAATTTATTAGAGTTACGGTATTCGTCTCTAAATATAATAATTTTCAAGGTATTATAGAAATAGTCTCGAGTTTCGGGGTATACCTAAGTAGTATTAACTTATAATCTACTATTAGTAATATTATAAATACCCGTAATCTACTCTATAAATATTAATCTATTGAAATTATCTATATTAATACTAAGAGCGCTTACTAGCTAGTAGTAGTACTTTATATAAAGAGACTTATAGAAACCATTATTAACTTAATAGTATACTCTTAATTTAATAAGAAGTAGGACCTTCTTATATAAAACCTTAAAGGCGTAATTATCCTATTTAGTAAGTACCTCCTTCTACTCCTTAGGTATCTTATAATTATAATAACCCTTTAGAATCTCTCTAGTCTTAATACCCTAAGTCTTTTACTTACTAGATCTAGGCGTGCTTTTTGGTATATTCTTAACTACTTTATTCTATACTAGAGTATTAGGATCCTTAGTTTCGCTTTTAATAGCTTTATTATTAGCTTTATACTTTGAATTTATCTTCTTAGGAGTCTTAGGCTTATCTTTTAGCTTCTCCTTTCCTATTTCCTCCTCTCTAGGCTATACTTTCTTCTCCTTTTCCTTCTCTCTAGGCTCCTTAACTATAGTATTTCCCCCTATAATATTCTCCTTAGTAGGTACCTCCTTAGTACTCTTCTCCTTTTCCTTAGGGCCCTTAGGTAGCTCTATACCTAACTTCTTTATTCTCTCACAAGCTTCTTTAATAGTAGCTAAAGACTTAACCTACTATTAAAAGGGGTTAAGGTAATCTTCTATAGGTATATCTTCTTTACTAGTTCCTCCCGTAAGGTAAGGAGTTAGTCTATTAATAGTCGTCTCAAGTCCAGGTATTCCTATAGTAGGAAGGGCTTTATTAATAATTACTATAGTATTAATTTCTTTAGGCGTAATCTCTTATATAGGAATAGAAATAGTAATAGGATTCTATTTATTAGGCTCATTAGTAAATCTAGGGAAGGCTTTATTCTTATACTCTCCTTTAATGAGAATTCCGGATACTCTAAAGGTAAACCGTACTTTAATAAGCTCTTTAGCTAATAGTAGCTTAAACTTCAATTTTCTAGGCTCTAAAACCGATTTAGCCTTCTTATATACCTTAAAAGTATTAGACTCCCGAAAGATTCTAGTATTCCAGGCTTTCTAGCCCCTAACTTAATCTAAGGTAGCCTTATTAATTAACTAAATACCTTTATATATAGAAGCTTTAGTCACGAATAGCTTCTTTAGATTAACGTATATATTCTTACTAAGGTTATTTCGATATTCTTAGATATATTCTATAAAAGCTTTAGTATACTTACTTAGTCCATTTCTCTTAAGAAGTGTCTTTAGTAAGGTTCTAATCTTATTATTCCTTAGCTTCTTACCGAAGTTAATCTATTTAATAGTAGTATCAAATTCCCGATTATTAACTTAGTATACTCTTAGTTCTTCGCTAAATAGCCCTAGAAGCTCTCTATTTCCTATATATTTATTCTATTTTAAGAGCTCTTCTTATATTCCACTTAGCTTATCTAGGACCTTTATATTAAATTTAGTAATTACCATTACCTTTTCATATACTAGTAGGTATTCTATAACTTTCTAGGCTTTATCGAGGGTCCGAATTTCGATATTATTAATTTATAGGCTCTATATAATACCGTGGTATAGAAGGACTAGTTACTATTACTTATTACCTTACTAAGAAGCTTATTCTTTAGCTATTTTATCGTTCTTAATATATTCATATAGGTGGAATCAGTATAGTATTTATAGTATATAGAGTCGAAGGTTTCTATAGTTCTAAGAATCTCTTTTCAAGTATATTCTAGAATAAAGGGTAAATTAGAATAGGCTTAATTACATAGGAAAACCACATATTTCCGACTTTCTCTTTCTTTAGAATCGCGGATAATAAAGCTGAAATAGTAGTATATATATTAGAAAAAGCAAGTATAAGAAATAGATATATTTAAGGTAAAGTAGGTATAAATTAGAATAATCGTAGAAGTAAAATATAAGGTTAGGCCTCTATTATAGAAAAGAACTTCAAAATACATACTTATAGAATATAATATATAAGTAATTGGAATATACTTAAACTAAACGTAAATAGAAGAGAAAGAATAAGAAGGTAATATAAATAGGAATATTTTTATAGGAAATATATATATATAGGAAATATTAGTATATAATAGAAAATACTAAAAAAAGAATAGAAAATCTCATAATATAGGCGTACCCCCGACCCTCTATTTATATAGAGACGTCCCCTATTAACCTTAAGTATATAAATATATAAATAGGAAAGAAAAAACAAATTAAGGAATATATAAGGTATAATATAAAAGTAAAGAAAAGAATAAGTGGGTATTAATAGAAAGGAAAATTAGTATAGGAAAGTCATAGATAACTTAGAACCAGGTATTATTTCTTCCGAATTCATTTCATATACTTTAATTACGTAGTTATACTATATTTAATATCGGATAACTAATTCTAAAGTTAATATATAAGAAATTAGTATATCTAAATTAGTATTAAAGGTATAAACTTTAGATAATCTTCCTAGTTTCTATATATTAAACTAATCGTCACTATTCTTCCCAGTTATCTACTTAAGACTATTATAGTTAGCGTGAGGAAAGGGAAGCGAGAATTATAGTATTTTTGTATATAAAAGGCCTACTTTATTTATAGAATTAAAGAAATTACTAGTAAAAGAACTAAATACTAAAAAAGTAAGTAGTTATAGCTCCGGGTATTAAAGGCCCCCGTAAAGTTCGGACGATATCCCCCTAATAGGAATAATATAATAGTAAACTTATTTATAATAGTAAAAGTAGTTACTCGTCTTAGTTTTCCAGAAAATCCAGGAGTCCTTAGTAAAGAATTAGTATTCCTAATTAGTAAAAGGGTCTTAGAAGAGAGAAAGCTTTATATATATAAGTAGAGTTATATAGTATATACTAGAGTTCCGGGTTATTATTCCCGATATACTTTAGAGAGTCACTATTATTATTATTATCATTATTCATACTCCCTAATTAACTTATATATATACGACTCTAGTTTATCTAATCTAAAGGATCTCCTTTCTAATATCTCAGGAACTACTAGCTTAATGTTAATCCCTCTCCGGGCTATATAAAAGACTCCCATTCCCCCAGTTCTCTGATCTTCAATAATTTCACGGAAATAAGCGTCTACCTTAGTATAGCCCGGGTTATTAAAGCTTAGAAAGCTCCTATAACCCTCTATCCATTTCGAGTTTAATCTAGTTATAATTAAATTTGCTTTCTAGAGTTCTAGTAATTAAGGTCTCTACTAGTAAGGTTATCTAGATAGAATATAGTAATAGTAAGAAATAAAATAACACTAATATTCATCTAGTCCTAAGGAATATAATACTCTAAACCTCTTAACTCTAACCTAGAATAGAATATATAAATAAGAAAAACCGCTTCTTTTACCTAAGGAGCTCTACCCTCATCTAACGCTTCCTTCTAGTCCTCTATAAAGGACATATACTTTACTCTCTCTAATTCCGGTAGCGTAGGAACACGTATAATAACTCTAGTTACCTTTTTAATCTCCTAAGTACTATTTAGTTTATTATACTCTTTAATAGCTTCTCTCTTAAGCTCAGAATTAGTCTTAAATCGCTCGTTTACTAGCTTTAGCTCTAGTCTAATATAATCTTTAGAAGAATACTAGAAACCTTTTCTCCTAATAAATTACTTAAGCTAATTTCTAGTATATATCTATCGAAGTTCAGTCCTATTAAGCTCCTTAAGTATATAGTATCCCTTTAGTTAATCCGCTTTCTTAACTTTATATAGTCCTAACTATCTATATAGTAACTTCGTACTCCTTAACTTATCTTAATCCATTAACTTAATATATATACTAGTACTAAATTATCCTTTATAATAGGCTTTAATTAAATCTAATAAGTAGTATTAAAATACTCTTTTCCTTCTCGCTGTCTATAGTCCTTCTTTATCCTTACTTCCTCTATATCCTTATCTCTCATTAATATCTATTTTATATATAACTCTAAAAACGTTTCCCTATTATATACTTTATCTTATCTAAGTATTCTCTATATTAGAAACTATATTTCTACTAGTAATATAGCTTCTTAGCTATAGACTATATAAAATAGGGTAAATCTCAGTCGGCCTATAAATAGTAACTTAATTAGTAAATAGTATATATCGTAATAGATTCACCTAAGGCTTCTTTCTA
>JAJTUS010000111.1:0-175649 GCA_021399465.1 Hyaloscypha sp. PMI_1271
GACTTATTTAGTTAGAGAGATAATGGCTTTCTAGACCTTATAAAAGTCGAGATTACCTAGCCTTAGATTACTATAAGACCTTAAAATCCAGTAGTAAGTTATTATAACACTAACCTTAATATAGAGATGAGGGCTAGAGGTTCTTAAATAAAGTAATATATCTCGCGAGTATTCGGAGAAAAATAGCCATCTATTAGTAAAAGTTAAAAGGCAAGAATGGAGTCCTTAGACATGGCACAGGTTCAGGCAGTTAACGACTTCAGGTTCAGAATTATCCATAGAGTATTTAAGGATTCTTGGACGAGATATTAAGTAACGGACGGCGCCTTAAGGATTCAGGATCCGAGCCTAATCCGCCCCCTTAGGGTAAGAATTCATCGCCTAAGGATAGGAATTCCCGAATATCTAAACTCTATTTATTATAGTTAATTAAATCCAAAGACATTAGTATCCCTGAAAATATTATATTATAAGCTTTTACGAATTTAGTATTATGCGGCCATCTAAATATATTACACCTATTATCGCGGAATAGGACGATGATACGTGCTAAGCAATAGTAAATCCGGAACAAATTAACCACTAATAGCCCCCCTATTTATAATTACAAAATCTTTATATTATATATCATTACATGTTTTATTATAATAATATAAAAACTTTAATAGAGAGGGTCCTAGGGAAGGTAATATTTATATACTATGGAATATTACCACTAGCTATACTTCGCATTTTCTAGAAATTTCTATTAGGAATATTTTATTAATAATAGAAGGTAATGATTTATAATATTCGCCGCCCTCACTATTTCTAATACTTTAGCCTAATTAAATCTTTATTAAACTCTAACCTTATATTATTATTAGATTATTAGAAATGAGATACCTTCGTAGAGTTAATCCAAATTCGCCGCTATTATTTAATCCTTAGGCAATAATCCACATTTCATATGGATCCTTAAAGTAATAGAGGAAAGCGAATATAGGATTTAAAACGAGGCTAGTATATGGAGAAAATATGACTATAAAGCCGATTTCGGATTTTACTATAAGTAGCTCTCTTTATCTCCAGTGTCCCAAATTATTGGTATTATCCAATGGGCTACTATTAGGATTATACCTCCAGGATCTGCACCGTGCCTCGGCTAATTCTGACCAATGAGAGAGCCGCATTTCAGGGGAAAAGTGCAGATATTCGTCAATATCTATGAAATTCTATAAAACAGGGTCTAATTTTATAAAGGTGTATAGCGCATTATTTATAGCCATACTAGCTGAGATTACCTATTGAAGGACGAGCCCTGTTTGCTGCGATTTCTCCTAATATAACTCTTTTCTGTGGCCGGTCCTCGAACCTCCCTCCTTTGTATGCAATATACCACCCCCTCTTTACTATCTTAACGCGTTGGTGAGTATAAGGAGGCCTAGAATCGGCCTTAGCGCTCACTATAGAGACTCTCTTCTTTGGACTACGATATGAGGTCTCTCCTGCCTTGCCAATTAGACCTTTCACAAGTACCCGCCGAAACTCTTATTAGCTATAGAAGGTCAATTTGCGTAGTTCCTCTACCTCTGCACGTTTAGTAAGTAAATAGGAATTCATAAGGATAAGTCGGAATATCCAATGCTCGATTACTTAGTGACTACCCCTGCGTACCTCACGTAAACCAGGCCCCTGGGCGATTAAATAGTCTCCTTAATTAATACCTCCCATATTATAGTTATACCTATCGGCGATAATAGGTATAGGTAATGTCTTAATAGCTTCTCCCTCAGAGAAGACAGCTCTTGATGTCTTTGCCTTTGAGCTAGTCTCTTTTAGGCGCTTCCTTCTACGGTCCATAGTCTCCTCACTTAATAGGACGGATGTCATAAATAGCATAAAAGCTTAATCCTTCCACCCAATCTGTAGCGTTTTGCCGTCTTTTGTAGGGAAGGCATAGAGCGTTCCCCATGGAATAACATTGTTCTTATTTAACTTCTTGAGATTAAGGAGTTCTTGGATAATTCCGGAGTTAGTTCTATATATCCCCGTAATACCAAATCCCAGAGTTCGTGCGTAGGCTACGAATTTGGCTAACATAAAGAGGTTATCCAGGAAGACGTAATAGCCATAACTAGTTAAAGGTGGTGGTAATCTTTGGAGTAACTTGAGGTATATAGCCTACGTCTTATTACCTCCATTTCCGGCCTTTTTCGTGCCTCTAAGAGCCACTGGTGTAGATATATCCACAGGCCTATTTCCCGCCCCTAGGATATACTAGTTCTAGTAAAGGATGAAGCCTAGATAGGCAATTACCTATACTTTAAAGCCGGTGGGTGTTGGTTTATTAGGTATAGTAGTAGCCTCTTTTACATGGCCCTCAAACCGGATAATACACTCATTCATGGCAATATCTCGTCCTAGAATATATACGGAAAGATTCACATCCTGGACATGATTAGACAGCTTATCTACCTAGTAAAAGTTAGCAAAAATGATACCCGGCATTACGTACTATAAAACTCACTCTCTGGTACGGTCCAGACGCCTCATCCCCCGCTAATCTCACACGCATATGAAGCTCTTAGAACCTATCCCTTAATATATACTTAGTAATATTATAATAGGCTAGATATTCTTTATCTAACCAATAGTTAGATATCTCATGCTAAATATTATAGGTCATATAAATCCGTATAGCAAAGTAGACGTAGAGCTCGCCGGCGCAAGTGGGGTACTAAAGGAGTGGGCGTGCATATAGGTTAGAGTGGTCTTTAGTATCCCGGACATATTAATTCGTCTTCTGGACTATCCAATCTATGATTTCTGGGGTAAAATACATAGTAAAAAGTAAGAGCGGATCGTCTACATCCACTCCTTCTAGGATCCGGATCTCAGGGGGGTAATTAGGTAAATATATAGGGTAAAATTTATCCCCGTGGCTTTTTAGAGGTGATGCATCCGGTCGGCGGGTGCCTGGATCCGTAGGATTAGCTACTATATCCTCTGGCATTATAATAATAATAAAAATAATAATTTTAGGTAGGAAATCGAGGTTTATTTACATATTAATAATACGCTGGACTTTTAGTATTCCTTTGGAACAACTATTATTCCGCCCCGGGATAGGTATAATCCTAATAGCAGCCTATCGGATAGGCCCCTTAAACATTCTATTAAGACCTTTATTATGATATTATAATTTAATAAAACGAAAGGCTAACTATGGATATCTAAGGCAGCGAGCCGATGTTATTAGACACAAGTATAGCTATAGAAGCACGTTAGCTAAGCTAATAAGTCAAGCTAAGCCTGAATTTATATCCTCTTATAACTAACCTTACTTTAGTATTCTCGGAATAGAGGCACTCCTACCATGGCTTCCTATGCCCCTGGTCTATACTCGTGATAGAATGCTTACCGCGCTCTCGGCACGTACTGGAAGACTGCATAACTTATTAGCTAAACTAGTAATCTTATTAGGTTTTGGGACACAATAGGCGATGAAATAGTATATTAAATTTAATAAAGGCAGATATCTCAGGAGTATAGATATAGAAGGAGAGTTCCTTTAAGTAAATAGAGAGCGTTAAAGCCTAATTAGGCCGCTAAGACAATAGTAGGCAGCTATAGATATATCCCCGGGTAACGGAATTAGTCTAACTTAATAGCTAGGTAGTAGAGACCTAATTCAATAAATCTCTACTCGTTTATAATAGAACCTTAAGGAAGGGGCTAATAATCCTAGGTTTAGTTACAATTCTAAATTACAACCACTATAGTCTCTATAAGGCCTATATAGTAAACCAAAAGTGGACCATATAAAGAGTTTGTCGCAGTGAGGGTAGTATTTTGGTGCATGGCCATTATATAGTTTTAAATAGTTCCGGGTTACTAGTTAGTACTATTATAATAGGCTTTAGTGAGGAATTTAACATTAGTATTAGGCTCTCGTATAGGATAGAATAAGTGAACCTATTACTATTAGTCCTAGTGATATTTCTTCCTTTATTTAATAACCACACTCACATAGTTCTATGGCCCTATAGTAGCAGCCAGGGGGCAAATCCCATTAGTTAGTAACTAAATTGGTTCATTCCCTGGCACCTTTAACCTAACCTATACTAGTGTCTTCTAGATAGCGCGGGGGTTTAATCTATCGATAGTGAAAAACCATATGGTTTTATCCGTTCTAATATAGAAGATATAGTCTACCGGCCCGGCATTTGCGGCGGTAATAGAACGGGGAACTACTATTAATACAACCTAATACTCAGGTTAGTATCTATATTAAATATCGTAGTATAGTATTAATTATATATACTAGGGGTATAATGGGCGTGTTAGGTCTTGAGTACTCTATCACTAGTCGATGAAAAGATATAGCAGCTATGCCATGGATATAGAAGAAAGAATACATAGAATGGCTAGGCCAGAAGAAACCATAAATACTTCACTTATATATATTTTCCAGGTTAGGGGACTCGGGATTCTAGCTAGGGAAAGAATAGCCGAGGGCGGGAATAACGCTATTAAAAGAGGGGATAGGAGACTTATAGTATTATAATTAGCTATATAGGAGAAGGCTCACAGTTAGAATACTTGGCTAAGATAATCTGGACTTTACTACTTGGCCTTGGATTCGTTTGGCTAGTGTCTAGGCGGGTTATCATACATGAGGCAGTACTAGGTGAATAACGTATCATATAGGTAGTCTCGTCTCCGCGGAGAGGAACTAGCTACCTATTATAAAAAATTTTATCCTTTAAGATAGCTAGGAGTCATAATTAGTTCATTTGCACCCATTTCTACCTTCCCTATTAAATCACCGAAACTCAAACTCCCTAGTTCTTAGTATTCGCTAAGGCTTTCTTTCTGCTACATATACCCATCATACTAGTAAAGAACGGTCCAAACTCCCAAGCTAATCCGAACCATGAGTGTTAAGCTCCTCCCTAACACCTCCATTACCTCTATAGTAATGAATGGTCGCATTTACGTGTATGCTCAGCTTAATAACGGCGATTTATACGAATTCAAGGGCCATATAAAGCCAGCTTCACCCCAGCCCATCTATATATATGATAAGAAGAATTTAAAGATTATTACTACTCGCCTTAAAGATAACGAGCTCGCCGCTAACGCCCTAAAACTTTTTACTCCTATAGCAGCGGTACCATACACACGGAGAGCTAATGAGACGAAAACCGAGAGGGTAGGTACTATGAATATCGTCACATATACTTAGTTGAGTTAATAGAAAGTAGTACCTATTCTATGTCAATAACCACAATATCCTTCGAGATATCTGTAATAAGAGGGAGGACGGAGGTAACTAGAAATAGGGTTTACTTAGTTTAGCTTAAGGCGGGGGCATTTAGTATACCCCATATTCACGGCTCACGGCAATTATAATCGCTAGTAATACGTATAACAACATCTGCCTCTACTACTAAGCCCTAACGGAGGATACCGCTATAAAGATGGTTCACTATAATCCGGAATTTGGGCGATAGATATTAGGCACCCCAAATCTCACGGACCCGCCTCTCTTCGGCATATCCCTTATAGTAGTTCAACCCCGGGCAGGTAATCTGCCACCGAGTACCTAGGAGGGAATAGTAGAAGCTCAGTAACTAGTGTATTACCTTTAGTTAGATAACCTCTGTTTAGGATATGCGCAGGGTATTAGTGGTAAGTATATATAGTATTAGCATTCGCTAAGTACTCCCTACTAATATCCAATTCATGAGTATAAACCCGGAAGTTATAAGAGGACTTAAACGCGATAGGAAGGCGATGGTATTAGCTCCCCAGACAAGCCTTTCTGCTATTAATAACCAAAGAAAGCTATATATAATCTATAAGTCTAATAGGACTTCGATTAAGATATTTGAAATTAAGAATAATAGGCCAAAGCTACTAGAGATATTCAAGGATATTAATACCACACCAAGGAGTAATATCGCGGCCTATCTTTCATCTAACACGAACATGAACATGAACATGAACACGAATATAAACACGAACATAAACGAGACGAAAATCATCCTATTTTATTAGTATTTAAACTGGGATATAATATAAGTTAACCTTTGTGGCACGACTCTTTCCCCACCACCTATTAATGCTACTACCTGGACTACTTCTAAGCCAGTTAAGCTAGGCGTATAATTGGATTTAAGGTAGCTTATTAGATTAGTAAGTTTAAAGGCTTACTAGGAGTATAGATGTAATAGAATAATTAGGTCTATATTTCTCGGATAATTATAGTAGAATCAGCTTTTGGACATTCGAGTGCATAATATGAAGATACTAATGCTACTCTAGCGGATTTAGACATTAATAAGCTAGTTATAGACTTATTAGCTAATGACCGTTGGCTTGGACCCCTACGCAACTTACCAGGAATGGTATAGTGATGGAACTCAGCATATTATATGTAATTCTAGCTATGGCCTATGCATCTATACAAGATATAAGCATATCTTATTAGTTACACACGAGATCTCACCTAAGAGACAGGGGGCAAAACAAGGGGCAGAAACAGGGGGCAGAGATAGGGGGCAAAGAATGGTGCGGCAATAGTCCTTGGTCTAAACCCAGGTACCCCATCTAGCTCCCTAATTATCCGGGATTAACGAGGAGCCGCATCGGGCCGGCCCTAATCGTCCAATAGAGATAGGGTCCAAAGTAGCTCCCCTGCCTCTTTCTAATTATAGCCTAGGGTTAACAGGGGTGGACAGGGAGCCGGATTAAGCCCCGTAATCGCTTAATAGCTAATAGTTTGGACTTGCTAATAATGCTTAATGGGCGAGCCTGTGTGGTTAGGCTATTCGGTCACGTGATCGAGAGGACTGGAATGGCTTTTTATTACACGTCGTAAAGAGAAGAAAACTTTCGCCGGGCCGCAACAACAAGCAGTTATTAGATATGACTTAACTTACGTGGCAAGGATTAATGGGAATCACGTATCATATTATTAAATAATCCCTCTACCTATTAAGTACTCTCCTATACTTAGGGACTGGTACCTAATATTGAAGACATCTTGCTAAATAGACGCCATTTCAAGGTCACATCTAACCCTTCTTACTCTTTTAGGCTTTTACTTACCTCTAGTGGAGGCAAATTATCTAACCTCATGCCATGCTTATTCTCCTTCTGGCTCGCGTCTAGTACAGCCCGCTAGAACGCGATATCCTCCGGTTCCTTAATACGTAGTGACCCAGGGAAGAAGACGTTAAGCATTAAGGTACCGACGAGTGGGTACTAGTTCACGGTACCTGGTGCTGATATGTAGTCGGTGTCGTAATTACGTAGCCTTAGGTGTGAGAATGCTACTTCCAGCTTCGCCTCCGGGTAGTCTTTGCCCCCTGAATTACGTAGATTTCGCTCCTTTCTGCCTATACTCTTAATTACTCTACCCTCTATTCCAATAAAGGTTATTCTTCTCACTGGTATATCTACGACACCAAGTTCAGACTTCTGGACGATTCACCTTACGCCGAAGACTTATAAGGATAAGATCGAGGGCAGAGGGACAAAGTCTAGGAAATTGGAACTAAGCTTTATTCTTCGTTACCTTAACCGCAAGTGGCGTGTTAAGCTTTCTTTCCGTGGCAAACTCTCATTGGCCTAAATAATCTATATGCAAGAGTAACTAAAAACAGGAAAGACTTTAAATACCTCTGCCTCTGTATTATAGTCAACCCTCCCCAGCTTCGCGATAATATAGCTACCAAGCTTCTTATCTCCTAAGAGCACGGGACGAATTGCCAGCGACTATATCTAAAGACGCTATTAGACCCCGAGAGCGAGTATACCGCCATCTTCGATAGTCTATAGTTCCGGGTAGAGCAAGATCCATACCAAGTACGATTTTGGACTTACGATAGAGGAAGTAGCGGTGTCCCTATGAGATACCTATTAGATATTAAGAAGATATAAGAACTTAGTAAGGGCGTGCACCACGTATATATTAACAACGTTAAATATACCTATAATTAAGTAGATAGGCCGCTTAACTTGCCACGAGATAGTGACGTTCTGGAACAGGATATATGAAATCTGGAACGGATGCGTGGCAGCAAAAATGTTATAAAGCTAGTTACCGCTATCGTGTCCAATAGTTCCTAATAAACTTCAATGGCCATAGAAGGTGAAACTCCCGCTAGTCTATAAGGAATTATTCTCGAGTTTCACTCTAGCGGTATACTATAAAACACATTACAATTTCGTATTATACTAAGGGTTTTGTAATCTTATGCCCTGTAACACCTCCTTCTCATGAAAGGTTACTACCCCATTAATATTCACGTGGCCTGTTTTATACTCAAGCTTATAGATTATGGCACCTGGACCTATCTAAGTCATATACTTCAGAAACTATCTTTTGTCCTTCGCTATAATAAACGGATTCTTCCGGAAGCCAAAGTAGTTTTTGAACTCTAGCCACTAGTATAGTTAACTAAAGATAGAGATTAGCTTATCGAAGTGGATATCTGGAGTTACTGCCTCTCCTTCTTATTAGCTCTCGCGACGGAATCTATATCCCAGGCGAGTTAACTCCGCATAGAAGCTATCCTCGGCAAACTTGGCTTTCGCTGCCCTAACTCGAATCTATTCTATTAGTAAAGTAACACCTTGCGGAGTATCATTAGTCGGTAGTAGCCATAGAGCCACTGCAATTATCGCAGAAATTACTACTTCTTCGAGATTAGTTTTCACCTGCCTTAAAAGACTATTCGCAGCCACCTACTATATTATTAATACTTCACTTATCTTTGACTTCTAACAGGGCACCCACCCTGTGGCACTATTGCCACGCACTTACTAAACCACGAGCAAAATGGCAGCCGCCGACGTAATTACTATTTCGCCCATTTATGGGCTTCAGGTTCCCCTAAGCTAGGGTGACATGGAATTATCTAATACCTTATAAGTCTAGGGCTTTACTTTCTATTAATAATAAGCCATACTAACCAAACGCTCCTAATATAAGGTATAATGAACTCCCTCGAATGCATAATAATATGGGCCCTAGCCAGGAGCACATCAAGAATCTTGCTGCCATTATTAGTTAGTATAGGATAACTGGAAAGTTCGCCGCTAAACTACTCCATAAGCATGAGGACACTCCAGCTAGGTAGGTTAAGCTCGAGGTAGACATTAACACCATATCTACCAAGTTAATTAAGCCTATCCTTACTAAAATCATTAACCCAAGTAAGCTAGAGGCAGCGCTCAAGACTATGTCTAGTAAATGGATAAAGCCTATCTAGCTTAACTCTCTTAACCTAAATAATATCCACGGGATCATCTTTAAGCTTAACCCCAAGGAGAAATATTTGGTTCCTTACGAGTTCGCTAAAGGCCCATTATCTATATCCGAGAGTGGTACGGTTAATAACGACTTCGTTAATAGCCTTACTAACTTCGTTAATAGTTTTATTAACTATGTCGAGAAGAATAACCTAACTAACATAATTAGGCTTTAGTTCTTAGGGGCTATCGAAAATAACGACTAGCACACGCCCTTTACTACCGAGTTCGAGTTAGGCGAGAAGGGAACTATTACACTACCTATATCTATTTTAAAGGACGTGGAACTTATCCCTACTAGTTAGCCTAATGCCACCTGGTCTGGTACTAGCAAGCCTACTAATACTAACCCCCCTGCGGGCTAATCTTGGGCTAAGAAAGTAGTTAAGGGTATAGAAACTCACTAAGTATTCATTAATTAGGCATAGCATAAAGAATACCTAAAGTAGTTGGCTAATAAGGGCTCATAATTGCCAAATTCTGAGATCTTCACAGCTTTGCTTAGCTACTTTAATAGTGCTACTTGTCACATTTCTTATAATCACGTTTAAACGTACTACTTTTTTCATTTACTATAGTTTATATAAATTATATTATCTACTCCTTCCCTAAAGAGTCTTTATAGAGTACTCTAGCTAGCTTTTCCTCATATTACTATTATTAAAACCAAATAGTAATTAGAGAAATATATGTACTCTATATTTATACTTAAGTATATAAGGCTTTTTCCAAAGACTATATCCGGTTAAATAAAATCCTTTCAGAACTATACTAATAATAAGTACCTTATTTAAAGCAGATATAAGGCGGAAAGGTATGTGATTACATATTCTTTTTCCTTACGGCCATACTCTCGGAAGAATCCAAATAGCCTTATAACTTTAATTAAACGCCAATTATCTTTCGAGATATAGCTAGTTACTCGATAGAAAGTTTTCTAAAATAATTCCCGAAGGCTATAATAGTTAGGGTGAAAGTACTAATTAGTTCTAGTCTAGATACTAAGAATAACCTCTATATTCGCGAGGGATATACTAAATGGGGTAATCTTAGCGTTAACCCAATTAATAATACCTATAATAAGATAATTAGTCTTTATCTCCCTAGACATTACTCCAGGGAATACCAAAGTGAGAGAAAAAGGAAAATTCCGTATAGATACTTGCCTATAATATGGCCGGTAGCCTTATTTATATAAATATTATTTTCTAAGAGATTATTATATTAGAGAACTATGGGATAGCTGGACCGGAAGAGCTATGGAAGCTCTTAGCGAATATCGTCTAGCTTTGCTTGAAGTTAAGTAGGCAGGTCTAGAGAGACCTTATCTAAGATCTTAGAGTACTCGCTAAGTAAGCTAGGAGGCGGCTCTAACGTATAAGTAGGTTTATTAATCCACGCCGAAGCAAAGAATCTATATAAGTCTTTTATTAACTAGATATATAACATAAATAACCATAGATATAGTATTAGACCTTATAAAGTCTTATATAGTTTACTATAGACGTTATTCCATTATAGGGGCAGGGGAAAAGAACTAACTCCTAACTTAACAGAAAGCTAGTCCGGGGACAAGATTTGCCACATACACGTGAACTAGCCCAAATATGCCTTAGGACTTGTATTCGGGGACAAAATCTCTATAAAGTTGCCTTATAACCTCAATTAGCCTTATGGGTAATTAGGAGCACCGAAACTGGACGACCTAAGCCGCTTCGTCTCCAGACATAGTATAGCTAGTCACACCTTGCACTAATGTGGCAGAGACAGGACCACCGAGAAGGTTAGCCGCAAAATAATCGATTTCGTCCCTCGTAAGTCTATACTCGTTAAAGAACTTAGCGATCTAGTAGGCTAAGAGTACATTATAAGCCTCCGGCTTTGCTATATAACCAGAGACATCTATAGCGACGAAAACGCGTTTATTAGTGATAACGAAAACTAGAGGTAGAGGTTACGTAGCGAGCCTAGCACCTTTTATATACCCCTTGGAGCGGTTACGGCTTAATCCCTATGGCTAGCGCTTACTAGCGTAGTTTATTTACCCGGTTCTAAAATGTCACGAAATATTACGTAATAAAGGCGGTAATAAACCGCGCCGGAAGTCCTCTAGTGGTGCACTATATACTAGATACTACTTATTGTTTTTTCACTATATACCTGCTTTATAGCTTAATCCCTAATAGTATTACAAGGTTCTTTACTTTGGCATGGATCAAGAGACTAACCGTAGAGGCACCGCCTAGCTTATAGGCCAAATATAAAGCTATCTCGATATACTCTTCCTTAAGCTACTAGATAGCCTACACCCAATAATTAATAAGGTCAGGGAAAACCTCTCCCTCCTTTTTCGTCCCGACTTCCCTATAGCTATGAAATCCCGAGATCAGAAATATGGTATTAGTGAATTTTAAGCATTTAGAGATCTCGAAGTAGGTGTAAGTTCTATAAGAGATAACGTCGAACTGGAAGCGGAAGCATCTCTACCCCACCGACGGGTATCATGTAGTGGCGGACCTCACTAGCGTTTCATTAACTCTATTAGCTATTAAGCCCAAACTATTAGCTAATCGCCACAAGTGCTTCGATAGGAATGACCCCAAAGAGGGTAGTAGTACTCGGCCCATATATAAGCAATTACATATCCTTTTAGAAGAATGCAGTAGACTTTTCTGAATAGAGTACTAATCGTTCTATACGTGACTCACGGACTATATATTACGTGGGAAAAAGGCATCCCAAATTAAATAATAAACCCCTTTCCGTGGATAGCGCCCAATTCTCTATTTCAGAACTAACCGGATTAGTTTATAGAAAGTCTAATCGAAGTCCTCGGCGCCCAGGATCTATTCTAGTTTAGTGGGCAAACTGCCACCCACAGTTCACGGATAACTTCCCAAGGTACCATGGGATTAGTCGAGCCACGGTATTATACTACATCACATATCAGTTCAGAGGTAAGTGAGCCAAAGTATAGTAAAAGGTCACCGAGGAGGTAGGGGTAAGATAGGGAATCCTTACATAATTCAATATTCTTGGACGCTAGTTCATGCCACGTTTATATGGCTAAGTTCGTCACGATCCGAGTCTTTACGTGTCTCACCACCAGTAGATAATAGTAAGGCTTAAGTTAGAGCCTCACACCTCCCGCACTAGTAGGCTTTCTTAGAGAGTCTAATTAATTCCTTGGAAGAACCCTCTCACATAATTAAGACTCTACTCCTACGGCGGGGTTTTCCAGATACAGTGAATATAATGTGAGTTATCGACACTACCTCCCCGGAGTAGTACAAGAAGGGCTAAGCCGAGGAATCATTACTCTACTTACGCTCGAATCTTGGTACCTAAGGGCTACGCTATTCGTCACATTTCTCCACCCAGTTAATATAGGGTGTTAATCCGCTCTAAACCCCTTACTCTAAAGGGTACTACCTAATCCAGGACTAGTATATTTTGTCCTCATCTTCCCACATTCTATTCTAACCCTACGAGATCACCCTCTGTCGCTTTGGCGTGTGTTACCCATTAATAGAGGTGTGTGCTAACTTTGAGATATGTAATTATTAGAGTCCGCTTACGTTCGCTCGATTATTTAAAGATTAAGTCACCCTTCTAAAGACTTCTTTGGTGCGCCATATTAGAGGCAAGCACGATAAAGCAGATACTGAGTCGACTAGTAAGTATACCTAAAGTACTTTACACATATACTAATATATGTAGTATATCGAGTCATGCCATATTTAGTATATACGTAAGAATAAATCCAATACTTATGCGGATATACTAAAGATAGCGAATTCATTAAATGTATGCAATATTCCGGGATAGATACGAGATATGGGAGTAGTATGATTAAATATAAAGAGGTGAAGACATTGACGTATTTATGTAGGACTTATTCGAGAAGTATATAAATTAGTATTTTGAAACTACGAATATGGTAATAAAGCGAAGAAGCGTTAGTATTGGGAGATTCTAGCTATATTCCATAGTCCCCTACTATTGATGTATTTGCCAGTTTCTGAGCGAGGCTACTTACCTCCTCCTGCTCTAACTTTAGGTACTCTTTACTATCCCGAAAAGTTGCTGCCTCAAAATCTATAAGCTTAGCTATCTTCTCTTATATTACAATATTAAACTTGTTCAAATCTCGATGGACAATACCAAGAGTATATAACTTTATTATAGCATCTTAGTAGATCTCTAGATCCTTTATATTCGGGTAATGGCCGCTAAGAGCTTCTATTAAGAAGCCTGTGACCCGATCTTTTATTTCTTCATAGATGTAACCTAAGAACTTTAGCGCATATCTAAACCCATACCTCTCAAGAATACTATAAGCCTTAATTTCGGTATGAAGAGCCGAAATCTCGTGCCCAAATCTTGTAATCTTTAAGACGTATACGTTCATATGAAGTCGTATGAACGATATTCTATTACTAATTCGGCGGACGCGGGGGAGATCGAGGAAATTATAATACTCGGAGGGATGAATAGGAAGTTGAGATAACCGGTGCGGCTAGAATATGTCCGCCTAAGAAGAGATACCAAGGGCTATTTTAGTGACCATGAGTGTATTCCATTGGTTATTCCATACTGGGAGATTATGTAATCGTGCGAGTATCCTCGAGCTATTAGTTTAATTAGCCGTAGGAAGAATATTAGGGTACTGGATTAAGATATAAACGATTTGGTGGCCCCTTCGGATTCGATAGAGGTAGTTGCTATCCTCTAGGTCAAGGGACAAAACCTCTTCCATATACTCCATCTATAGCTATAGGAACGCAAAAAAAGGAGGTATAGATAATAATACACCTCTTCCTAGTTTAAGGAGCTAGTCCAACTACGAGATTAGGTAGTATAGGGCGTAATAATCTCGACTAAGCTACGCGGCAATTAGTAGTAGAGATAGGGCTAGAGACTAGGATAGCCTAGCTTACCTTTATTAAGTAGAGGATATAGATCCGTCCTCTACGCAGATGAATAGGGTTAGAGAAAGGAGGTTAGAGCCCATTAGAGTTAATTCGTACTAAACTTAATATCGGCCACGTGTAATCTAGTTAACACCATATACTCGCTAGCTTCGGAGGGTTTTTTCATAGAAGCGAATTAGTCTATAACTTAAATTTACGAACACGTGACTATATTAGCTAAGCGATTTAGTGTCACATGAGGCGCATTATTTGGCTACGGGAAAATTAATGACAGTATTAACAGGAATACGATTAGAGAAAATATATATCCAAGATTAGTTAAAATAAAGTACTCGAAGTCGTGCCTCGAACTTATCCACTAGCTCCTTTACTTCCAAAGTATACTATAGACTAAAAGTCCTTGATTTAGTCTATTATATTACGTGACTATTATAGTTTCGCAATATCTGAAAATGTAAACGGGAGATAGCCTATTCATGTCTAGGCCAAATCATATTCCAGCGCATGTATACTATAGGTTAAGTTCAGCCAGGGAACTTGCTAAAGATCTATACCCAAGACTTATCCTCTTTCTTATATACTAGTAATCTCTATTATTCACTATAACTTGAATCTTCATTATCACTGCCTAACGGCTCGACCTTCTCTAATATAAGAGCTCTAACGTTAATGAAGCAATTAGCCCTTCCTCTAGTTCAAGAACGATCCGCCCCTATACGGGATTTGAAGCCCTGAATTAGAGGCGTTATGGCACTACATGGCCTTATTTCTAATATCTGTCTAAAATGGGAGGCATTTTATATATAATAATAGTTACAGAGATCTAGGACTTAAATCTATTTATTATTAAAAGGAAATACTCTCGTTATAATAGGGGTATATCTTGAGATTTGCCGAGGTTTCTTAGGCACGGGGCGCGGAGCCAGAAGCCACATCCTCCTATAACTTACCTTCCGGGGTGTAAGGGTTTAAGTCAAGGCATATAGTGATTCTAGATATAAGACGTAGCACGAGGAGCAAAAGAAGAATAATGCGGGGAGCCTCCTTAAATAGACGTTCTAACTCATCATGTGACTCAGCGTCACGTGGTCACGTGGTTTCGTGACAGGGGGAACCATAGCTCCTAGAAGATTTCTTCTAGGAGCCAGCTAATCTCGGAAGTTCTCTTCTAGATAATTTCTTCCACACAATACACGCTACCTTACGATCCTTATTAGGCGCCTTTAGGTTAGCGTCGATACGAGGGAGGCTCGTGGCACTAGTCAGGATTTTAGCATAGGCTCTAAACTAGAGTTATACTCGGCAGAGGGAGAGACTTATATAGTAGAGGCCAGGTATAGATCCATCTAGCTTAGCGGGCAATAGACACTAGGCACGAGATCTATAGTTATAACGCTTGAAGTAGTCATTATATTAAGTGGTTGGGACGTTAATAATACAGGTTATAGTACGATCAGGAGAGGTTCAAAAGGGTTAATAATATTTCTAATAGTAGTAGTAGGTACACGCAGACCCCCCCTCAAAATACATAATCCAAGGTAGTCTCGGTAGGCTAATAGGGTTATCCAAGCCTTACTTCTAAGGCAGTAATAGCCTTTGCCCTAGCTCCACGTCCATATTAGCTTGGTTTAACCGTACTCGATAGTTCAACTTTTCCAACCTCTACCACGAATTATAGCCGACTCCTATTATATCTACGGCGTGGTCTTAGCCACTTAAGACAGCGAGTTCCCTCTATAGTATAAAGATATCCGCGCGAGTGAGTTACTCTATAAGCAAGAGACGTGAGGATATTAATAGTCTCCACATAGTATATCGGTTCGAATATTAACATGTTCTCAGCGGTTAAGGCTCTATTAATAACGATGCGATTCCTTTCAACTTACATATACCTTTATATAGGTTCAAACGGTTTTGCTATCGCTATACTCGTAATCCAAATACTACTAAAGACTTTTGCTATCTATTTCACACTACTTACTAGACACTACTTTAAGGTAATTCCGACGGCGAGACTCCTAATAATAACGTCGAAACCTTATTTAGTATCTTCGAAAGTCTTTATTACGATAAGATTTCGCGTTCTCTAAGATAGGGGTACAACTATTACTTCGAGGATATTTCAGATAAGGAGGATTAATAAGCTTATTAAGAGGATATTATAGCTTCTCACGAGGTAGCTAAGTTAGCGGACCCATTACAATTTCACTTCAAAGTAGAGGAGGTTTAAGAATAACTCTAGAAGCGCTATTCTATACCTTACTTACTATTATTATTAACCACTAAACGGAACCATCCCAGTCAACTATTATTACTACCGCTAGAGATTTTTGAGTTAATTCTATATTATCTTTATTTCCGGGATATATAGTCCATAATAAAAACCTGCCGAGCTTTTTATAGTAGATTTAGCAGAAGCGCTCTTAATCTATAATCTTCCTTCTAGGAATCCATATTCTAGGGTCACGGCGAAACTGCTTTTATAAGATCGCTCCCGTTAGAAGGATATTCTCGGAAAGATTAGTTTTTTATAATTAAGTTAGAGGCGAAGGAGGGCCTAAATAGGATAAGCTTATAAAATTGAAAGAGGATTTGGAAACTTTGCGCCTATTTAATTACTATAATTCATATAATTAAGGAGCCTGGCCGCACCCAATATAGTAGTATTATATTACTTCGCGATTAAGTACCAGGCCCCATTATGAGTTACTTAGCTTTAGGTTCTAGTACTAATAGTTATCGAGAATTAATAGAGATATATGCCTTTTAGCGCGTCTTAATATTCTCGAATTCGTGCTATAGCACTATATTATATTATTATATTAAATCGGAGATTAATTTCAGGCCTTACTCTCCTATTTAATAACGGTGGATCTATTAATATAGGTTATATAGGCAGATCTATAAATCGACCCGACTCTATACTTTCTCCTAGATCTTTATAGTTAGTTTTTAGTTATCTTAGTTTCGAGGCAGTTAAACTAGACATATATCCGCGCTAATCTCTCTATAGTTATAAACTCACTTGTGAGTTCATAGTAGCGAGATAGCTATTAGGATACCTTAAAGGAATCTAGCTTAGCCTCGATATAAGCCTTTACCTCTCTATTTTAAATGAAATATACCTAATATCGTTCTTCTAGGCCATGTGTATTATGAGAATTAGTTTAGATACGCTTAAATACCTAAAGTTTAATACTATCTCATAGATATATCTCTACCCCGAAATTCCTCCTTCTATTTACGAAGGTGATATTACTCCTTTATATGAGTTATAGAGAGAGTTATTCGCTCCGGTTTCGATATTATATATTACACCTACAAATAGCTAACTTATAGGGATTAAAGTATATAGTACTCTAGGACTATCTACTAGTATTAATAGAATTGGATTCCTTTATAATATAGGTATAGAATATATACTAGGCTCTATAGATAATACCTTATTAGCCTTTTTCCTTAATAGGGTAGAAAGACTAGTTAAGGTTATAGCCTATAGGCATAGTTCTATAATTCTTTATCTAGAAGTTAGTCCTTTATTTCAGCTATTATTTCTATATGGGTATATATAGGCTCTAACCATATTAGTTTACTATAACTTCATATAGGATAAGTGAACGCCTGCCTTAGTTATATATAGGTTCTCCTTCGTTATTAGAGTATATTAATTATATAGTATCGAATAATAGTTATATCACTGGACTCTCTAGTTATTTTATAGTCTATTGGCCTTAATTCATCCTTAATTACGGGACCCCGTAGCTAATCTTAACTATAGGATAACCGGCTAAACTACCTTGGCGTTATTATAATAAACCTAGTACTTATTTCTTAGATACTCTAGTTAGCCCCTTATAATCCCGCGGCCGCCTTATATTCTAAAAGCCGTCTCTAAGAGATGCCCCTTAGCGGTATTAAAAACTATAGTGAGTATTAATCCTAGTTATAACTAAAAAGGAAGTATTAGTCCATTTAGGTCTCTATTAATCCGGTCACATTAAAGTACTAGCGTGCTAGCCAAGTCACTAGTCTCCTATTTCACTTAGGCTACAATAGACCTGACCTACTTAGTTAATAGATAGGAGCTAGCGATACTTGTATTCTCGAGGAAGACGAATAGATTTTGTTATTAGAGTTCATAATATATAAACCTGGGTTAGTAGCGTGGCCTGGATTATTATAAGTCGAAGGAGTTACTCTTATAATAAACCTAAAGAGAGTTAACTAGGGTCTAAGTAGACTATAAGAACTCGTGGGCAAGAGTTATAGTTAGTAAAGTATAGTAGAGATTACATGGGATTTTAATGCTATCTTTAATTAACTTTATTATATTTAGTTATAAATAGGAAACTAGTACCGCTTCCTTCCGAGAAAAAGGAAAGTTCTATAATATACTATATAATTCACGCTATTACTTAAACTCTCACTATAGACTCTATATATGGAGTAAGCTTTCTATCCTAGGTAATACTACTTCTTCGTGCTTACTTTCGGAAAATATCTTTATAGTAGATATAATACTAATAATATACCTAATAACGATAGCTACTACTTGCCCTTAACTTAACCTATATATCCCGTGTTATTACTCTCGCCTTTCCGCTCTTGTCCTTAAAGATAAACTCGTCTAGGCGGGTCATGTGAGGCTCTCTAGTAACTTTGACGGCGATATAATATGTATTAGCCTATTGTGTTTCGAGATTACCCGTATATTTATTATTACTTTCCTAATAGCCTAGTGCTAGTACCGGCTCGCTTAGTACTAGAGCTGGGTTTAATACTAGAGCTTAGTGGCTTAATACTAGAGCTTAGTAGTTTAATACTAAAGCTTAGTAGCTTAATACTAGAGCTTAGTAGCTTAATACTAGAGCTTAGTAGCTTAATACTAGAGCTTAGTAGCTTAATACTAAAGCTTAGTAGCTTAATACTAGAGCTTAGTAGCTTAATACTAGAGCTTAGTAGCTTAATACTACTTAGTAGCTTACTATAGATAAAGTACTTAGGCCCATAAGTGGAGGGGCTAGGTTAGGGGCAGTATTTGAACTAGGCTACTAAGGGACATGTAATTTGTAGTAGTTAAAATATCCTTAAACCTCTAGCGCATTAGTTAGGAGATAAAAAGGTCGGGTTTATATTACCTATAGACGTCCACGTGAGAGTTCTTTGTTATAAAATACTATATAATATCTAATACCGACGGCCCCAAAAAGAGTTATATTATCTGGATTATTTGACTTAGATATATAATCGTTAAGTAAATCGCGGGCGATAGTATTAAAGGCGTCCAAAGTAACCTTCTCTCGAGGGCACTTAAGCTCAACTACTAAGACATTTATCGTTACTTATCTAGAATAGTATTAGATAAGTTTTATTACCTTATTATCCGATTTAGTAGCCCCTTATTTATATTTAGTAAGAGTTATCTAATAGCTACTAGTAGGGAAAATAGTCTAGAGTAGACTCTCCCAAAGGGCTTAAACTTCCTACTCCTTCGAGCTACGCTTAATCTATTCGTATAAAAGAGAAATAGCAGGGTTCGATGAATAATTATCTTCTATAGGTAGTATCGCGAAGGTATAAGGTATATTAAGGTTTGAATTATTCTAGTAGCTAGAAAGAAGAGTATTAAATAGAAGTTCGTATTAATGAACTTATAGGATAGGGTAAACCTTACCTTTATAGACTTGGATATAATACTAAGTTTATTAGCTTTTAGTCCATATCTTCCCGCTGCATTTAATAAGGAATTATAGTATAAGCCGTTCCAAGCACGAGAATATTTGGTTTTATCTATAGCCTATATTAAAATAGGAAGTGACTTCTAACTATATAGTATAGCATTGCATTATATGGCCTAAGCCCGCTCGTCTCGTTTAATGCACTTAGTCTAGGAGCTTCTAGTTTTGGAATCTTCTACTAGTATTACTCCGGGGATTACTCCAGGGATTACTCCGGGGATTACTCTAGGGATTACTCCGCTCTACCTGCCCTAAGGATTTCCCAGGGGGTCGCTATGTCCCTAATTACTAAAACCAATTTTCACGATATAATATAAAATAAGAGAAATAAGCTTATATTTACAATCTATAACTTAGTTATAGTAGCCCTAGAAGTTTTGGAGGTTCTCTAAGCGTTTTGAAAATCTCAAATTTTTGGTATTCTTTACTAGGGCCTAATATTTAGTCACTATCTAAAAGGATAGCTAGCCTAAATAACCCATAATATAGCGCCCTGCTCCAAAATTTTACTACCCAAATAGTGGATTAGGCTTATGCCCATTAGCTAATATTATACTCCCCTCTCTTTATATTATCTATATTTATAATACCTATAATAGAATTAATATAATTAGTCGATTCTCTCACCTTAGACTTAGTATTATATAGCTAGCCTCGCTCTAGATTAAACTACTTACTCACGGCAGAAGCTAGTAGATAAGGCCTTAAGGCCCGTGCCTTTTAAGTTCATATTCGCGTTAAGTATTCATGCTTCTAACTTTAATTAATATAGAAATAATTATACCTTAATAGAATTACCCTTATTATTTAGGAAGATTTACCTCGAGAGATATCTTTTAGAGATACCTTAAACTAGATAGGGTTTATAGGTAATTATATTATTCCTTCTATCGCAACTAACCTCAGATAGTAACTTATTAGCCGGCTTCTTAACCGGCTTTAATAGGTATCCCGTCTAAGCTATTAACAATTATAAGAAAATACCAAGAGTTTAATTACTTCTAATAGAGAAAATAATGTTAATTCCATCTTTATATACCCTAATTCCAACTACTAATCAAAGCCGGCATATACTAAAAAGGATAAACTACTCCGCTACTTCAAATCGCGTATATTCCTTACAAGCCCTTAAAGTATATAAGGCGACTAATAGAATATATTAGATATAGCCTATAATATAAAATGCTATAATTTAATATTTAATTATATTAATAAGTTTAATAAGTATCTTAAAGAGTATCCTATATAGAAATTAAAAGATATCTAGATATTAGGTCTAAAGTAGTAGCTATATTTAGACGCTATAATATAGCTAAAGGAATAATAAAATAGGTTCATTAGGCCTTCTAGAAATATTAGGTAGAATTTTGACACGAAATAGAAGCTAGACTTATAGTTAAGCTAATGTAACTAAATCTAGTAATGAAATACCTAGTATATTTAAGTATCTAAAGCACAAAAGTATTAGAGAAATAGAAGGTATTTATCCATATTACCCTCACGTTTTTATTATCTTAATTAATAATAGCGAAAGCTAGTCTCTTAAGTAGAGGTAAAAAGCGACCCTACCTAGCTCGAGAATAATTAATTTAAGAAGACATTATTTTACCCTAAAGCTAATTTAACTGTATTATTTAACGTGGTATACTCGACTCCATTTCACTATATAAGTCGAGGTCCTCCTAACCACAGCTAACTAAACGTGCTCTCAATCCACAAAACTCTAGATACTAATAGCGTAATAGATATAGGCTAGTATACTACCGGAAACAGAAATAATCCTAAAGTAACTTAGGCCATTAATTTAATCTCTCACTTATACTCTAATAAATTAACTAATAATATACTATTAATAGAAAGTACTAATAGCCTTAATCCCACAACTCCCGGGAGTAATAATATTAACCGCATACAACCGCCTTAGATAGATAATATAGAAAATTCATCTTAATACTAAGCTAAGTCTAGGTAAAGCGAGTTTAACGCCTATAACCCCATACTATGGGGCCACTTTATAATACCTAATTAATATAACTCTAGGTTTAATATAGAAAGTAGGGATTAGAGCCTTATATTAAATAATTAGAATTTATTTAATAGTAATTCAAATGCATTTCCTAATAATTCGGCTTATAATAGCTAAACCTTTATCTAGAAGGATTAGATCCTAAAATCTATATTAGGTATATTATAATAGGGACAAATTTTAGACCTACTATAAACCCCATTTAACCCGCTATAGATGCCACTAACGCTATATATATTAAAATTCATTTGTATTTTCATAGCAAGTTCCCCTATTACCTTCTTAGACCCCCTAGTATAGTAAAAGGATCCTAGCCCCACTAATACCTTTAATAACGGGATCTTCCCGTTCTATACTTATATCGAAGACCACTATAGAGCCTATACCCGAGGAGCTTATATCGAAGAATATAGAGCCTACGTTAGAGGAGCTAGTAGATAACTTATAAGAGCCCTTATAAATGAGAGGAAGTCTAGGCCCTTCCCTTATCACAATCGCTATTATATATTTCCCTGCCCCATATTCGGGTTTGAATATACTAGAGGCTATTAGATATTCGTGGAAATAGATAAATCAGCGGTTCAAGTATGTTTTTACTTATAAGGTCGCGATGTTTGGTTTAAGTCTCTATACTCCGTTAGAATAATATATAATGTCTATAGCCTCTAGAACTCACTTTCTCGAAATCGCTTATAATAGCCTTATAGTTACTATTCCACTTAAGCTTAGTTTACCGGATCTACTATAGCTAAACGCCCGGGAGAGCTAGTGTGAGGTTTTTAATTAACTTCGGGTTAATCTCTCTCACCCTAGTAATACCAGAATTAGAGAGTTCTTTATTAATAGTCCGCCCACTACTAGACATAATGCGTAAATACTTAAAGGGGCTAATAGCTATTAGAAGGTTAATAGTAAGTAGGCTACGCTAGAAGGAAGTACTAGTCCCGCCAAAAAAACTATTATCGCGATAACGTCGGGCGTTCACTTATTAAAAGGTCACATGATTATCACTGCCCCTCACTGCCCCGCACCGCTTTATTTGGGTGTAATAGGCTATTTTAACTCGATATTTAATGGATAAAATATCTCGGTTTTAATTTTATTTTATGAAGTTCTAAACTAAGTATTTAGTAGATTTTTAATCTCATGGCCTTAGCTAGGACCTCTATTACTATAACTCAGGTAATAATTATACTTGGACTCGCCCTTAAATAATTTTTGCTAGCTCCCTCTTAACCTATATACTAAAGCTTAAATGTCCGTAAAAGCTTCTAAGCTAGCGTAAATACTAAAGATAACTAATATTTATAAACTTTTCTAACCCCGGTGGTTATAAAAAGAAGATAACTCTAGAAAAGTAGCTAAGGTATTTAATTTTCGTCTAGAGTCTACTTTAGCTACTACTTTACTAGTAATATAAAAGGCTTTACTCTACTAACGCCCAAGTTTCTACTTATCTAGCTATAGTTCCAAAATATAATACTTACCTATAACTTGAGGATTAAGTGGCTATAAGCGAAAAGAGGATAGGCTAGGATTAGAAAGAAGAATAGGAAGAAATCTATAGGGTAATACCAAAAATACGGAATTAGTTTAACTAGCTTAGTGAGGTAGACCCAACCTCTAAAGCATAAAAGAAGTAGTATCTAGTTTCTTAATTCCAAATAGAAGTTAGTCTTAGTAAGAGTATAGAGCATCCTACTGTCCCAGAAAAGTACTAGGTTAAATAAGCTCGGGATATAGGTTATCTATATAGTCTAGGGCGAGCGCTACCATACTATATAATTAGTAAATAGAGCGCAGGAGTTTAACCAAAAAGTTGTGTGTGCCTAACAGAATAACTATACTACGATTTTTGGATACTAGCTAAGTATTATCTCTATTATAGCGTTATTAGTGAATTAGATCTTTATCTCATAGTTCTATGGATAGCTTAAGACCTAGCGTATAATAAAGTTATCGTCGTCGGGGTTTAGTGGACTAAATAAGCTAAAGAAGAAGTATTCATTAGTAAATACTTTATAGAAGTTATTATCGAGGATCTTAGTTAGAATAACCAAAGCTTATCCTAAGACCATAAAGACTCCTTTATCTATAGTATTAGTAGCTCGGATCTCGAAGTTATAATATTCTAGATAAAGAGCCCCTATAACATTCTAGAATAACTCCTAGTATCTTCCCTAGAGCGAGTGAGCCTCGGGGTACTTATGACAGATAGCCTTCTTTATCTCATATAAGTCAATGTATAGATTTTCGAAAACAGGTATAATAGAGTCTAGGAAAGAATAAGGCAGAAATATATAATTATTAAGGAATATAACTAGGCGAGTCTAGATATATTAGATAATATATGTCATTTAGCGGCGTTTATCGGCGAGACTAGTATACGTGACTTAGATATTAACTCCAGAAATATCGGTTAGACTAAGTTTACTTAAAAAGCTAGATAAGCCTTTTTAAATCTTGTTATAGATGTTTAATAACTATCTATTAATCTCTATAGCCCTAAAACCCGTATTAGTAATAATAATAACCCTCGCGGGTTTATTAATTAGATAAGTCATAAGATACTCTTTAAAATTGGGATTATCTAACTCTAAGACTAAGATAGTAGGTAGAATTATTATAACATCTTTTAGACCTATAGTTCTAATTATAGGACTCGCTAGTTTATATCGCGAGAAGGAGTAAAGGTTAATGAAAAGTTGAAAGTAGCACCATATAGCTAGTATAATAAACTAGATTAGAGCGGAGTCGTTAATACTCTTAGAGAGCTTACTAATCTTAAATAAAAGTAAAAACGGAATAGTATGTGGTATAGGACTATAATATTAGTACTATTTAAATAAGAACGAGTTAGCACTTATAACTAGATAATAGCGATAATGGTAATAGTAGATTAAAATAGTTCCCACGTAAGACGAAAAGTATAGTTTATTATCTAGAAGAGGACGACTAGGACTATAGCGGGTAATAAGACTCTCGTTTAAAGGATTCTCCTTTAAAGGGTCCTTACGAGCCCGGCCTCATAAGTCTGTGTTTTTAGCGAGGTTTCTAGGCATCGCAAAAGTAGAGTCTCCTACTTTACTTTATAGTTTCTCAACTACTATTTATTAAATTCTTATATAGTTCAAGTAAACGTAATAAAAGAAGCTAGAATGAGTTTAGAAGGCTTTACGATCCAATTTTAGATATAAAATAAAAGTGTCAAAAATGGTTATAGCGTTCATTTCTTAGCGAAAAGCGCTAAAAACACAGACTTCTGAGGCCGGGCTCGTTAATATCTTACTAAGTACTTAGGATGTTTTTGGACTAGAAATAAAAAGTATACGAATAGCTAGATCTATAATTAAAGAATAGGACTATTAGGAGTAATAACCTACTAGTGAACTATCTTATTATCTCAATTTAATTCACATACTTATATATTACTAATCCTCGTATCTTTATATATAATAGAGGTCTAACCCGTTATTATAGGGATAAGCTTAATAAAAAATTACCTATTAGCTTATAGTTAAGACATTAACCTATAGATTATTATAATAGCTTTTCTAATTTATTATATATATAATATAGGGTGAGATAATATGTAATAATAGAGAATTAATATTTAGAGTCGGAAGGGGAGGGTTCGCTAGTACGCCTCCTAACCTATTTTAGACGCCTTAACTTATATAATTACTACTAATAGATAGCTGGGATTAGACTAGTGAATGAGTAAGCCCAAAAGACTTAGGAGGAAACCCTAGGAGTAAACCCCGGGGTAATCCCTAAGTGCCTTAGGAGGAATACCTAGTTTCCTAGGAGTAAACCCCGGGGTAATCCCCAAGTGCCTTAGGAGGAGTACCTAGTTTCATAGGAGTAATCCCTAGGGTAATCCCCAAGAATTTGGGAGTTGTTAAATTATTTAGGATAGCGTGAAAGCTTGTCTTAGACTCAGCCCTACTAGGGAAAACGCTTATATATGGAGAATAGATTAGGAACCAGAAAGTTACCTAAATAATATATGTATTATATATAAATAGCTAGGGGCTAGATAATTGAATTAATCACGGAATCGTGGACATACCATAAAATGACTTACTTAGATATTAGTGGCCCTAATTAGGTAGTACCTTTAATCTACCTTATATATAAATACTATATGAGAATAATATATTTTAAGCGGGAATTTCGTCTTATAAGTAACTTAGCGCTTTCTAGGTTTAATGTACTAATAAAGTTAAATTAAATATAGGGATAAGTAGCGCTTTATATCCTAGGTAGAGACCTTGGAGGCTTCTACTATAGAAAAGATTCAGATATATAGAATAGGGCGAGTATTTATTCGCTCATTAGGTGTTCCTATAAACTTGGTATAATAGATTTATTAGGGAGGCTGCTGTAATTATCTATAAAGGAATATTCATCCTTCGAAATTTATAATACTATATAGCCGCGACTAGATAGCTTACCTATGAATTTATAATATATAAATGAAAAGATACGCCTAAGACTATATACGCTACCCTTTACTTAAGGCTCTTCTAGTTTCTTTCTAATATACTAGCGGACACTCCGGAAAGGGACATTTTACTAAAAGCTAAGGTTACCTAAATAGACCCGCGACACCTATAATACCTTAATAACCCTATTACCACGTTAGTAGAAGTTAAAAGGCAGAGAAGTAAACTAACCAGATATGCGTTTACCTATCCTCCTTCTCTTCTTCTGGAATTAGGACTTTCTAGTCTACTTTCATCGTCCGAATAACTCTTAGGACTTTACTAGAGAGGCGCTATTTTATGCCTTAATCTTTATACGAACCATTATTATTAACGAGAAGAGTAATTAGCTTATCCTCTTTAAGTGGCGATAGTAAGCTAAGACTATTTATTAGCTTAGTTAGGATAATTACTAGGAGTATCTTATTACGCATTAATATCCTTGAGCTCCTGGGAAGTGTAGCTTATTACGACACTACTAAGTTAAAGTAGAGTCTTATCTCCGTCACTTAGCTTCTAATTACTAAACGCTTTCTTTAATTCATATATACTATTACTAAGTACACGAAGTAGATGGATAGTTAAAGGGATATAGAGTTTATAGCAGGGGGGTAATTATAAAAGTACCTCGGCCAGAAGACCCTAGAGAATATTAGTACTATTTAGGCTATAATCTAGAATACTATACTAAGTTTAACTAGAACCTAATTAGAAGTAAGGTTATTAATTAACTAGTTAATTTAGCGGTATCTAAGGCGTTAATATATTTATTAGTAATAGCTCTAGACTTAGAAAAAGCACTAAGTATTACTTATAAGTCGATATTCCCAAAGCGAATTAACCTAGTAATACTAATACGAGAACCGAGTAAATCGAGGATATCTATAGCCGTATACTCCTAGTTAAATTTGAGTTAGTGAGAATCCTTAAGGCCACTAGTAAGTATAAGTAAGCGTTATATAAATCCAATAATATAAAGTTCTACTTTGCGATTACGGTAATCTATAGCCTTAAATAGATCTATAATGTCTTTCCAAAAGGCTTATAGTACTCTATCTTAGTCTTTCTTAAGGAGTTCGATGGCTAAGAGGGTGTTATAGTCTTTAAATAAGAGTTAAATGAGTAATATAATATATAGGGTAAATTTCTTCTAAACTAGAGGCTTAGACGTCTAATGGGCGGTTAGTATTATTACTTATATATAAATAAGTAATAGGTATACCTCTATATCGCGGTTTAAAATAGCCTATTCAAGTGCTATTTATAGGTCTAACAGGGCGATTAAGCGAAGGTATAACTCAAGTCCTTAACTATATCTGGACTAGATCACCTTAAACGTATTTGTGAGGAAGTGGACGTAGAACCCTCCCTAACCATATACCTCTACTTCGGTTTTTATTAGTTACGTTAGATTATAATAGAACCGGAATTCGAATATAGCCTTATTAAGGAACCCGAACTTGTGACGGAGAAGCTAAGGAAGATATAATTCATTAATAGCAACTTTGTAAAACCTATTAAACCTTTTCCTAAGAATATATATCCCTAGTATTAATGTTATTTTGCCCTAGCCGGAATCTTCTACCTTAATATTATTTTCTATCACGTAATAAAGCTTCCATTTATTACTTAGAGGTGTGCGAAAAAGCTAGTTAATATTAAGAGAGGCTCGCTTATATTTCTGTTAAGTACTAGTTAGTCCGGGCTCTTAAGAAAGCCTAGGTAGCCTCTTACCTACTTAGCCTTATATGTGACCTTAGCCTTATATTTAACTTTAACCTCATATGCGGCCCTGGCCTTATATGTGACCTTAACCTCATTTATGACTAATATATAGCTCTCTTAGTTAGTAATTTTGAGAACTAGAGACTGCGGCGGTATATTAATTATAAGCATTAGCTCTATAACTAGATACCTAGTACCTTTAAGGATGGGAGTCGGCGGTGGTATAATAGGGGAAAGTATCTTAAGCGATTTATAATCTATAGTAAAACGGGGCGATGACTCTAACTAATAAAGAACCTTTATTTTACACGCATGGCGTCTATATATAATCTCTGTGACTTTAGAACGCCTTTCTAATAAGGGCTGCTCTAAGGACGAGTCCTTTCTAGTAGGGAGTCTATAGTTTCCGCGATTTTTTAGCTCAACTACAACGCCTTTTCGATAAGGGTTCTCTAGATTCCTGGCCCATATTCTAGAGTCTATAGCTATTCTATTATCTCTAAATTAATACGCTATTAGAGCTACCCGAGCTCTAATATAGGGGCTATTAGAGCGGGCTAGCCCAAATCTAGCGAATTCCCCAAAGTGCTATTAGAAGCTACCTGAGCTCTAATATAGGGGCTATTAGAGCGGGCTAGCCCAAATCTAGCGGATCCCCTAAAGTGCCATTAGAAGCTACCCAAGCTCTAATATAGGGGCTATTAGAGCGGGCTAGCCCAAATCTGGCGGATCCCCTAAAGTGCTATTAGAAGCTGCCCAAGCTCCAATACAGGGGCTATTAGAGCGGGCTAGCCTAGGTTAAGAACCTCTAAAGGTGACAATGGCCTAGGATTACATACACTATTACTAATAAGGTGATTTCGTCTAGTCGAAACGTGCCCGTAATGGCTTTATTACGGTAGAAAGACAGGGCCAAAATATTAGATACTACTAAGTATCTATTTTACTACTATATTAGTGCCATATTTCCTTTTTAGAAGTATGGTTTATTAAGGTCTAACTTAATTAATAACTGGTATGGTTCCCCGGATCTTTTCCTCGAGTTAATAGCTTTATAGTCGAGAGGAAATCTAATCCATAGTAAGTACTAGGAAATAGAGTGCACCCATAAACTAGTAGGTTCATTTATTTTCTTTAGCGAAAGATTACCGCTCTCTTAAACCTTAACTATAACTATAATCCTACCTCTTATTATACTTGAAGTTTAGGATCATGTTCTCATCTTATAATAGCTATTCCAGGTTACTATAACTATTCATTTAACTTACTTAAGTCCGAATTAACGCTCATTTAATGGGTTTATTCGATGTGCCACTCCGGGCCTTATTAGTATATCTTTAAGTATAAATATTATAAGTTAAAGACTTATTAACCTTATATAAATAAAGTTTAGAAGCAGGATTAAGCCATTACTATTTATTAGTCGAGTACATTTATAACTAAATCTCCCTATAGAAAAGTCCGTTAGAAAGACTTTAATAAGATACCTTAGGGTCTAAGTAGAGGTGCTTCCGCTTCCTATTTAGCGAAGTCTCCTATAGAACTAATACCTACTTTAAAATCTCTAAGCGCTTAAAATCCACTAGCACTACTTTTCTAATCTCGGGATTCTATAGTATATTTAGTAGGCGTATATCACGATACTTTACTCCATAATCCTATATTTAATTAAGAAAGTTTAGGCGAGAAAATAATTTATTTATTTATTTTAATTAAAGGTTATGTGGTCTATTACGGAGGCGAAATAGCTAAGGATCTCTAAGATAACGAATAATGTAGGGTTAGTACAGGAATTAATAACTCATTTAAAGCTAGTAGTATAAGATAAGTAGTTTTATAGAAATTATCACATAAATAAATATAAGACGTTTATTCTATAAGGTTAGAAGCACCCACTTACTAAGCGAGCCCCTTTTCCCTCATTATATGACTTGTTGCGTACCACATAACCAAAATTAAAGTCTTAGGAATTCCTTTACTATAAGTGGCATAATAGACCGGGGCTTGGATAGTTTAGTATTAAATGCTAGTCCATAAATCCAGCCTCTTAGTTAGTGGCTACTAATACCCTAGCGTTCTATAGTATGCCCACGATTCCACTAATTAATCCAACTATTATAGAAAACCACTAATAGGGGGTTATAACGCATATATCTTTAGCTATAGAGCTATCTTATTAAGATAGCTAACCTCGCTAGTACCTAATCCATTCTCCTATTTTATATTTCAACTCCGAAAATTTCCTCGCCTAAAACCCTTCCTAATTATATAGCAGTATCCCTTATTTTATAAAATTTAAATAATAAAGCTCAACTATTCAAAAATATCTTTGAACCCTTCTTTCTAACTATTTAATAATAGAAGTCATTTAGTAAGGTGTAACATTCCGTGGCCTAGTCAGCAAAACCACAGGTTCGGTGACTCAACTCGTAAAAGGAGGATCTATTAAGTAGAGTAGAGTTATTACTAAATCGAGTATTAATTGCGAGGTCGCAGTAATTCAGCTCGCGGGAGGGGGGTCTATTAAGTAGAATAGAGTTATTATTAAATCGAGTATTAATAGTAAGGTCGCAGTAATCTAGGTCACGGGAGGGGGGTCTATTAAGTAGAATGGAGTTATTACTAGATTAAGTATTAATAGCAAGGCTATAGTAATCCAGGTCGCGAAAGGGGAATCTATTAAGTAGAGGAAATAATCACGTTATATAGAATAAACTATTACACGTATTTCTAATTACGTGGACTTTCTATAGAATATAGTGCTTGATATTAGGCTGTAATAGAGCTTTAGAGGTGGAAATTTTCTTAGTACACAGATCGCGATACCTATCCTATAGAATATTCCAGATATAGAGGTAATAGCGTGTCCTCTGAATATTTCATAGAATATTATAGATTATAGAAATAATCTGAGCTCTAATTGCCCTTTTGGAGATGCTCTATAGCTTTCGCGTAAAGCCTTTTTTATTAGCGCTAACCTCTAATATAGGGGCTATTAGAGTGGGCTAGCCCGAATTTAGTTAAACCCTTCCACACTATCGTGGCTGTCCTACATTTAATTCGGCACGGTGTATTGAATTGCTTTTTGTAGTAGAATACGCTTCTTAATAAGGAATAATTCAGAGACAATAAATACCGCGCCTAATATACTATATTAGATCCAGAGAAGACTAGCTACTCTACCTACCCCTATATAGGTCTATGCAAACCATTACACTAATTATGGTTATTATATATTTATATAGGATTCCTGGGACAACGCCGTTTTACTATATAGATTACAAATTGCATTCGTTGCCTCATTTCCCTATTTAGCGTTATTTGTAAAAGAAGACTCCCTTAGTTAAAATGCCTCTTTCTCTACCATCTTTAGGTAATGTGCGACTATACATAAGTCGAATTCCGTTATGGCCATATCTACTATATAGTTCAAGTATGGTATATAAACTACGAGATAACCCATAAACGCTACCCCCCTAGTATTATAGCGATCGAGTTTAGGTACGTTAAAATCAATTCGTAGTATCTATATACCTAATAAGAAATATAGACTAGATAAACGCTATAGTAATTACTGTGCCCTAGTTATTCATCTCTTGTGGATAACTTAATAAATAAAGAATACTTGGATCTAAACTTAGGGAAGAGGGTAGAGTGCGGGGTACTTGGATTATTAGGTTAAACTACGATCTAATAACCCTAGGTCTAGGGGATTTCACATATAAACTAGTATATTTGGGGTAAATAGCTCCTTAATTTAACTCATCTTTTATTATACTAATTTAAACCATTAGTATTTCTTCCTTTATTATAAATACCTCCGCGCTATTCTCCTTTCCTATTTAGGCTTCTAAAATTATTTAAGCTCTATTAAAGGCGGTAGAGAGTAGAGTTTCATTAATTAAGCTCCGAGGCTACTAAAGAGATCTCTTAGTTCGCGATAGATTCTATAAAAAATATAAACCCATTCCTAGCATGAAATGTCGAGGTATCTCTTTATAGAGGATATCCTATATAGACGTAAGAGTTAATTAGCCCTCTAGATACTTATAAAGCTCGAAATTTATAATAGAAAGGAAGAGGTAGATAACCCCTATATAATAATTTCCCTTCGAAAAAGTTCTATACTTTCCGGTAAGACCCAAAGCGCTTTCTAAAGTTTAGCGGGCTTTGGACCACCGCGCCTATTACTAACTAATATATGCTAGGCTAATTATTAAATAGATATGGTTTAATTAATTAGATATATTATAGCTAGCTATCCCTTTAAAGATATTAAGAAGTTCTCGAAGGATAGCCTTAGCTACCTATAGTCTCATTTATAGAATATAGGCCTCCGTTAGCGGTAGAGCTAGACATTGAAAAGCCTTTAAATATTACTTGCCACGAGCTCTTAGCTAGTTAATCTCATTAAGCACTAATTTTTCAACCTCCCCTAGTACTCCTAGTTTATAGTAAACGTCGCCCAGGTAGTATATAATATAATAGCGACTCGTATCGCTAGGAATTATCTAGAGGCATTTCTCGAGGTAATGGTGTGCATGTGGGAAATCGCCCTTATATTGGAATACTCTACCAAGTATAGTATTCTTTAATCGAATGACTTATAGCTCTAGCCCGGAAGGTTCCGAATTCTTCACCTCCTAGGTTACTATATATAACTCTGCTTTACTAAACTCTTTGCGTAATATTGCATTTTCCGCTCGGGAAAGTAGTAAATGTCTATATATATAATATAATCTTATATCTTTTAAGTTAATAGTAATACTTCCTAGGATATCTTATATTATAATATTAGATTAATTATAGTCGCCCTTAAATTATAATAAGACACTCTTCCGATCTGTAATTACTATCTATAAATAGTCTAGTAACTTAGGGCCTTAGATCCTAGCTAGTACTGAAATCAGGTCCTTTTTACGGGATAGACCAAGTAATTAGTATATCGCTAAGGATGCTTCTACTAAGCTGTCACGGGTATAAGTTAGTAGGGTGGGGCGAGGCTCTCTCTGGACAAATTCCTAAGTACATTCGAGGTAGGGTAATAAGAGCTTCCTAGTATCCTAGAATCTAATATTAATTATTAGTATTAGAATCTAAAAGCGGAACCATCCAACTTATATAGGCTTTAGGGTCTTATCCTAAGGATAGATATGGGTTATAAACATTAACCTAAGTAGGTCCAGCTCCTTGTAATTATAGGATTAAGGTATTTAATACTATAACTAATTACTAATTAAGTATACTAGCGAACTATCTCCTAATATACTCTATATAATAAAACTAAGCTAGATATAAGACTTAATAGTTTACTTGAGCCCGCTTCGGTTTAAGAAGAGATAGATAATCTGCCTATTAAAGCTAGCGTTATATAGCCTAACTTCATATATATTTCCGCGGTTATCCTATCGTTTCTATAGCAAGAGTCCACGAAAAAGTATATCTTAACGAATTTAGGAATAACCTAGAGAATATAAGAGAACCGGGAGAGGAAGGTTTATAGAGTAGATAGAGGGCGCTATAATAAGGTCTTCTAATATATTGGATCTCGGGGTGGGTATATACTAATACGGGGTACTTACTATATCTTAATTAGTTAGGGTATTAGATAGCTTTCGGTATTATTACTAAGGGAGATTTTGTTTTAGAGAAGAAACATTAGATATTAAAGCACGTGTGTCCTAGGGAGACTAGAAATTTTACTAATCCCGCTATACTATATCTTAATTAGATAAGGTATTATATAGTTATTAATATTACTAATCTTTCTTATAAGTTATAATAGGGCGAAACTGAAAATGTTAGTGATTCTAGGGCTAGGAGGCAACTACTTACCTAATTTAATATATCTCTTATAATTATTAGTATAGTTAAGAGACTATAACCGGCGTATCTATAGTCTCTAAGATATCTATCTTTCGCTTCCTCCTAGTATATGCCCTAAAATAGTAGAGTAAATGCGGACGAGGAGGCGGCTCTATATTAGTTTATTAGCGGGAGTAAATTATCTATAAAATAAAGTATACATTATTTACTAAGAAATTCGGGAATTCATTTAAGAATTTCTCTACTAAGTATCTTAATAGCGCGTTTCACTAACTACCCTCGGAATCCTTTAATAATAGCCGTCTAAGACTTCTATATCTTTCTAGACTTTCTAAAAAATAGGATAAGCGTAATAATGCCATAGTAATCTCTATACTTATAGAACGCGCCTTCGATATTATCTTCTATATATAGCCCTTTAGAAGCATCTTAGATAATATATTACTCTTTTAAGGTGAAATCCTAGTTAAAGTCGATATTTATTAACGTTAGGCGAAAGCAAGATTCTTGGGTTTAAAGGGCTATAAGCGAGGATAAAAGTAATTTATTAGGAAGAAAAGACGTCGTATATATCGTGTTATAGATTACAGATAGAAGAGCTAATAATGTTTCCGAATGATTTTTAGTAAGGGCGTTATATAGGAGTCTATTAGGCTATATAGGAGATTTGAAAACGACCTCTATAGGCCAGAAATTACTATAAGGCTACTAAATTATTACTAGGTGAGTAGAGTAGTAAGGTTAAATACGAGGCAAAATACGAACTATCACGATCTTAAAAGCGAATTACTATTATTAGAAATCACGTGCCTTGGCCTAGATCTTTGCCGCTCGAGATAAGGGCACCTTTATCTTTCGGATAATTTTAGTACTAAAGTCTAGGATAAGCGATACCGGAAAGTATTATATAAGTAGTTATAGTTTTAAATATTATAGATAGAAATGCCCTCTTTATTATAAAAAGAAATGAAAATAGAGAGAAATTATAAGGTTAGAAAGTAATATATGAAACTCCCTAGGTATACTAATTAAATATAGGAAGCTATATACTACTTAAATAGCAGGAAGGCGTCCCTAAAGCCTAACTTGGATAATATACGGGGCTTAGATAATATAGTGAAATGGTTAGAACTACTTAGTTACTTAGTATAGGGTTTACGTTATTTAATAATATAGGGATAGTTACTAAATATAATAATAGGTTAAGGATCTAAATAACCTAAACACTATATATGTTATAGGAATAAATAGAAAGGGTAGTACCTATATATTCGCGGCGTTATTCCTTAAGGTATATGGGAATAATACTAGATACCCGCGAAAGATTAGGCTTTATATATTACTATATATGAAAAATATACGTGAGAGGATTTGTATTAATGGCGAGCTGATATTAAAGGAGTATTTTACGATGCGATTTTTCGAAATCTGGAATAAGTTACTAAGCTAAGCTACCCTAACCTTAGATATTCCCCGATATCTCTAGCTCTTAGCTCTCCTCTTATTCTATATCTTTATTAAAGAAAAGGTAGACGTAGTAATTTATGAGACTTACCTTAGTAGAGAATTTAATATAACGAATATTATAAGGACGCCGCTTATAATAGCTATTATAATAGTTATAATGGATTATATTAGTCTACTTAGTCCAATAATCCAGGGCATTACCTGGCATAAAGCAGGAATCTTTAAATTAGGAAGTCTAGCCTTCTCTACTTCTTAGGTACTAGAGGTTACCATAGTTCTCGAATAGCGAGTAGCTAAGAAAGGAGTTATACTAGAATTTATTAGTGTCGACCCTATACTTCCGACTAATACAGCGGCACTAAAGCCCAGAGTTTAGAGGATAAACTACTCTCTAGCTCTCGTAGTAGTCTATACTTAGCTATCTATAAAGGCACCTAAAGGGCAAAGTAGTATGGAAGATATTACTCGTGGAATTAAATAATTTTCCTAGCTAGGGTAGTATTAGTAAATCAAGGAACGGAATTTTTAATAGTTTCTTAATAGAGCCTATAATGAATTAAGTTTGCGATATACTATAGAGTAGTTCACTAAAATAGTTACGAAGAACTAAAAGTAAGTCTCACCTATAAGATATAAATAGCGTATTAACCTCCTTTAGTACTACTACCACTACTACGCGCATTCTTATATTTAGTTAATTTTTAACCCGAGATAGCACGGCACTTCTTTATAGTATTACAAAATCTCTATAAGATAATAATATTTAAATATAATATATTATTTTAATAATATATAATAAAAGAGATAGCTAGACTAGAATTAGTATTTATTAATACGCTAAAGGATAGAATGCGAGCTAATTCCCTCTATAGATAGAAATATAAAAAAACGCTTCTTAGTAGAGGTCCAAGAGCGTTACGCCGAAACTTAGGGGAGTCTTAATCCTATAGCTATAGTATTACGCGAACGAATAATTGAGGGTACTTTAGATTAGGCTAGGGAAATTAGTAATTAGAATAATAGCATATAAGCATTAGTAATAGGGAGTCTCTACTTAGTTAGTAGTGCACTCTATCTCTTAGAGTCTAATAATAGGATATAGCGCCTATAATATTAGTTGCACTTGTGGACTTAAAGAGGGTAGGAGACTAGTTAAGGAGGAAGAGCTAGAAGGATAATATAAGAGTTTAGGATAGCGTGAAAGCTTGTCTTAGACTTAGCTCTACTAGGGAAAACGCTTATACGTGGAGAATAGATTAGGAACTAGAAAGTTACCCAAATAATATATGTATTATATATAGATAGCTAGGGGCTAGATAATTAAATCAATTCGTGGATACACCACAAAACGACTTACTTAGATATTAGTGGCCCTAATTAGGTAGCACCTTTAATCTGCCTTATATATAAATACTATATAAGAATAATATATTTTAAGCGGGAATTTCGTCTTATAAGTAACTTAGCGCTTTCTAGGTTTAATATACTAATAAAGTTAAATTTAATGAGGTTGAGAAAATTATACCCTTATTCCAATAATTATTTCTATAATCGAGTCCATATCCTTCTTTAGCTACTAATTCTTCTCATATTCGAGAATCTTATTAATTATAGGATCTTTCCTATTCTTGAGTTACCCTAGAAAGTTATTAAAAACATTATAATACTACTATAAAAGAGGGTGTTATAAGGACTATTTATTACTCTAAATATTTATTAATATATGCCTAATATAGCCTTCCTTACACTTACTTCATTTATTATATCTAATACTCTTAAGCTTATGTGACTAATAATAGTAGACTAGGTTATTTCCACTATCTTACTTGAATTAAATTCCTTTAGAGACTAGATATAGCTCTCTAGGCTCTGGAAGGAATGTGGCTAGATAATAGCGCATGTGTAAAGCGGATATTACTTTATAGCTAGCTTTAGTTTTATCTCATTACTAATTAATTTCTATTTAGTAACTTTTATTAGTATTAAAGCTCACTTATATCGAGTTCTAACTTATAGTTAACGTATACTAGGATCTAGAGACTTTATTTACTTTCCTTATTTATTTAAATTACCCTTTATAAATAACTCTAATATTTCGGAATATCGTATCTTAATCGAGTTCTAAGTTTAGGCTAAACCCCAAATTTGAGTGAAAAATAAATTAGTAGAATTCCCATAGGTTTATTAAATTAAACTACTATAATATAACACACAGTAGCTAGTGCTAGTCCAAAGTAAGATTATAATAGATCCCTTCGAAAATACTCTACCTTTCTTAAGGTTCTATTACTAATCACCGACCCCAGAGTATTGAAACCAGCTCTAAAGCAACATGTCCGAAAAATGGCGGAGGTATAGGTAAAACTCCCCTCTCGCGGTTTGGAAACTACGCATAGTTAAATTCAACTCTATTAAAACAGCAAAAAGCCACCTTACCCGCATTAACCGAGGTTCGCGATTAACCTAGATAACTAGATAGACTAGCTTATTACTATTATCACCCGAAGGTGACTATTTCCCCCTATAGTCTAGAACCTGTTCATAGTTAAATTCCGTTAGAACGACGAAAGGGTCATCTTACTGGCACTAACTAAATAGCTATATAGACTAACTTATTATTAGAATTATCTAAAGACATCGTAGCTCCCTATAATCTGGGATGCAAAGAGTTCTAAAGTAGCCTTATACTAGTTAGTCTAGGCATATAGATTTAATTTAAAGGAAATTATTATATTAGATAAAACAAAAAAAAAACAGGAAGCAGATAAGAGCTTATATGGACCCTAGTTAAAGATGGCTGAAGTCCGTGCCAAATCCCCCTGCGAGTTCACGCCTCGCGATTATCGTGGCATATATGTCTCGATACTATAATAGCTACGGGCTAGGGCTAATTAGGTACGTAATCTGCCCTTAATATATAGCCCTAGAAAAAAAGAATTACGAAGGTAGAGAAACGCTAATGGCGCAGACCTAGTCAAAATCTCTTAACTAAGTCGAAGTTCCGCCACATCCCCGCTACTAGCTTCTAATTACTACTACCCTCTAAAAGCCCTCGAAAGACAAGTTCCCAAATATGAGAGAATATAAAACACCTTTTCCGCTATCTTTATATAACTACCGAGGAAATGTGATCTTTCGCTAATAACACTATTAGTTACCATTAAGCTAGGAGGAAAATAATCTTCCGCTAATGCTATAGGGAGATTTAGTTATAATCGTACTTATAAACAAATAGTAACGGCGTGATCCCGCTTCTAAACTTTATTTATATAGGGCCAATAAATCTTTAACTTGTAATATTTATACTTAAAGATATACTAATAAGGCCTACTATAGCATATGAAACAAACCCATTAAATAAGCGTGGATTCGGACTTAAGTAAGTTAAATGAATAGTTGTAATAACCGGGAAGAGCTATTAGGAGAGTAATAAGAACCTAATCTGAACTTTAAGTGTAATATAAAGAGAGTGAGGTAGGATCGTAGTTATAACGCTTATAGTTAAGAAAGTAGGAGGGAGGACCTCGGGATGAGACTTAGAGACCTAGATACCAGAATAGTTAGGGTCCTTTATATCTCCTAATTTACGAGTAGTTACTATCTAGAAAGAGCCTATATGGGAAAGATAGGGGTTCGGGACACGTAACTCTTTCCTTAATACCGTAATCCTTATTTTTCAAAAAATTTACACTTTACTTAACTTATTTTAATGCAGCTTTTAGGGCGTGTCCATGGTTCCACTATTAATCTAATCTTTCCATGGAGAATACATTAGTTATAATTAATCTAGAGGAAAAATGGTATATTATTACTATAATAGGAAGGTGAGATAGAATAATAGGTTATAAGAAGAAGCTAAACCTAGTAAATACTAATTAGACTTAAGCCCACTAGTTATTTAATCCCGCCTTTACTATTATAGATATTTATATATAGGTTTAATTAAGTAAGAGTAATTAATAAGAACCGAAAGCTTAAGTATATTATCTCTCCCTAGAAAACTACGGAGAACCATTCACTCTAGCTTAATAAACCATGGGGTGTGGTTGGTTCTATTATATCTATATAAGCGCCACTTATTAAGAATATCTTCTTATAGAGAATATAGGCCCATGTGGCATTCATCTAGGCTTTATAAAGCTCGGTATGCGCTTTCCTGTTTTTAAGGAGCTTGGGCTGAACCCAAAAACTCGGGTCTAACTATAACCTAAAGTTAGTATAAATAATGGGAGGTATAAGGGCTTTATAGAGTTAAACCCTCCTCCCCCCAGGTAAATCTCTCTTCGGTATTACCGGATATGTTAGTATAGATGGAATGGCGTCCCATTAATATAGAAGATTTCTTGACTTTTAATAATGAACCGCAATAAATACTCTCTTAACGTGGCCATTTAATATCCATTACGTCAAAGTAAATAGTGAAACCAGAATTCTTCGAGGTGAGGTTATAGAGGAAGGGGTTCGCTAGTCCGGATGGAAAGCTAGTAAAGAGTAGTTAGAAGCTACCTAAAGTAGAATCGGAGGGGAATTACTTAATTATTATTTTACGCTATAGCTGGGCTAGAGCTAGCCTACTTGAAATCTGGCCGAAAGTCTAGTCACTAGCTAAATATTAGCACCCCGTAAAAGGCAAAGATAAGTCGTTACTATAAGGATGGTTTAAAAGCTAGCGATATAGTATTAGAAAAGTCCCAATCCGCTATATAAACCTTAGCTTAGTGAAAGGCCATAGTTCACGCAAGGCTACTTTACAGGCGTTTACACAATAATAAGGCGCTTACTATAGCAGGGCGTACTAAAGTAGTCGTGAAGCAGGGGTAGGCATATTACAGAAGTTAATGGAGCTCGCATGCCTATAGAGGCTTAGTGGATTTGCACTAGTCCAGTCTAGAGTAGAGATTATATAAAGCACTTGCATGCACTTGTAGCTAGTAAACCCAGGGGATGTTATGTCCCGAATCCCCGGGTCGGGGGGACGGCCGGACCAGCGCTACAGCCGCGTGCGAAACTAGCTTTAATATCGATTTTTAACCGAGCCTCAGAAAACGTGTGTGGAAATCACGTCGCGCATGAACTACTATTACTAAATCGCGAATTACTTAATAACCACAACTCCTAATCGAGAAGTAAATTAATTAAATGAAAGACTGCTATCCTATCTTTAGTTCCCTAATAGTATTAGTAGGTAAGCCCTGTGCTCGTTTACTAGTATAAGTAATAAGGGAAATTAATAGTTTTTCACTAAATTCCACTAAAATCACCGACTATACTCCCAAAAATAATCTAAGTCGTAAACCCTTTATAAATATTAATATTAGATATAATATAATTAATTTAAGCTATATAGCTCTTATTCTAAATAAGTAAGTAAAAAGTTATTAAGAAAAGGGCGATTTTCTCATATATTTTTCTGTGATTTTTACTAAAAATACTAATTATATTCGCAAAAGTTATTTAAATTATAAATCCTCTTTAAATATTAAAATAATATATAATTTAGTTAATTTTAGCTATATAGCTTTTATTAAAAATAAGTAATTAAAAAATAATTAAGAAAAAGGTAATTTTATTACAAGTTTTCTATATGAATTCTATTAAATCTATTAACTATACTCTTAAAAATGATTTATATTATAAAAGCTCTATTAGATATTAATTTCTGCTAGGTACTACTTAATTTAAGGTATAGGGCTTATAGTTTAGATTAATAAGTATAAAGTTATTAAGAAAATAGTGTGGTTTGGACTAAAAACTTGAAAAATCGAGGGGGCGGGGTTCTTACTACCTTAAAAATAAGGTTAAAAATACTTTCTGAAATAACTTTACTATTACTTATTTGAAAGTAGAGCCATTAGGCTTAAATTAATCGTAATATATTAAACTTTAATATCTTAAGAGCTCTTATAGTTTAGATAATATTTGGTGTCGTGGCCAAAGGGTAGTGGAATCGCGATTTCGATTTCCCACACGATTTTTGAGGTTCGCTAAAAAATCGATATTAAAGCTAGTTTCGCACGCGGCTATATAACTACCCGGAAACCGTTTCCACGTCTAGCCCGAGCTAAATCTTAGAAAGGATAGTGGCTTGGTACGCTAGGGCTTGGATAGTTCTATATTAGATATTAGTCTACAAATCCACGTTTTGAACTAGTTAAGTAGGCTAGATTAAGGTTTGATTTTAACATGCTTGGAAGTATATATAAATTTAAAGGGCTTATTTTAAGGATTCCAAATCTTTCACACTAAGGTTACTAAGAAAAGGTCGCAAATGCAACCACCCCTGCGCCCCTACTCCCTTCGCTTCCTCCACTACCTCTTCTGGATTAACTATAATTCCTCCGGGAATCTCCTTCCTTATCCGACTTCGGCGGAAAAGGCATATCTAATCTATATTACTCTCTATAAGCAGGAGTTTACTAATCTAATACTCCTCTAGCACCTCCTCTTTCTAGTGAGAGGTATTAGGGGAATAACTTCCGCGAATAATAAATTCATCTCCTTCCTTCTCTACTCTAAAGGCTATCCCGTTATTTTCTACTATCCCCTCCTTAAGTCCTAACTAAGTCTAGTAAGTTTGGTATAGTTAAGTGCAAAGTTAAATGTAAAGGTGAATCTAGTACCTACGCTAAAAGAGGACCTAGTATCTAGCCTAAGTAGCCCCTAATGCATCTATTTTAAAATCGAGGTATTTATCGAAGAACTAAATATATAAGATAGTTATTATAGAGATAATTTTGAACCCTTAAACCGCTTTATATATATCTAGCTCCTATAGGCGCGGGAGGTAGTAGATATCCCTAAGTACATTATTAAAAGAACTAAACGGATTAGACTACACCTAAGGTTAGTATAAATAAAGAGTAGATAATAAATATTAGCACTTACTATAGCGCTAGTTAAGCTATATAGAGATCTAATAATAGCCGCTACATTAGAATTCCAGCTTTCATTAGACGTAGTAGTGAGAGGAGAGGGAAGATCCGGTATTTTAATAGCTACTATACGTATATAGTAAGACCCTAAAGTAACGAGAAGGCGAATAAGTAGGAAGATGAAGTAAGGCAGATATAGTATAGGAGAGAGGAGGGCGTATATAGGTTAGTTTAATTTACTAGGATATATTAATATATACTTCTCTATAAATCATTTACTACTAATAATATAGAACTAGTTTCCTACTCGGGCCGGATTTAGATTCCCCGAGATATATATGGCTATAAAGGCCTACTAGAGCTATCCGAGCTCTAAGGTAGAGGGGTTATTAGCGGGCTAGCGCCTTAGGGATTGCCCCGGGGATTGCCCCTAAGGTTACTCCTAGGATTTCCTCCTAAGGCTTTTACTTACTCATATATAAGCCTAATAGCCAGCTATTAGCAAAAACAGATAAGTACCCACAATGCCGCGGCCTCTTCCTAAGTTAAGATAAGGCGTATAAAGCGCCCTTATAATTAAGTCTAGTATAAAGGCATAGCGGGCGTATATAGGAATATATGGGGTGTGTCCACTTATTAGATAATCCGCTATTAGGGCAGGGGAACTCCCTCTGCAAATAGGACGCCATGAGTCGCTGGTGTCTTAAAGTTATATAACTAGTGCGGGATACCTAGACTAGTCCGAATTTGGGGGGGTTGGATTTGGTAGGGGTTTAAGATTAACCCCCCCAAATTAGGCGAACGCCCCAAACTGGACTCTCTCCTTTACTCCCTCCATATCTAAAGTCTAGTATAACTACTAATCCCACCAAATATAATCTTAACGCCTATTTAGAAGATTTTCAAACCTTTCACGAAAACGAGACTATAATATAATTTTCAATAACTATATATACTAGTTATAACTTTGCTTAAGTAGGGTAAGTAGTTAAGATATTACCGTTATTTAAGCTAATAATTTATTTACTAGAGTTAAAGTTTCCTAGTAATTGAATCTCGTTATAAACTAAGCTAAATATTAACTTACTTCACTTAAATGGCCTCCCAAGTACCAGAAATCTCTTTAAGGTAACCGGGTATATGCGGGAAAGCCTAATATCATATTAATATAGAGCTCTATTAACGCGGTTTAAGAGTTATACCGCTCTCTAATTCATAATAGTCGACTTAAGTATAATAGAGAGCCTTAGCTAGTTTCGGTATTATATAGGTCTTCTAAGGCAAGACTCTAGGATCCTTATATCCTTACCAAATTATTAATCCCTCGCGCTAAGCTCGACGAAAAAAAAGTAGAAGACATAATATGAAAGCTTGAATTAACTATTCGAATCATGCCAAAAGTAGTTAAATAGGAAGCCAAGACTCAAGAGTACCACATAATAATGGAAGAGGTGGAAAAAACCCTTTAGAACACATTTATATACCACGAGCCATCTCTGAAACCATAACTAGGGCAGAAGAACAAACCAATATTAGGAATTGCCACACGCGCTCTCTATCGCGCGATGGAATTTAAGGCCAAGGATAAGAATGGGACCTTTTAATGAGAGGAGGCAGTCCTACGAATAGTAGCATACGCCGCAATAGAGGTGTCTATAGCAGCTGAGGAAGCTACTATTAAAGAGGCAAGTATAGTCGATATCGTTCTATTTATTACGCTAATATTGGGAGGTTAAATCCTCGATAAAGTCACTAGGTACTAGCGGAAAAGATTAGCTAACGCGGACTCGCTATCTTATCTGCTCCTAGTATTAGGCGATAGCAAATTTATCTTATTAGAAGGGTCGAGATTTACCCCTATTATTCATAATATATAGGATATATAGTATTACGTTAAAGTATCTACTAATAATATAGTATTAGTAAGCAAATGCGGCGAATTTACTTTTCGAGACATATTTCAAGCTACCTATCCTATAGGTATAGGAGAATTTATATTAACCCTTAGCTCTAAAGTATACTAGAAAGACTTACCCGCCTTAAGAAGACTTCCTAATCTAATCGAGATTATAATAATCCTACTTAGTAACTATGTAAAGTTAGTATAATGGGCTAGTAAGTAAGTACAACTTACTAATATTAAGCTAATATAGGCGCGAAATAATCGGCTCTACCCTTGGATACTTGGCCTTATACCTAAAAGGTATTAATCTAAAATTCTTTTTAGCGGTATATATAAGCGTAACGAAATTACACTAGCCTAAACTTCTTTGGAAAGAGGCTATAGGGGCAATACTATAAGAGAATTAAGAGGCTATAGGGGAAATAGGATAAGAGGATTAAATTAAGAAAGGTATATAAATTATAACTATTATATAAGAAAGATAAAAGCTAAAACTATATGAGATAAAGGATATAATATTAGCGCTAATATTAATCCTTATCTTTCCATTAAATATAATATAAATAAGGATTTCGATAATTTGTTCTATAGGAACTTTAATACCTATAATTCTCCTACTTATTAGTAATAATAAATAGATCCGAAATTGACCCCTTTACTACCTTTACCTCAACCCCTTTCGTGATATATATTATTGTTTTTGGCTTTAATTCTTTCCTATCTAATATTGGATTAAATCCCTAGCCCTATATAGGAACTATATCTACTTAATGGATATATATAATATTTGGACTATGGATTCTTAGTATATTATATTTCCTGCGTCCCTTATCTCTTATTAGCTTAGTTATAAAATTAGTTAACTAAGGCTAGGTACCTTAAAACTTAGCGCGTGAAGAAGTCGTTTCGCTACTATAGGCAAGTTATTATCTATATAATTTTCCGTCCCCTCCGTCTTCCCGGGTTCAAATTTAGCCTTTTGAAGCATTGTCCCTAATTCCTGCAAAATCTTATTAATTTCTTCTATATCCTCTAAGCTTTTCTGGGAAAGTTAAAGCTTATTCGAATTAGTTATAGGAATGATTATTTGCTAGGTCTCCTAAGGAGATGCGTCGAATAATTAGAGAAGGAGGAATAAGAGTTAAAGGGGGTTATATTGCTATCCAATAGACTAGTAGTCCTGCGGTAGACTAGTCACGACCTATACGCTCGCGTTAGATGTCTTCCATATTACGAGTACTATTGCGCTAGCTTTAACTTATAGGTACTTCTCTCTACCTTATTACTTTCTATCTATAACGAAGAGATTAAGTCTAGAAGCGCTAAGCGAGAGTCTCGATATATTCTCTACCGAATTCCTTAGGTATAAGCCAAAAATAGCGGAAAGTTTTCTCTTATATAACTGCGGAAACCAGAGCTCTTACCCTACTAAATCCCGCTATAAAATTTTACTAGAGTACTAGTAAAGTAATAAGTATAAAAAAAGTAGGTAGAAAAGATAGAAGGAGCTTACCAAGTTCGTTTACCGAGGTAATATAACGCTATACGAAGCTAGTATATACTAATAAGATACTCTTTAGGAGATCTAGTCTTAATAGGGGTAATACTAAAGTAACCGAGACCGGGTAGGAAACTGAGATTCGAAAGATGGGACTTAAAATAAGGTATTAGGTAGCAAAATTTGGTCTATTTAAGATAATATTCCCTATAGTAAAAATATTTATATTTGTTTTACTTTCCTCCTAAGTATCTTTAAAATCTTACTTCCCTTAAGTAGTATTTACTCACGTAATAACTATTTCCTAATATTACCTCTTTAAGGAGTAACTAAATCTTAATCTAAATGAAAATTTCGTACTAGCTAAGAGAAACTTCTATAAATAGTAGTTCACTTATATTCATATACTATATATAAAAAAGCATACTTCACCTAGACTTCATTTCATTAAAGCTAATTCACTAAGGTAATAGTATTTATAGTGGAAGGAGAGGAGAAAGGGTATAGTAGTAGTAGTGGTTCTTTTCCGGTAGGGTGAGGTGAGGTGAGATAATACTAAATTATATTAAAGACTTTATTTTAGCCCTCTTTTTAAACCCGTACTAATAACGTTTAACCTATAATATAATAAAAACACTAGGCCGTGAAGCGGGTAGTATAGCTCTAGCGAGTTTACTAGGTATAAGAAAGGTATAGAAGGATGTATATGGAGTGGATATATATGGAGTAGTCTCACCTTAGAACTAGGGCGGTTACCACAAGTATATATATAGGCCGGGGCTTTAGTTAACCATTTAACGACTTCTATTAACGACATCTACTAATCCCCCCCTCTTTTCCCCCTACTAGCTAGACCCCTTAGCTAAGACTTGTAGTACATCACCCAAGGCTAGATAAAACGCATGTACTAGAAGCCTATGGAACTTGGAATAGGATTCGATATTTCAGTGCATTAGTCTTAGTGGCTATCATGCCCTTATACTATACTCCGCCTCCTCGTGTATCCTTCGACAATCCACACACTCGGTTTTTTCGCCTTTAATATATACCTCTCTAAGTAGAGGTTCTAGTTTAGTAATTAAATTATTTACTATCTTATAAACTATTAAAGTAGTTAGCTTAATTCTAGAAGCTTTTAACGGAAAGTGAGTTTAGGGTAATAACCTTTTAATAGTCCTGCGTTCATATTAAGTATATAATTGTCACATTTTAGCTCTTTATAGGATAGGTAAATGCTTTTATTAGACGGGATAGCCGCTGGCTATTAGTATTTATAGCACCGCTACTTATCTATATTAAATAGGCGAAAAAGGAAGCTATTAAAGTATTAAGTATAATTCTAGAAGCTTTAGACGGAATATGAGTTTAAGCTTATAGCCTTATCTAAGTTATTAATTATTCTTTAGTAAGATCTAAGGTACTACCTTAATAGATACTAGAACCGCCTACTTGAGAATATCTTAGTCGAATTTTGTTATAAATAGTAGCCTAATAGGTAATCTCCTATAGCTTCCGGTAGCGTTTAATATAGCAAGGCAGAAAGAGTAAGGTTATATGGGTTATACGACTTTAGGTCTCAAACTATCCTATATTATATAAGAAGTACTCTATAGCTAATAGCCTAATAAAGGGCTTTAAATAGCAGGGATAAGTGAAGCCACTAGAATTCCTGCACTTCCTTCTTCGCTAATAGTAGGTAAGCCCTAAATCACGAGACAGGGTATGAGAATAAGGCTTAAGAGAATAATATATTAATAGCTAGGACTACCGTAAACCGCTAGATTAGATTCCAAAAACATCTACTTCAATTATTACTCTGCTACTTAAGGTATTTAACTTATTACTATTATTAGATATTACCATTTTTGTAAGAGTTTCCTTTAAGGATCTATATAATAAATTAAAAAGATTTCCCCCCTACTAATACTGAAATTAAATAATATACGCCCCTATACCCTTATAATATTAGGAAATTCTACTTCTATAGTAAATATTCTAACCTAATATAAAGCTTAATAAATTCGTTATTAAAATATATATTAACCTTATTTAAGATTAATAAGAAAATGGTTATCGATAGCTTTCTAAAGTCTATATTTAATAATGCGGAGAATATTTTATCCCTAATAAAGCTCCTAGAGACTTTCGTCCCTAGATATAGTCTCATCCATAAGTTCCTACTCTTTAATTTCGGCTTTAATATTACTACCCTCGTCTCCTTAGGTATTATTCTCTGGCTTATTACTAGAAACTTCCGCCTAGTATAGGCTATAATTAGTCACCTGGTCTATATTATCTATATATCCGAAATTATTATTAATAAGGTAGATGGGATATATGCTTATCTAATAGCTTTCCTCGTAAACTAGGATAAATTTAACTCTTCTCGTAAACTTATAGTAGAGATAGTATTAAAAAGTATATGGGAACTTAATAGAGATGATATAAAACTAAAAGAATCCATAGTAGATATAGAAGGAAAAATTAAGTAGTAGAATTTCGCTAACTAAGAAGTAAAATCATAACCCAGATTTATTCCCGCTATTAGATCTCATAATTTCTAGTATAAGGGGACATATTTCTAGCTAAGGAGGAAGGAGGTAGCTATATTTAATGAACTTAGTAATAGAGCCGTTACTTTTAAGGATAAGGAGCTCCTTACTCTTTTTTACTTTAGATAATCTATAGAACTAATTAAGAAACTAATCCAGGACGCTAAAGAATACTACTATTAAATATATAATACTATAACTATAGTTAAACGCCTAGCTTATAAGGATTTACGAAAACGTGGCGGAAGTTAGATTTAGCGCACTTAAGCTAAGCGACCCTATTATCCTATAAAAACCGTGGATTTGGACGATAATAAGAAAGATAATATTTTAGCTAATATTAATAAATATCTTAACCCTATAATAGTATACTAGTATACTAGTTATGGCATTCCTTACCGTCGCGGCTACCTATTCTATAGACCCCTAGGGATAGGGAAAACATCTCTTACTTTTGCCCTAGGTGATTTCTTTAGTCTTAATATTTATGGTATTTCGTTATTAGATTCAATATTAACGGAAGAGGAGCTAGAGATACTATTTATAAGTCTTCTAGCGAGGTATATTATACTATTAGAGGATATTAATATAGCGGGTTTAATTAGAGAGTAGAGTAAGAGTAAGGAGATAGTAGCGCCGCTAGTAGGGGATAAGAAGGGGGGTAATAAGTTAAATATGGCTACGTTTACGAAGGTACTTTAAAAGGCTAGCCTGGTTTCGGAAGAGGAGAAGAAGAAGATAATTTCGCTTTCTAGTCTTCTTAATATTATTAATAGTATTTCTCTTATACTTTTTTCTTTCTCGTTTTAAACTAAGAGACTATAGGTGTCGCATTTCACGAAGGTCGTATCCTAGTAATAATAACTAACTACCGCGAAAAACTTAACCCTGCACTAATCCGCCTAGGTTATATAGACCATGAGGTTAAATTCGAGAACACTACCTGGAAATAAGCCTAAGAGCTATTTAAGAGGATATATACTACGACGGTAGTATCGACGAAAGCAAAGGATATCCCTAACTCTAATAGAACTACTACTAGTATCCCTACTAATAGTGTTACTAAATATGGTATAAAGGAGGAGTTAGTTATAGAGGAGTTAAGTTAGATAGTAAAAGAATTCGTAAAGAAAATTCCGGATTATATATTCTCTTTAGCCAAGATTTAGGGGTTTTTATTAAAGCGGAAAAAGGAGCTAAGGAAGGCGCTACTTGAGGTAGAGGACTAGATAGAGATATTTAAGAAAAAAGGGCTAAAGTGAAAGCAGGAGAAGAAGGTAGTAGTGATTTTGAATTATTAATAATATTTGGAGGTGTTTATATTATATAGCTAAGAGAGTAATCTATAATAATATAAACCTAATTAGTAAAAAATATAAGGATAATATAAAGTTTTAGCGAAGAGCTAATCTTGCTAAAGTAGTCCCTCCTTAATCTTACTTACTCATTTATATTTCGTCTTACTAATAACTAGAATATTTTAGAGGCGTGGTGAAAGGCTATAAGTAAGGCTAGTTTTACTAATATAAAAAGGAGGTAAAAATGAGTTTAAATAGCTAAGCTACTTTCTAAGTAGATTTTATACTTTTAATATTTCTACTCTTACCCTAGTCCTATATACCCCAGTAGAGAATTCTTTCCGTATATTAAAAGGATTCCTAATAGTGGAAGAATCTAAGTACCTTAAAAAGGAAGATAAATAAGTATTAGATATCTTAGAAACTTCAAATATTTTAATATAGAGAAATTTCAGGTAGTGGCTCCTTACTTATAGAAGGGATTACTACCTATACCCCTTAATAGCTTAACTTAAATTTTAGAGATATTAATGCTATAACTACGAAGAATTAATATAATATTTGTAATATTTCAAGTATTTTCTATAATATAGAAAGTTTTCGGAATTTTCTAAAGACTTTAAAAAATCGAGAAAATTTTAGAGGGGTTATGGGTGGTTATTAGGTCCTTATTCCCATTACCCCCTCTTCCCTTATATAATTCACCTTTCACATTATTCACCTTTTATATTATTTATACCTTTAAGCATTTCTTAATAGAATCGAGTTGGACTATTTCAATAGAACCTATAACTCTTAGACTTAATTAATAGAGGGGCGGTGCCTAGGCTTACTTCCAAATGCCTTCACAGCCGCTATATAAGAAGCGGGTAAGATAGTATAAGCTAAGTATAGATAGGGATTAGTCTTCTAATCACGTGCATTATAGCTAATATCGCGTTTCTTAGCATATGAAACAATAAAATAATAATAGATATCTGCGTTAAGGCTTACCTTAGTAGTAGTTACCTTACTAGCCATAATACTTTATACTCTTAGAGACTTCCTCTCTAAAACGGTGATGTCGTCCACTCCCTATACTATAGCTATTATTACTTACCTAGTTATTATGGATCTAACTATATATATCTCTCTAATAGTTCCTCCTTCCACCTATAAACTAGACCCGCGAATATAGTAGCACTATATAGAGAAGGACCTCTACTAATATATATCTTAGTAGAGTATATAGCTATATATAGCGCTAGCGAATAAGGAAAAGCTTATAGCTAAGGACCTAGTAGTTATGGATATTAGTGTCGGCTAGCCGCCTCTTAACCCTAGCTTAGGTTATTTATAGGAGAGTTAACCTAGCGGAATCTAGGTACTAAGAAGTGCGTTCTCTGGTATAATTAACTAGGCTATAATAGAGGTGGATATTCTCTTTAGTATAGATGCTATTAACCTATAACTATAATAGGCTCTTATGCGATTATTACTCTAACTTAACGCTTAGCTAAAGGTACTAGTTATAAGACTAAGCGTACTCTATAGTAGGGCTAAGCCGAGCCCAGATTGGGCGGCTTTGAGAGTCAGGGAGGATAGCAAATTCAGGATTATCTAGATCTCTAACACATATATAGTCACTAGTGTCGGGGTATGCAAAGATGCTATTAATGCCTATGGGAAGAATCTACTAGAGAGCGAGGCTAACCCACTTACGGTAGACTTTATTAGGAAGATCTTGGATATCGAGAAACTAGACCTTGTGGTTCTCACGGGAGATTAGTTATACCACGACATCTCTAATAGCTAATCTACCCTCTTTAAGGTAGTTACTCCTATTATCGAGCGTTTAATCCCATTCGCAACCGTCTTTGGTAATTATAATAGTAAGGGTATCTACGCATTATCACGTGAGTAACTTCTTTTATAAGGTAGTAAAGCTAGCGATTAATAACTCACTTGGACTTATTACACTCTCGCAAAAGGTATAGACTACCTTACTTAGTAAGATAGTTATATAATTCCAATAAGCTAGGTCTTGGGAATAATAGCTATCCATTCTTACTAACTAGATTATAGGCATGGCACAGATATTAATACTTCAGAATCTACCTTTAAGCCTCTGCGAGTCTAGCCTAGAGTAGGTCAACGGTATAGGCAACTTCTACCTTCAGGTCCTGGCTCCCGCCCCGTCGCAGTTCCCGTTATCGACTTTATATTTCCTGGATTCACATGGTCAAATACCGCGTATGATATACAATCCCGACTATAACCCTATTAAGTAAAGCCAAATTAACTAGTTTATAAACACTTCCTAAGCGCAACGAAGGGCGCGTGAGAAGGACGATTATAATAACCCCTTTCATTTACCTATAGCTTTCTAATATATCCCTCTTCTAGAGTTTAGAGATAGTGATCTTCGTATACGTAATAGCCACTAGAGGGAACTAACCAAGGGCCCCTGCTTTAATTCCCATTTCTACGACGCTTTGGCCAAAGAAGGCATATTAGTATTATGCTATGGGCATAATCACGTGAATAACTTTTGTGGTCTACTGCTATAATAAACGTAGTAGGATAGTAATAAAACCCCTTAGCTTAGCCCTTAGCTATACTATGGAAGTTGTAGTGGGTTTAGGGTATATTATTCGTACGACGGAAAGCGATTTCACTAACAAATGCGGGTTTTGGAACTTAATACGAGTGCCGGGAGCTTAAAGACTTGGATACGGGTCGAATATGCCATGAATAGAGTTAATGAGCTAGTGCTTATAGAAAGTGGAGCGGTAGTTAATTCCCCTAGAGAAGAAGATAAAGGTAGAAGGTATATAGTGAGTTAAAGTTAATATCGCTACGTGAGGAAAAGAATAATATTTATAAGGGGAATACATTTTAGGGCATGCCTTGCCTTTAGTATAGCTTTCTTAGTTACCTAAATAAGATAATAGAAAGTAGATATAAATATGTAATTACCTATAAGGACTAGTTATTATTAAATTAATTCCTTCCGGTAGGGTATATATAATTCAGGCTTCTTCCAATATCGTCTTAATAAAGTAAGCCTTATACCCTATTAGGCTACTCGTTAATTTCATCCTTCCCTATTAACTCTTCTATTTCTCCCTATAATATATTAGTGTCCTCCTCCTAGCCCTAACCTCGAAGCTAATCCTCTAGAATATTCATGAATTTAGGGACTTAAGAATATTATTTTCCTCACTAATCCATAATTATTCGTATTACTATTTATATAGTCTACTCTATTACTAGAGTCTTCCCTTAGTTAAATTAACTACGAGAAATAATTTTCAGAAATTCTATTATCTCAATTATCTCATATTCTTAAAGTAGTAAAAGGACTTTTAGCGCTATCCCCTCCGCTTCACTATAATATCCTTATCTATTTAAATTATGCGCTAGGTTAAGTATTACCCGCGGGGGCAGGGGGGCAGGAATGCCTTTAAATTAAGTAAGGAGATCTCGAAGAAGCCATTCTTCTTTAGGATAATTCGTAATCCTATATATACGCTTTATGTAATTAAGATAAATAGATATAGCGAGTTAACTAAATATTCCAAGTTTACTATTAAAAGTATTAGTAGTATATTTCCAAATTTATGCTATAGCCTAGCTAAGAGATTCCAAGTCAAGTTCACTAAGAAGCTAATATATTTGACCCTAAGGATACCCCTCCCTAGTAACTATTACGGACATTTCTTTAATGAAGCCACGGAGAGAGGAAGCTACTTTAGGGAGCCCGGTTTATATAAGGTGAATAAATACTTCAAGAAAGTAGGCTAGGGTTTAAGGATACTTGGCTTAAAGGATTTATTTAATAAGAGCAAAGGCTTTGGAAAGTGCGCGGCGAAACTCGACGTATAATCCCTTTTCTTTAAGTAGAGTAGTAGTAAAGTAGTATAAGTCGAAATCGTTATATAGGTTATTATATAACTTAGCGCCATTTAGAGTAAAGAGGGTCCTATGGTTATCTAAAATCATATTTCGATAAGTATTTTCGAAATATACCTAGATATTATAGAATAGTTTTTTAGAAACTAGTAGAGTCTAAGGTAGAGACGGTGAATGCGACACTCTAGAATAGTTAGAGGCGAATCCTTTGCGTAATAAGGTACTTTTTTGGTGCGCTAGTGTGACTTGTTATTCTAGTAGCTAGTCTCCTAAAATCTCAGTGGCTAATATATAATAAAGGCTAGTATTATATAGCGTAACTTCACAAAACACTCCCTGCTCATTTAACCGCGGTAGTAGAGATATTATATAGCTAAGCATAACTATAAGGCCATTACTTGGTATTACTTCTATAGCTAAGAGATTGAGATCTTGCCCGGAGGGAGAGGTATTAGATATTAGAGTGGGTATATACTACTATATGGGGCTACTTACTCGCCTATTATAATGTTTCTCTTATAGCTATTAGTGCTCAGGAAGGCCTTAAACTAGTGGGGAGGTGAGCCTTAGTAAATAAAGGGAGCCTTAGAAAGGATTATATACTATTATTATAAAGCCCAAGTTTAGTCGCTTTGCTCTAAAATATGGGATATAGGAGCGAATCCTTATTTCGCTTCATATACTAGACGAGTTTCGCTCTTCCTTTAGCTATTAGATTCTTTACTCTATTCTTGGAAATAATATATAAGAATAGGAGTATATATATAGGGCTAATAAATATTAAGACTAGCTATAGAAGCTTATAGTAGGCGTCTTCTTACTATCCGTTGCGGGACTTTAGATGTAATTTAAGCCCTTACTTTATTGCTACTATTAGACCTACGGATTTATTTAGTTATTCCTTTTCGTCGAAATTTAGTCCGTTTCGTTGAATTCTTTTAACGCTTTACTAGAGCTTATTATAGTCTTTAAGAGCTATAGAATCTTACTAATTTAAGAGTTCGTTTTGCAGCGATGTAAGCGCATAACCATATATAGCTATAAGTGCTTTAAGATCGCTCTTATTAATACCCATATAGCCTTTTATCCACGAGAAGTAGGCCTTCGTAGGGAAGGCAAATATAATATCGTAAGAAGGTATAGTTCATTTTCCAGTAGCAAATAGTGAAAGCGAGCCGACTTCCATTAAAGGGAAACAATTGCCCTAGTGGTTAATACGCTAATCTAGCCCAATTCGCTTAGTTCATCATTAATTAACGACTCTCTTTAATAACGTTTATCTCGGAGCCTTTAGTCGCTCCTTCCACCTTCGTTCACATAACTTATCTAGTAATATTTCAATTGGTGAAAAGGCTACATAGTTATTACTAACATCCGTGACTAGCAAAAATATTGGACTTGAAAAACGGTCGTCACGTGAACTAACTCGAGAGAAGATGCGAAATGGTATGGAAATAAGGCGAATAGTATACGGTATATAGTTAATGATTATTATAGTCTGGTTTTTATTAATAGGGTCGGTAGTTATACTAGACTTTTAATATGAGGGAGAAAGGAGGGTATAGTTTAGCGCCTTAGCCGAATTTGGGTAACTAATCTTAACCTAGCACTAATCCCACTTATAGACATAAATGTGAGGATATTATTAATGCTAGGTATGGCGTATTAGTTGATTCCTAGTGCTTCGAGGTTAGAAGCACTAACCGTAAGGTTAGAGTATCTATATAATGGGTCGAGACCCGATTAATATACTTGGCTAGAGAGCCTTCGCTTAGGTCACATGACCTCGGACATGTCCGAGATCATGTGACATGCCCCCTTTAGTTAATAGAGCAACCCACGCGTTACTTAGGGAGCTCGGACGCCTTAAGGAACATGGTCCCTGTCCTCGCTTCCTTCTTCCCTTCTCTTTTCTCCTTAGAGAATTCTATTTAGTTAATCGAACCACTAGTCTTCTTTGTATAAAGGCCTGGCCCATGATAATCTAGAAGAATTCACCCGCTAACCGCTTAGTTAAAGCTTGAATTACGTGCGTAGTAATGCTTCCGTATAAACGATACTGAATTAACTACTATTCTATAGTGGAATATAGCCTAGCTATATAGCCCTAAGTACCATAAATCACATGCCATAAGGCCCCCTAAGTAGTGAGCCTATATCTATGCCTAGGTGAACTAATTCCACCTTATAGGGTATACCTTAGTATACCCGGTAAACCTAGGGCATAATAAGCCCCTAGCTATTTAGCCTAATTAGTGCACAGCCCCATAGTATTTAGCCCAGGCTCCCTAAGCCCCTAAGGCTTAGTTCAGGGCGACCTCTATTAGGTGCCTTAGGTACCTAATTTCAATACCGCTTAAAGTGCAACTTCGTTACAACAATAACATAATTTGAGAAAACTAAGCTAATATTCGGAATTAGTAATAAATTTTTAGTAATATGTGAAGTTTTAAGAATTTTCCAAGCACTTTCCAAAAATCGCACAATATTTAGTGAGGAAAGAGGGATATAAGTAGGCGAACTCTTCTAGTACTATTATATTCTAGCATAGAGGTCCTTAATAGTATTAAAAGCTCGCTACCCAAAGCCCTTCCTAATTATATAGTGTCTCCTAGTAATAACTTTGACCCTTCTATAATATCTTCGACTATAACGACTTTGAACCCTTCCTTCTCTTCTTCTCTTTATCTATTAAACTTAGCCTTACTATATACTCTCGAAAGCTAGCTAAAAATACTAGCCTTCTATTATAGACTCCCATTAATAACTATGGCTTTGGATATAACCGTTATTAATTAGTACGAGCCCTTTACACTAACGCTCGTCGGAATTTTCAGTGCCTACTATATCTTATATCGCCCTACGTCTATTAATTTCGCCTTTAAGGTCCTCTCTATGCCTCTCTCCGTGCTCTTTATACTCTATATACTCCGCGGATTAGACACGCACCTAACGCCTTCTAATAATTACTTTATCTTATTCTGGGTTACATCTCACAATATCCACATAATCGTTTCGGGCTTCGTCATATTCCGCACTCTCTTAACTCTGGGCTAGACTTATATCAATAATAGGAAGGTTAAGGTTATTAAGCTACCTAAGGCTAGTTTTATAGCTACTACCTATATCCTCTGGGCTTTCTCGCTCTAGATTACATTATATAACCTCAAATTAATTACCTTGGGCTTACTTATAATCTACGCTCTACTATACTAGATCTATTACGGCTTAAATTTTCTAGTTATTATCGCTATCTGGCCTCTATCGCTCTAGATAGGATCCTAGGCAAATCTTAACTTTATTACCGTGGGCTTATCCTTAATCTAGGGCACCTTTCTCCTATACTGGATCTATACTAATAATATTAAGGTCAAGGCTAATAAGCTACGTAATTCTAGTAATATCGCTAATCTCCTAGCTATCTTCGCTACTACCTATACCGTTCTCCTCCGCGCCTTTTTCCGTACCTCTTATCATGTAATCTTCGGAAATCATATTAGCGGCCTTAAGTTTAGCGACTTTATAGTATAATTTATTATTTTCATTAGTATTAAATTAGCTTAGCCTAAGGGAATTAAGTAGAATAAACCTAATTATGCCTAGTATCTCAATGAGTCTATCTAATATGGGAAAATAGGCCTCTAAGTACCCGTAAGAGATTTAATACAACCTAATCTAAAGTTTCTTACTAGTCTTTCCGGTATTATCTATTCCTAGTAGTAGTGTAGGTTTAGTGACTCGGGCGAATAGAGCCCTATTAATTAATTTCACTTAAAGCCTCTTTAAGGTTTACGTTTTTAATATAATAATACTAGGTAAAGATATTATTAACTATCTCGAGTTTTCTTACTATAAATAATAAAAGAGACGTATTTTATTTATTCTAAGTATTAGCGTTATAATTAAACATATCCGGAATTAAATCTATAATTCAATGGTATTAAATAAAACTTATTCTATAGGATACCCGTATAACTTATACCTATTCTTAGTTATATTATTTACGCGTAATATCACTCCGTTCCATGGTTCATTGCTTAATAGTTCAATCTAGTCGTGGCTCTTAGTAGCGTACTTCTAACCCGGATGAAATTAGTTATTGGATATAGGACGAAGAAGAGGCTAGCTTATAAAGCTATTAGAGTATGAATCTATATACTTTAGAGCTCCAAGAGTTTCTTGGCCGGGTCTTAGCCGTTGTGCTTTCCGTAAGGCGTGATCTCATTAGTCGAATTCAATTTTTTCTTTCTCCTGCTTTTACTTCTCACTATTTGGGGTTAATTATATCCTTACGAGAAGATCTTAATATAATAACGAGTACATGTAGTAACACATTTCTTACCTCTATTAAAAAGCATCTTAATAAAGGCTTAAGAATAAAGAAGAACTTCGTGACATAAGAGTATAGTCCTTAGTATTTATAGCTGGATGTTAAGTTGTCCTTTATAGTTATCTTAATAAGAACCAATTTAGAGACTATAAATATAATAAGGTTTTCCTTATCCTAACGATAGTATACTAATTAAGAGAATTAATATTAATAATTAACTCTATACTATATATGCTTACTACCTTTAGAAGTAGTAGGATATCCGAATTATAATTCTTCGGCTTATGAGTAGTTCAAATAACTAGTTCTAGTAATATAGCCACGCTATTTTATCTCATAGCTAGTATTTTCCTCTAAAATAAGGAAGGTATTATTGGTAAATATACGCAGATAACACTAATATGAACCTTAATAGTACTCTAATACCCCACAGGAATATAGTCCCCTGCCTCCGTAATTAGTCTTTATATATTAATAGTATAATAGAGGCTCACATGATATATTCTAAGAGTTTGCAAACTTAATAAGCGACGTGAGCCATAGTATGCTAATAATAGTAACCCTAGTAGTTCCTAGATTAGGTGCAGGTCTTATAACTTTAATTCGTAAACTTATAGAGATCCGAGGCCAAACATTACTAAGATATGAATCCTTCGCTCCTATAACATTACGAGTCTAGTTAACTCTAGTAATAGAAGGATAATAATAATAATATCTAAAACGATATTAATAGCGGCGCTCATTTAACTAACCGCATTTGCATTAATACACTTAGCTAGACCCGTATCATCCCATTTTATCCAAGTAGCGTGAACCGGAATATATTAAAATAAAGAAGTAAGAATAAAAACTATGCTATAGAGAACATTTACTACCATAATAGTATATACTATTCTTTTAAATACTCTCTAGGGGAATATCCGAAGATAAAGGTATAATATTAATACCTGTATTATTATTAGACTCCTAAGATAAAGCACCTTATTAAAGTAGTATATCTATATACTTTTAGAATAATTATATTACTATTTTAGTTATTAACTTATATAGAGAATGTGTGTAATATTTTCAAATGGAATAGACCAAATGTCCTTTCTAAGTCCATATTATGTAACTAGGTACTACGTTAATAATTAATAACTTATAGGGGCAAAAAGATAAATTTCGATATACGAATAATAGCTATCGCAGAAAGCGGAATTATAAATCCCTATATTATAGTAAGCTATTAGTTAGGTATCTTTAATTACCGATATACTATTATAATAATAATAGTCTAGTCGTCTATTCCGGGTTACCCGCTCTTTATTCTTAATAGTAGCCGTAGTAATATAGCTAGTATAGTAAGAATAAGCCCAACGATTACGGTAATTGAAATTATATTAGTTCTATTTCGTAGTAGCTAATAGCAGATTCCCCCGGTAGTGTTTTTAGTTACTATTAATCTTAGAAATTTACTAAAAATGTTCGCACGGAAGTATACTTAGAGACTCCTTAACTATATAAGTTACACTCACGCAGAGTTTAAGACTATAACTTAGAGTTTGATTTATGTAGAATATTTTTGTTATAGGCATTAGAATAAAGTTTAATTCGGTTATATATTAAACCTATCTACTTAGTATTTAAAAAAAATTAGTAGAGGCTAGCTTATAGCATATATAGGCAGAACTTTATTTATAGAGTTAAACTATACGAGGGTAGAGGAAACTATATAGGCCCTAAAGACTAGTAGGCTCCGTATTTTTCTAGTGAACGAAGTATCTAATAGTATCTAAAATATAAACCAGATCCTTAGGTAGTGGAGAAGCTATATAGATTAAGAGGGAGATATTAGTAAGATAATTTGCTACTCATTATTCGTGGACTATCTAGAAAATAATAGTCGGGATGAATTACTACGGTAAGTGGGGCGTTATTAGGGTAGTAAAAGATAACTATTATTAATATACCCCTTAACTGAAAATGCTACCTAGATAACTTACCTATAGAGGCGAGATTTATAAGAAGATATCTTATTTTAATGAGAGTGCGACCCTTATAAAATAATAGGGCATTAAGATTATTTAGATAGGATTATTCACGAAGCGAGAAGACTATCTATCCCCACTAAATAAGTACTATCTTCGTCCCATGGCTCGATTTAGTTCACGAAATGGATACGAAAGGCAATTAATCTTTCTAATAGTTACTAGAGCGCAGCTTCGCCCCCTAGTATTCCGAAATAGGATACCTCATACTTAACCTTTAGATAAAGACTCCTTAACCCCCGCTCTTTAATAAACTATTTTTTCCACTCCTTTTGTGGTTTTCTACTAAAGAAATATGGCTTTTAAATCTTAATTTCCGTTTCGAGCCTTATAAATCTTTTTCTCTCTTATTATTCTTATTTTCTTAATTCTTAGTATATCTACTTAAAAATCTCATTCCTCTAAACTAAGTTTTATTAATAAGAACTAGTGGTATACTAGGAAAATTAACACTTATTAACTTTAACTATCTTTTTAATATTTATGCCCTACTTTACTCTTCTTATAAGTTAGTATATTAGACTAGTATTATACTTTATATGTAATTAGCCCTTATCCCTTAACTTAATATAAGTTATAAACTAAGAGTAATAAGTATCTCTACCTTATATTACTCTCTTTATTATCGAATTTATTATCTCCCTTCTATATATGGCCAATAGTATTACTATTATTATTTTGGCTATAATCTCTTCCAGGAACTTGTGTATTATAGTAGGCGCTAATAGAGCTTTCTCTATCTTTAGCTACCTAGCGTGGGGCGCTTTAGCTACTATCCATGCCATTAAACTCTCGAAGATTAGGAAGGAGTCATCTTGCGTAGAAGACATATCTAAGAAGCTAATTAAGGTAGTGTAAGATAGAGTGGCTAGAATAGCTAGCTCTCGAAAGAATTAACTTACGGAAATGTTATCTCTAAATCTAATTAAGGTATATTTGGAATACGAGGATTATATTATCTTATTTCCTCTTTATAGTATAATTACGAAGAGAAGGGGAAGTTAATATCCATTTAAGTATAAAGCCGATTCATGTGAATTTATAGAGGAAGTAAGCTCAAATGAACCCATATAACTAATATATAATTAGACGGCTATATAAAACCGAGAGTTTAACTAAGATATAGCGGCTCTCCTAAACAAGTAGCGATATAAGAAATAAAAATAGATTTAGTGATTATAGAAGATTCTTTTATATCTTTTATCTAGTTCTATTCTTACTTAGGCCTTCTATATCTATTATAGATCTATACTACCTTAATCGCTATAGCCCAATATTCGTAATTTATGTTAAGTGGTGGCTTAGGAGTAGGTAAGGCGCTCTAGCTTTAGGCCCAAGGATTATTATACTTCTCCTTATTATAATCTCGGCTCTAAGTATAGATATACCCTCCAAGAGAGTAATCTAGAACCTAACTACTATAGAGATTCGTAATCCGTGATAGCGTATTACCGGGATAGTAGGTGGCCACCTAGTATAGCGAGCCTGTCCTAGCATCCATAAATGAGTAATAGTTCCTCGAAGGGCTATTTCTGGCTCCTGGATTAAGGACTTAGATAGTTAGGATAATTGAAGATAATAACTAGTAATTTTAGGGGGGATATAGTTATTATTACTCTAGCCTAACTAAGGCAAGTACGCTATAGGCAGAGTTTATAGTAGCGAGCGGCTAAGGCTACTAGCGACTAAACTAGCCAAATTCAGTAGCCCAAACCGCAGTACTTAGTTTAAAATATAAGCGCTGCCCGATGTTCGCTATTAGTTAGAACAAATTCCGTCTCTATATACTAAAAGTTCTTTCATTAAAATAACACTATACCGAACCTCACGAGATTTTAATCTCAACTATATTAAATCGTATTTAGTCTAATTCCCAAATCCATCACCTAATGCCCTATTTATCTCTAATAGCTAATATAGTAAACGAAATCTACTCTCCTATAAGGTACCTAAACCACCCAAACCATTAAAACCCAGACTAATATAGTAGCCTTATCCGAAATTATTAGAACTATTAAGAATCGATTAGTACGTCTTATTAACGAAGCTATTAAGTACAAATTCGGTATTAATAGTAAAGATCACCGCATTCGCCCTATAGACCTTATTATAGATCCTTCCGCTAATATATAAACTTACTACTTCCGGGATAAAGCGGTATATAATAAAGGTCCTTAGAAATATTTCATTAATTATAACACTAGCGGAAGGCTCCTACTAAACATAATAATATAGAAACTCTTTCTAGACATTAATAGGGCCATTATTAACGGGGATATTATCGTTAAGCTTATAGATACTCCGGGTTAGGCGATTAATTAGGGTAATCTAAGAGGATAGCATTATTACTCGCCTAGTGGTAATTTCAATAATGAATTTAACTATATCATTCCACGGGAGAGCGATGATAAAGATATTCATATAGGGTACTATATATATATTTATTATAGTAAGGGAAATAATTATAAGGGGGATAATAATAGAGACGATAATAAAGATAATAATAGTAATTAAGAGGAAGGTACTAAGGAAGATAATAGCGATAATAAAGACTATAAGCTATTAATTCAGAGTAAATAGAGCGGGAATACCTTCCTATTTCAGAAATCCTAGCCCTCTAAATAGCTCTTAATATTCTAAATAAAGGTTATTTCTCCCATACTTCACTTTTTACTTCTTTATTACCGAGTATTATCGAAAGCCATTTATTTATAGAAGTCCTTTTAGCTTCTGTATTACACTATTATATACTATCGTAACTAAATTTGGCCCTTCTACCTTAAAGTTCCCTTTCCTAAGTGGGATTCCTAACTCCATAAAAGGGTGCGAGTAGTTAATAATATATAAAGAATAAACGTAAACGAGTAATTCTAGCTAGCTAGATAGTCTCTTAATACTATGCCTCACACGTGGTGGAGCTTAAAGTTTCTAGTTAGAAGAAAATGCCACTAGAGGCACTCGAAGTGAAAGCAGGCGAGGAGGGAGCAGCGACGGGTATCGAAGAAGTTATAGAGGTAATTAAAGTTATTAAGGTTATTAATCTTATTAGTTCTTAAGGAGCAGGTAAATAGGTAGAGGGCGAAGGAGCAGCGGGCGACGACGTAGCGGGAGAAGAAGTAACTAGTAATAGTACTATATAGGAAGAGGTAGTAGCCGTAGTAGGGGATAAAGATATAGGTTCTATAAGGGCTACTATAATAGCTAGTAATAACGAATCATCGGCTCTTATATAACCGGTATTAGCTATAAGCGTAGCCGGGTAAGCCACTTACTAGAAGTCCATAGTTGGGTTATTAGCTCCTATAAACTAATTATACCGCTAGTAGCAGCCGTCTTTTAGGGCTACGGGGAAGCTGTCACAAGACGAGCGAGAGGAGATACCGCTATACTACGCTCCCTAGCCTCCGGCTAGCGTACCCTACTTATTAGTGTAGCTATTAAAGATGCCTATACCTCTACCCGGGATTTGTTATACGTTAGAAGGATTTATTATAGAGGTAGTAGAGGAGAATATACGCTAAGATTAAACTAGTTCCTAGCTAGATCTCCACCTATATTAGTAGCTTATATAATTATCTTCTTACCGGTAACCGGGCCACTAGTGAAGGTTAACTCGTAGTAAGCATAGCACTAGCTTACTTCTAATCCTCCTTCGATATTTACTATTATATAGCTATAGGCGAGGTTATTATTAACTACCTATAGAGACTCGTTAGAGTATTAGTATACTATTCCGCTACTATAGCTAGAGGCTGCGTTTGGATCCGAGATTAGGTTATTATTAATATCGCATATTTGAACTAGGTTAGATCCTACTATAAGGTTAGCTTTTCCAGGCCAGGCATATAATAGCTTATAGTAGTCCCAATATCTAGTTATAGTTCCAGAACTTAAAGCTTACGTATTTACTTAGATAAAGTAGGGGAGGAGGGCGAGAAGAGTCTTAGTAGAGAATTATATAATAAAGTCTTTTCTTAAAATAATAAACTCAAAGATAGAGTAGTATTAGTTATTCGTTTATTTGGGGTTATTTGCTTGGAAGGAATATTAAAGTATTCAAGGTACCTAACCTAAAGGAATATGATTCTAAAATAAATAATATAGCGAAGTTGAAAGGAGTATTAAATAGTGAGCTAGTAAGCAAGAAACGAAGCTAAAGAGCAGTGAATAACCGGTGGGTAGAGAAGGAAAAGGGTTAGTAGCTGGGAGGGGAGGACGTGAATAAATTAGTTTACTCCAGATCCCACGGACCAAGAATTCTAGGATTTCTGGCCCCTATCACTAGCTATTAGCCTATTACCCCTAGCGCTATACCACACATCTCTAATAAGGAATATTAGGCGTATACTACGGGATATATCAGAAATAGTAGCGGCTAATAAGTCGTACGTAAAGAAGGTAGGAGGGGCCTAGAGGGGGTAAGCCACCTGCGGTATACGGGTAGCCTACTAGCGTAAGCACCACTGAGCGACGAGCGAGGCTATATCCACTATTATAAATCATATGACGTTAAGGTGATCTCCTCTATTACTATTTTATAGGCTCTTAGTAGAACTAAGACGAATAAATAAATGAATAAATCGCTATAACTACCTTTTTTGTACTACCCTGTACTTTATTAAGCGATAATTAAGATTAGTGGACTATCCTACTCTCGCTTAGAATATTATTAAGATAATGGGTATAGATAACTAATAGAATAAGTAGTATATATTAACGCCGGTTTTCAAAAACTAATAGGGTAAGCTAGATAAGCTAGATAAAAGGAATTAGTTCTAATACATTTTTGAGTTTGAAATTACTTTTATATTACTATTAGAATAGTATAATACCTATATAAATATATAATATTAACCTAAGTACTATATAGTATTAATCTAATTTCATATTTCCTGGATTTGGTATAAAACTATTCCTTTTCTAAACCTTCTCTACTTTTGAGAAGTAATATAAAAAGATATTCTCTTCCCTCTACCGTTTTATTTCATAATAAGGATTAATAGTCTCTATCTAGAGGAGCCTAGAAGCTCCCCCCAAATTTTCAGCTTACCTCGCTTAAGAGATGCCCCTTTATTACTAATCCAGATACTACTATAAGTTTTCATTATATAGTTAATCTCATTATTAGTAACGCCTAGCTTATCCTTTAGAATCCAGAGAATGGGACGAGCTAAAGTCAGAGCCTTATCTTAATTAGGACTTACTTAAGGTATCTTAGGCTAAACTATTTATATCTTTAGCCTTCCTTTTAGATCTTAGTCTAGAAGCCTTACCTCTATTATGGATTTAGTTCGCTTATTACTTAAAAATCTTTATAAACTATAGCTACTATAGCCTATATCCATAATTTAGGCTATAATGAAATAACGTAGTAAATATAGTCGCAAATATTATAATTATTACTTACGTAGTACATACGGCCTTACTATCTGCGTTATGTATAAGAAAGAATAAACTAGCTAGGTATAATTCCATGAAATAAACGCCTATAAATAGCTAGCGTATTACGGTAGGGTAAAATAAGCTACTAGGGGCGAGATCTAGTTCCGTGAGTTTTAGTAAATAGGACTAATATAATAACCAGAGCGCCCTAAAGTAAATAGTACTAAAGATTAGAATAAGAGGAGTAATTACTAAATAAATGAGGCCTAAAGGCTAATATTAGTTATACCCTCGACTATAGACTAAAGAATAAACCTATATATATAGTATTTATAAGTACTAGTATAAAGGTTCCCTATTTATTTAGCCCTAAAGCCTATCCTCTTATCTACTTTTATCTAGCTATTTTATTAAATATAGGGGAGAGAATAAATAAGGCTAAGAACCTATTAACTTCTATAAGAGTTAAAGCAATAGTCGTGAATATATGAATTAGGATATAAGAGAAGAAGTAATTACACACCTTTAGTAAATTCTAAGCTAGGACTACTGGGGTTAAGGTGATTTTATCTACTAGATCTCTAATAATAGTTGTAATACTAGCTAATAGGGAAATAGTAAGGAATACCTAGATAAATAAGAATATATAATAGTAGATCTAAATATAGTTCTTAATATCTTAACACGAATAATATCCTTATATATTCGCAAGTAGGCGTAATGTAACTAGGACTATAATAGTAATTAGGGCTAGTATTATAGGAGGTAAAACTCCTTAAATAACCGCTATTAACTAACTTAGGAGTAAATTCATTCACTATAGCCATGAAACTATATTAACTAGGTACCTAATTTAAGAAAGCGACCCTATAATTATAACTAGGAATATAAAGCTAAGTATAAGGAGGGCGACGAAGAGATAGATAACGGTTATTCGAACGCACTACTACTACTAGCTAATTGAGACATTACGCTATATTATATTATTAGCTATAGTCCCTTATTTAAGCGTCTAGGTAGGGGGTAGTTAAGCTTTAAGCGCTAGAGTAGTAAGTAGTATTAAGAGCATTTTATTAAAATAAATAAAAGTAGAGTTTACGGGAGGAAACTCATTTAGATGAAGTTAATACTATTTAATCTCGAGGTTATATTAAGTAACCTCTACGCGTAAATAATGAATTGAATTAACCTAAGGCCTAATAAGTGATATAGCCGGAAGCTATAGGAAGAGCAGGAGGCGCATAATTGGGCGATTCTTTTAATATAGGTACTTTATCTAAGGTAGCAAAGAAGTACTATTATAGTCATCCCCCACTCATTAACTAATCCTTCTTTATTAATTTGCCCTCCTTATAAGGGTAGTCTTAGTAGTCTCTAACTTCCTTATTAATACACCTCGCCGGCATAATTTCGTACGTAAGTTAGAAAAATCCCGATTTATTATTACTTGGTATATACTACTATAAATATTATGAAACCGTCGCTTAATTACATTAATAGAGAGTTGTTTTTTGGATCTCGAGATAAGGAGGAGGTATATTCTTCTATAACCTTCCTACCTTAAACTACTCTAAAGTCTAGTATAGTCCCGGAGCTCTCCTTAGATACTATAATAGACTATAATAATAGCAAATATTACAAGCACTAGGTAAACCCAGTATCTACCTATATATAAGAGACTAATATTTAAAAAGCTTAAGTAATCTAGTCCTCTAATACCTCTAAGTTTATTCCTGCTATTAATAATATTTAATAGAAGAAGAACTAGTAGTATTATTAGCCTAAGTAAAGCAAAAATCCTTAATATAGTTTATATATATTAGTTAAGGAGGTAGTTATTAAATCTAGACACATATTTCAAATTAGGATCCGGTATTAGCGAGAAGAGTATCCATAGATATAGCAGGGTTAGTTTCCATTTCGAATCCGGAATCTAATATACTTATTAATAGCTATTAATTTAGCATAATTTACTTTAAAAATGAATTATACCACCTACTAGTACCTAGGACATTTCTATTTCAGAAGTATATATACTATAATCCCTAACCTAAGGATTACTCTAGATATTATAAGGGATGCCAGAAAAGTACCTAATAACTCGCCCTAAGCCTTCTACGCTTTTCCTATAGCCTAATTAAAGATATTATTAATTCTGCTACTTATAATTACAAGCGATAATATAGAATAAAGCGAATCCGCGGGCGAACTATAGTCTAAAGGGAAGATAAATAGTAATAGCTTCTCGAAAGATTATTTAACTTTCGATTATTAAATAAGTAAGCCCGTCCACATTATATAAGTTACCTAATAGAATTCGTTAATACTAAAATATAGTAGTTATTAGGCTATTAGGATCTTATACCTTAATAATTATAAGGCTATCCGGATCTTATATCCTTTTAATAACTAATTATAAGCTTAGGGATAGTTCGGTGGTAAATTTTGAGCTATTAGATAAAGATACTCGCCCTTAACTACTAGTTCTTTAATAGTATAATATTAGTATAGATTATATTATTCACTATATTACTACTTTAATTTATATTTTAGACAAATAATATTCGGGTAACTCAAAACCTATTAAAATAAGTTTTAGTATTTGGCCGAAATTTCATAAAATTTAAGGTTCCTACTAATATAAATAACACCTAAATAATTATTCCTACTCTAGTATTTAGAGCTCTAAGTTAGAGATTTCTAGGTCCATAATTTTCACACCTAGACCTTTAATATCCTTATCTTTAGGTTCTACTTTATCCGACTTATTAGAATTATTATTAGAATCTTTACTTTCCTCTTTATTAGACTCGTCTTTGCCTAGATCTTTATTATTAATATCCATATCTAAACCTTTAATATCTTTATCTTCTATTCACTCTTCCTTAGATCCATTTCCATTAATGCCTTTATTAAAATCCATAACTTTCACACCCTTATATTTAATATACTCATCTTCGGTTTCCTCTTTATACTCATTAACGTAGTTACTATTCTCTGACTCTAATAGTGAAGTATCATTATTAGTTAGAAACTTTAAAGTTATACTTCTAAGACTCTCTAGATATTTGGGGCCTGCCTATAGATCTACTATCGCGATATTTAGTTTATCTATATTACTAGCAACAAGACGTGGTCCTACTATATTAGTGTACTCTTAGTGGAACCAACTAGCTAGCTTACCTTTAATACTAAGCCCTACTTGAACTAGTAATATCTTAAGATTAATTAAATAATCTATATTAAACTCTATACTATTAACTAATAAACGCCCCTTTTTCTCCCATACTCGCTTTTCGTTATAGAGATTATTTTATTTAAATAAAACATCTCTATCTACGAGTGAAAATTTAAGGCTACCCTCATTAAACCGGGCTTATAGTAAATCGTTAATATAATACCACGAGTAGCTATATCCTTCCATAATACCCTATAGCTCATAGAGCACCTATTACTTTAATAATGCTTCTATTTATAGAACTTATTGCTTTGCCTATAGTCTAAGGTTATAGAGGGCGTTATTATAGTATACTACGTCTTGGAGAGGTTAATTAGCTACTATAAGGATTTGAGCTTCACTTAGGTTAGAAATAAAGAGAATAAAGTACTAATCTTAACTATTTTTGCATTTTGGATTTAGATGTTTAATACTCTATATAGTATTAGTGCGATTATTAATAGGTAGCCCTCAACTTCAGGTATCGTTACTAGTAGGTCTATTAAGGAGGCACTAAACTTTCGGGTGGCGTTTAATGGTTTGGGATCCATTACCGCTAGCGGTGCCCTTAACTTCAGGTATTAGTTACTACTAGTAGGTTAGTAAAGAAGGTACTAAACTTTCAGGTAGTATTCAAGCGACTAATCCGGACCTCTCGGGGGTATGAACGCTAATGCAAGTTAACCACCGGCGGGTCATTATTAGCGTGACCTTATTATAGGCTATCCTTTGGTTTAGAGAAACCCTTATAGGTGTGGGAGTAGCTTATATAAATATAGGGGCCGAGATTATTACCTCCACTTTCTGCTAGCTATCCACATCGCGCCCCCACTATATAATGATTCTAATTACCCATTAACCACAAATTTTAGAGCCCTTTACTATCCTAGCCCCTTACCTAACTACGTGAGCGGCGAATAGCGTCGGATTATAGAGTTACGACAAGTCTTAGTAGTCTACTATGGGCGTGACTTACTAAAATACTAATATCGACTTTAATTAGCGGCTAGAGAGCCCGCCTACCTTAGAAGCTCTCCTTTACCTCACATTCTCATACTAAGTAAGTTAAGGAATTTTGTATCTATATTAGAAAAAAGGGCAAGGTTCTATATATCCTAAATTTTAGACCTTAGAACTAGCGTCTAGCTACTAACCCATCTCCTCTATATATAACTTATCCTAACCTACAATATTCGCTCCTATATTTTCCGCAATCCACCTCCTAAGTACTTTCATAGCCTCGCCCATATCTATTAACTAGCGTAAAAGCTTCATATAGTTGGATTTCACTATATATAACTCCGACTATATTATCTAATATTACCCCTTTACTATTACTAGCTCCCTAGTATAGTTAGTCCGTTAGCCCTAGCTTAGGGAGGCTAGAGTAACCTTTTCACTTCTTATAACCTACCATCTATAAGTAAGCATTAGAAGAATAGGTATAGTAACTCACGTATCTAAGAGTTCCTTAGCCTCCTTCTTAATGTCTTGGATTACGCTTAAGTCCTCGAGGGGTAATGTATTAATCTAGGGAGTAGGCTAACTTATTAGAAAAGGCTCATTATCTGGATTTAGTAATAGCTTTTAGTTATTTGCGGCGAGGTTTTAGACACTTTAAGGTATCGCGATAATACTATTGATATTAGGGGTTACTAGGGAATGCGGGCCTATAGCCCCATTTAGTGTGCCTATATCTGAGAAGATTATTTAGTCCCAAAGATTAAAATCCAACTAAGCTATTTGAATACTAATTACAGATATTATGCCATTAAAAATATTATCCCAGGTACCATTACTCGCAGAGTTCTCTATAGCGTTATTGTAATCTAAGCGGTATTATTACTATATACGCAAGGACCCTAAATATAAGGCTCCGCTAGTGGTATTAAAGTTTAGGAAAAGGGAAAGTTTAGTGAATACTACCCTAGAACTATCTCACTAAAGGTAGTACCCTTTAATAATAGATAGTCTAACCTCTATGGCCAAGTAAGCCTCACTAGATATAAGTATAAGGATTTTGGATCCCACTCTTATAAACTCTAGCCAAGAATCATGTAAGCTATAGCTAACTACTAAAAGTTCTAGTATAGAAGAAAAACTAGTTTAACTTATGGTCGGAGCACTTTCGTAACTAAGCTCCCTCCCCGTAATAATAATACTCCTATTTAGCGAATCCCCGGTAGTAGGCTAAATACCCTAATATAGAGCTTCTTCTTTAGTATAGTCCAGCCCCGGGTTCTTGTCACGACTATATATTTAGTCCGCGAACCTCGCCCGGATTAGACGCTATAGATTAGGCTAGCTATATCTAATTAATGACTTATCTAGGCTAATAACGAGTACTTATTACTAATTAGTACTTAATAAGAGCTACCGAGGGCTATGATTAAGGAGCTCACAAATGCTTATAACTAGAGTAGCTACTAAAAAAGGTCTCCTATTATAGTAAGAATGAAATTAAGAACTCTAGGCCTATTAAGTAAACTAAAATATTTGTATAATAACTCCTCCTATCTCTATTAAACTAATTATAAGGGCAGCTAATATTAGACTTCCGGTGATACTAGCGAACTTAAGAGGTCTAGGCCTACTAAATTAATAGAGAGGTTAGAGTCTATCCTATCTCCTATTAAGCTAATTGTATTAATAGTTAGTATTAGACTTCCAATAAAGCTAGCGAAATCACCTAAAGAATCTTAATGGACCTACGTTTCCCCGCCTATAGGAGATCCTATTTCTCCTATACTAGTAAGATACTAACATTTAGTTAGGTATAATATAACTAGAGTATACCCGAGTTAGGTTTCTTCCTCTCACTTTATCCTCTTATCGCGGAGGCTTAATACTACGCAGCTAACTCCCAAACGCCCGGATATTACGAAGACTTACACTTAGTACTACTATAGCCTATAATACTTGGGGCGGATAGTATTTCGAAACTAAAGTATACGGAGAAGGATAAACTTATATTATAGTAGTATATGGACTACCTTAAGAGTTAGAGACTAAGCTTACTAAAATCGAATATATTAGAGTTTATACTTAGGAGAGGAGATAGTAGAAGCTAGGGCGTTTTAATATATAGTATATTAAATATAGTATATATACTTATCTATAGAAATATATATTTGAACTACATAATTACTTTCACTTAATAGTGCACGCGACCCCTTAGTAGCTAGCCGGAGGTTAATTTATAGAGTAATTATATATACTTAATACTATTATTATAACCGTACTTTATGGATGGGTTAACTATAGCCCTATAGGGTAGCATAAATAGATAATTAACTATAATTAAAATATGGGTCAAGGAACAAATTATTAATAACTACTTAGGGAGTATATATAGGAGGTAATTTAACGTCCCATATCACTATATAAGAAGCATTACCTAGGGAGTTAGAGGAATTCTAGACTTGTCGCCTAGTCTACTATTTTAAATATGAATACTTTTCAATAGCTTAGTAGGGTCACCTGGTAAGCGCTTGTATCTACACGTGTAAAGGCAGCTATTAACTAATTCCAGGTAATTACTACTTATTATAAGATATATATAGGGAGGTTAATGTGGGATTTCTTATAAGACTTCTACCTAAGAGTAGAAGTAGCGGAAAACTATACTCGAAAGCTAGAGAAGGATCTATATAATACTTAAATAGCTATCTACTAGTACTAAGCTATACTTACTAAGTACGAAGCATCTCTAGTCATAAGCTAAGAAACACTTAATTAAGAGCGACTAGATTATCGAGTATATTAGGAAGCCCTTATATTTAAAACTAAGAGGTATAAAGAAATAATAGAATTACTTAACTATATATTTAAGGAGGCTATATAGAGTAGTGAGGTTATAGATATTCTTAGTAGTTGGCTTACGATAGCCCCTAACCTTAAAGCCTAGTAAGCGGTTCCGAAACTTGAGGGTTCCCTAGTAAAGACTTCTCTAACTAGGAAGACCTTAATAGAGATAGGTATATTCACTTCTATAGGCCAGTAAAGTGAGTCGATATAGCGATGACTAATACCGGCTCCCCCCTAGTCTCACTAACTAGGTAAGTACGAGAGATAGTAGTATAACTACACTAGCTCCGCCTATAGGTTTTCATCTATAACTACTTAATTACAGAAAGTCTCTAGCGGTATGGGATCTATTTAGGTCACCGAAAGTGAGAATGCTCCATAAAATAGTAAGCGGGAATCGTCTTTAAGAAAATTTCTAGGTATAACCTAGAATAGTTATTAATTAAATAGACTATATTTACAGGGTAGGCAGGTACTCCTTTACAGAGAGAATACTTCGGGTTTAATATTTTCTTAATAGGAGGCTTTATAGTAGTTTAAAATAAAGTTTCATCTAAAATTAATGTTAGCTTACCGTGACGTTTCACGTGACATAGCCTTAATTAAGTATTCTCATCTTGGGACCTAACTTCATATTTTATTTCAACTATTATATACAAGAATTTCTATATACTTCCTTACCTCGAGTTACTAAATATATTAGTACCTAGATAACCTCTCCTCTCTCTATAGTAGGCCTACCCTCTATCCGAGCTTATTATAATAAGTGGAAGTAGTCGCCATTACTACTTTCCCTATCTTCCCTATCCTAGAGAAAAAGTTACTATAACCAGGTACCTAGGAAATCCTAACGAGGCTAGCCCTAGTAAAACTTAAAGGGGTAATAATACGTATACTTTAATACGGGTATATTAAGAACTTTGGAGCAGAATTAGCATCTCTACGGATAGAGGGTATTATATAGTAATAAGTCTAGTTATTTTAGTTTACCGCTAACCCTTTTTCTTAGCTACCTTATCTTAATCGTAAGTCGTCCACACTAGCTTTCGACTAGCCTCTATTCTCTAATAGTTAGAGTAACCCCTAGTCCTAGTAGGTATATAATAACCTAATTTGAATCTAGTATCGCAGATTCACGTCCCCCTCCTATATATACTTGAAATTGAATTAGGCTAAGTTAATTAGGGATGTCTTAACTACTAGGTTCAAGCATTCTTCCTAGGTTAAGAGTACTCTCTCCTACTATCCTAACGTAGTTAGGGACACCGAGTATTAATAAACTTAACCATTAGATTCGTCTCTATAATAGGTTAATATTAATCCTCGAACTATCTCCATAACAGCTCTAGCTCATAAAATAAAACCCTCCTATAAGCCTATTAGCTAGAGTCGAAGAGCTCATAAGGGAGTTAGGCTACCTCTATTAAGAGATTTAATTTTACTAGTAAGGCTTCGAGAACCTATAACGGCTACGCGAAACCGTATATAACGTCTCTTAGTAGCTCTTTCTCGCCCATTACCTTAACTATAATATTAGCTATTTAGATGAGATTATAGCCTAGCTTTGGAATGCGCTAGCGGACTCCAAATAACGTGAGTTTAAGGCAAAAAAGGATTGGATGGAATTCTAGGGGATAGACTATATTATATAAGAATATAGAGGGGACTTAATCTAAATATAGTATAGGGTATAGCGGAATTCATACTTTAGAATAGAGTTTAAGATTAGAGTTAAGGTACTACTCTCTTATTTCGTCTATTATCTCATTTATCTACCCTATAGTATACCTTAAATAGAACCCTACTAATAATATAATAGACCCCAATTTTACCCAATAGTAAGTATTCTAGTTAGCTTAGTAAATATTAGTAAATTTACTATAAATTTCCATTTTTGCTTTATATTATTCGGATATATATAACCATAATAAGTAGATATAATTAAGATAACTAGTTATAAGTTTATAATTAATTAATCGGGTCTCGTAATTAGAGCATTATATATGACAGCATTTGGGAAGCTTACAAGTACTATCGTTTAAGTGAATGGTTTGAGAATTATTATAATAGTAGTAGCGCTAACGCTATAGTATTATTATCTATAGTAAGAAGGCTCGATAGTAGGATCTATAAGGATGTGGGATTATTTATTAGGGGGTTATAATTCTGGACTATATAATATTATAAAGAGAATACTCGCCTCTAATAAACCATTAATAATTATATACGCGAGATTCATCTTTCCTTAGTAGAACTAGTTAGACCTAAGGTGCGAGTACACTTAATACTCGCAGACATCCAGAGGTAGTCACTAAGAGGTAATTACTAGTTTCTAAATAAAGGGACTACTAGGTAACTACCTCCTTATCAGTGAATGCTTAGGTTAGACCAAGCGGGAGACACCTAATTTATACTATATCATTATTCCATTAGTTACGGAAGCGGGCAGATATTAATAACATATAGCTAAACTATTAATAATATATAGTTAAACTATTAGTGGTGTGGGGTTAGTCTATATATTAGCGGTATAGCTTATACTATATGAGGCTCGAAGCCTCGTATTAGGACCAAAAGTGACGACAGAGGCGTCGGAGGACTACTTCTAAGTAAACTCTAAATTATTAGATATTTAATAGAACCTACGTAGTATCGGGGAAAGTTCCTTATATTATAGTAACTAGTCTAGTGATTCCGCAGCCGCCCTAGGTTCACTAGGAGGTAACCCTTAGCTCTAGTTCCAATTACCGCTAGCTAGTGAGTATAGGTATTATAGTTTTTACCCTTTATACTTAAATTCCATATTAGTAGATAACGGCTACCCCATCTCTCGTAGGGATAACTAAAAGTCTAGCTTAATAAGGCGCACTCTCTTATTTATTCTCCGCTAGACCTCCTTGCGGGCCTTATTAGCTATAATTAGGTCGGTATAGACTACCCAATTATTAGCGGAAGAGCTAATGGTATAAAGGGTGGCTCTTACGGGAGACTATAACCCTACCTCGGTAGGCCTTAAATTCAGTATTAAGCACGTCGCTAACATTTAGTAGGGCAAATATCTTTTTAATCTTAGAATAACTACTATATTCCAAATCCTCCTTACCGTAATCCTAGATATAGAGGCGGACCTCGAGGATTCACGAAGTATTAGTAAGCTTACCTAGTTAGGCCAGGGGTAATTATATATATCCCGTATTACTATTTAGGAGCTCATCCATCTATTTCGTAACCTACTACTCTTAGCCTAATACTAGGTTAGGATAATACTAGATGATTTTAAATACTTCTTAACTTACTCTCTTTACTTATTTGCTATATAAGGAGGATGCAACGTGTCCTTACCTCGCAGTTATTATATCCACTAATGAGATCCTTAATATATGAAATATAGCTAGCGATACTAATCCTAGTAGCTAATATTATCACCGTTCTATAGTCTCTAAACCTATACTATATCCCATATAGTCTATTAATAAATGCAAGGAGCTCTTTATTAGTGTACCTATCTAGCTCCCCAGTAAAACCTGTCCTCGACTTCACTAAGAGGGAGATTATTAACCCTTTCTGGCTCTAGTCTCACTACGAAATCATAAAAGGGTATCCTCGTAGTCCTATTAAGACCCTAAGTCTAGGGATTAAAAGGAAGATAGACTAGCTAGCTCTAACTCGCTATTTCCTAGGCACGGTAATATTAACTCGCAAAACATTTAATGGATTAATAAGATCTAACGAGTAGCTATTTAATAGATAAGTTACTACCACTATTACAAATAGCCTACTAATAATAAAGTTTCTGAATCCGAACAGGAACTAGTTCACTATTATTACACTAGCCTATAGATATATACCAATCTGTAAAAAGATCTCTACTAGCTTTTTCGAGAATACGTGAAGACTAATAGCGACTAATACTATAACCAAGAGAAGTAGATATAAGTTAAGAAACCATTCGTAAAAGACCCTCCTTATGAGACGGATTAAAAGAAGAAGGATAAATCCTATAGTAGAGCTCCCTTATTACTTGGATATTAGCGATTATTTACCTAGAGGTAGCTAATACAAATATACCACAACTCCAGAGGTATTAATCCCCGTCTACTTAAATAGCTAGCTACTAGTTAATGAGATAACCGTGTGTAATAAGATCTCGGCGACGGCTATTCTACCAAACCATTAATGAGTTCCAATACTAGTTCGAAGCGAAATCTCAAGCATTTTCGTTATGAGACTTAACCATGGACTATATAGAAGCGGAATTAGATTAATAATTAATATTATAGTAGCACGGGTACCTATATCTACTCTCGACTTCACTCTAATTATTATAATAAGGAGGATATTTATAATAATATATACGAGCGTAATTAGAACCTTAAGGCGCGTTACCGTGCCTATAAAGGGAATTCTTGGAAGGATATAGGGATATATAAAGTGTTTTAAGAAGAAGAAAGAAGTCGAGAGCTACTTGGAAGTAATTACGTAATAGGTAGTATAAAGGAAAAGCCATATTACAAAGATATATATAGAAATAAATAAGTACTATAATAGTATATTTATCTCACTAAGCTTAGAAAACACTAAATATATAAATAATAAGAATAATATAATTAATAGTATTATAAGTAGCTAAACTTTGAAATATAAATAAAGATATAAGATACTAACTTAAGAATAAAGGCTCTATTATATAATTACGATAATAACCTTAGCTATTAGGATTATAAGGCCCTTAGAAGTTAACCCGATTAACTATAGAGATAATCGTCTAAGAAGTAATTACTCAAGTAATTATTTAAGTAATTATTTAAGTAATTATTTAAGTGGTTATTTAAGTAGTTATTTAAGAGGTAATTACTTAATTAATAATTAATATTATTAATAAAAAGATTAACGGTAGTATACTAGCTTATTATAGGTGCTAGCTATATAATAACGGGTAAAGCTCACTATAGAGAGTAAACTCATTACTTATTATTAATTTAACTCTAATTATAAATAAGAGAGCAAAGTTAGAGTAATTTCGGAAGAGGAGAAATAATTATTTCCAAAGGGGTTATAATATTGGAATTACCTACGAAATGGATATATTTATCCTCTTTAAGAGAAAGGGCAAATTCTATACCTTCACGAATATAGATAAACTAGTATAGCTAACCTAAGAAGAAATCGTAAGTAAGATAGGTCTTAAAGTAAACTACTTTAAGTCTAACCTTTATAAGTAACGTAATTTAGTAATTTCCAAAATAGCTATAGACTTTATAACTACCTCTTAGGCGAAAAATAATGCTTCTTAGGCAAATAAGACTACCTTATCTCTCCTAAATATATCTAGTAATATATCCGCCTTTTCCGCACTTAATATAAAGACCCTAGAGTTACTATAGCTAGATTTATTATCCTAGCGGGGGTTAGGGGGATAGAAAGACTTTATTATATCCTTAATATAGAGTTAGCTAGATAAATGTGGATATTAGTTCAAATAAATAATATATGAAGTTCCAGGGAGACTAAGTAACCTATACTAGAGTTAGCGCTGTGATTTATACGAGGTTTATAGACCGGTTTCATATAGCGAGTTACTTTACGGATAATTATAGTATATAAGCATTTAATATATATTAGTCCTATAGATAGTAGATTTAATAGAAATTTGAGAGAGATCTCTTTTAAACGGGAGACTAGTAATAGCTTAGTTAATATAGGTATAATTAATTAACTTTTCTATTCCTTAACTAAATATTATCTATATTCTAATTAGGTAAAACCGCGCTTAACTATCCCTAAAATCCTTCTCATTAATTTAGCTAAGGTAATAATATAGCGACTAGTAGACTAATAACGGTAATTATAGGTAGGTTAGTATATAGCGCGAAGCTAGAACTAGTACTAGATGAAATAGTACTAAGGGCGAAATATAACAACTACGTACTTATATTAATAAGGAGGCTCGTGGGGAGTATAGATATATAGTTAATAGTTAGCGTATATATTTAGTCCTTAACCTAGTCCTTCTTATTAATAATATTAGCGAGTATCTAGGACGAGAGGCTAAGCCCAGAGATTAGTATCTAAAGACGTTACCGGTTCTAGTACTACTCATAATAATTCCGTTCTTTTTCTACTAGTTTTAGTGAGTATAGGATAAAGATTACTACTAGTGCTATTATAAGGGGACCCTTCTTTATCTTACTATTTATGAAATATTATAGGATCCTAGATAAGTCGCATATTATCTCTCGCGTGACTCTAAGTTATACTTATAGAAGTAAGATTAATATTATAGCCTTAGGTAGATAAGAAGAGGTAACGTATTCCCGTGGACTCCCTAGGGAATTTCATTGAATTTTAGATTAAGATACTAGCGAGCGTTAAAAGAGTGATTAATAGAACTATTAACTAACGGCTCTAGGCGGAACCATCTATTATCTAGCTATAGATAATTATGTCGTGACTAGTAATAAATTGCCTCTATAGGTTATTACTTAAAGTAGTCTTACCACCTGGACTAGGAGGGCATTAAACTTTTTATTATAATAAAAGCCACTCTCAGAAATTTAGACTAAGTAATATATATTCCTTAGTTCTAATTATTATTCCTAGTATATTCTAAGGATAATTAAGATAGTAAAAGAGATAAAGCCCAAAAACACATATAATAGGGTAGACCCTACTAAGTCAGTAACGAAGGATTAACGTAAATATAAAGTCTAAGGAAAGATCCAGAAAACCACTAGTAAGATTAAGATATAGCGTAAGGATATTGAAACGAAGAAGCAAAATCTAGAAAGGTTTTCCAAGTCTAGTATTAATAGCGTCGCTCCTAAATATAAGGATAAGTATAAAAATATAGAGGAAGAGTTTCGTAATTTAGATAGAACTTTAAAAGAGTATAAGACGGAGTTAAAGGGATTAGAATAAGAGGAGTAGGCTATTAATACTATAGATATAGACGAGAATAATAGAGGCTAGGGTCTATTTGTCTAATCTAGTAAATAAAGCTCTTCGTTCACTAAGCCTAACGGGACGCTATAGGTTAACCTAATAGAGCCTAATAGCAAATCGAAACCAGTAATTATTAGCGGACACTCCGACGATAATGAGGAGGAAGAAGGCTTCACACTAGCCCAAGTAAGGGAGGCGTTAGGATAGAGCTATAGTAGGAAAATTATTGCGTAGAGATAATAAGATAGGTTAAAGCTAGTTATTATTATATATAGCCCTTAAAATACTGCAAAATATAAATAATTTATAGTAGCCTAAGAGGATAACGACTTTAATAAAGATGAAATAGCGTAATTTGGTCTAGATAATAGACTTAGAGACGTGAAAGTTAACAAAAAATTCGTGCACAGGAAGCGTGAGTTAATATTAATCTTAGGCCTAGCCTATAACTATAATTTAGATGACCTTTAACCGAGAGAGAAAGGTGAAAAGAGAAGACTTCCCCCTCTTGAAATTTGGGTTAAGTAGAAGATTAATAGCGAGATTAAGAAAGTATAGGAGATACGCTTATTAATTTAGTACCTCTTTAGTAATATTAAGAAAGCTAATACCTATATCTATAACGCTATAAAGTAGCACGCTAAATGATACTAGGAATAACTAGATAGCTAATATAAAGCGAAGGACAAGTCACTAACTCTAGATCCAAATAGTAGACTCTCGTTAACCCCCGAACTAACCGGGATAAAGCCTATTAAGACTAAGAGCGATAATAATAGTTAGCCCTAGCTAGGTCCTCCTCCTCTTAAGAGCCCTATACTAAAGTATAAAAAACAATAGTGCGAGCTTAAGGGTATAGATCCCAAAGTTATAGATAAGGATCTAGAGGTAGAAGGGAGGTTCCTAAAGGCCTAGAATACCTTTAATATATAAAGGGAGGCAAAGATTTAAAGCTAGGCTAGAGATTAAGATTAGATATTACGTACCTTCACTACTCCTAGCCTTTCTAGATATAAATCTTAGGTGAATAGCCTTTCTTTTAGCGCCTCTTAATTAATCGTGTTTTCCTGCTTTTCGTTTATCTAAGTCACTTATTTAGCTCTACTAGTAGATTTCCTATTAATAGTTCCTACTAATATATAGCCCTATTTGTTTTCCTTACTTATTAGTCTTAGTTTTTCTTACTTACTATCTATTATTATTATTACTATATATATAGCTATATTTCTTCTATAAATAAATAAGATAGAATCTAAAGGCCCTAATTATATAGCTATCTTTATACCTAAGATATACTAGAACCTCCGAGCTACTAACTAATAAAACTCATCTTAATAGTGCTTATTCCTCTATAACCTTCTTATCTTAAGTACCCTAAGCTAGTAAATATGCCTTTAAGTTAACTAACTTATCCTTTCTACTTATAGCCGCTTTTATCTCTACGGTATTCTCTTTAAGTAGCCTAGCCCTCTTTCTCCTAATAGCCTCGATTTCTCCTTCCGCCTCCTTAATAAACTTCTTAATTTTTGGTACCGACCCGCTCATCTATAGAATCTCGTTAGTGAGGTGCTATTAAGGCGAAGTCTTCTGCTATTTTCGTAGGCGGGTAGGGGTGTTTTTATTAATAGGTTTTAGTGCTATAGTTACGCTTTAAAGATTACTAGGATAGCTTATTTCTAACTAGTTAGTATCTAAACTAGATACCGGGGAACTTTAACTACTTAAAGTATCGGACCACTTTCGTTTAGTGCTTAACCCGGATATACTAAGCGAGGGGCTAGCCTTATCCTTTAAGGTATAGTAGGGGATTAATTAGTTAAAATCTATAGCATATTAGATTATTTAGGAATAATATAAAAAAGCACTCACCTAGGGGTAATAGGGATCTAATTATCTACACCGCTTTAACTACGCTAGGTCTAGAGCTAAGATAGTTTATAAGTTAGTGGGGTAGCTCTACCTTACTATCGTCCGTTAGGTTAATTACTTGGGGCTCTAGTCTGGATTTGGATAGAGACTATACTATAAGAACTAGGAAAGTGGGAGGTAGTGGATTCTCGTTAGCTAGAACTAAACTAGCCTCAATACTATAGTCACTAGTTAACTCGCAGGAAGGCTCTAATTTAGCGACTATTTCTAGCTAATATTCCTTAGTTAAACTAGTTACTAAAGCTTTTCCGTAGTCGTCGAGTAGCTACTATATATCCAAGGAATTAGTAGGCTCCTAGTCATCTAGGCTTATATTAAGGGCAATACTATAATTACTAATTAGCTATATAGTTAAGGATATGGCTGGATCTTCTTTCCCTATACTCGCCTTCTACTTTTTAAGTAACTTAGTCGCCCTCTCCTTAAAAGAAAACCCGTTATCCCTTAGGATCTCGTCCAGATTTTTAATCTTTTTAAGAAGCTTATAGACGCTTATAGCACGTATAGCGCTCCGTAATAGGGTTACTATATATTCTAGTCTCTTTAGGTATAAAGATATGGCTTTCATTTCGTCTGCCTTTAGCTATCTAACCTTAGGCAAAAGCCCTTTCTATAACCTATACCGCAAAAATTAAAGTTAATCCTTACGTATTATTAGCCTTCTAATCTTAACTTAGAGTTAGTTACCTAATTATACCTCTATCTTCTATTCCAGCTTAGCTAGTAGCTTTAATTTGCCTTCGCTTCTCCTAGAGTCGGTTCCTAATAATGGTTAGACTAAGGGTTCCAAAGGCTGTGATATAGTAGAGCTAAGAGGAATAGAAGTAACTTCATTAGAAATATGAGGAGAGGTATTTCTTATCTATTAAATATCTTTAGGAGATGTTTCTTGCGTTCCTTATACCATAGACTTAATTTCTAGGTATGGCTCCTTAATACTCTATTATATAGTTTCTGGATTTAAATTCGAGTAGTATATATTAAGATTAAGAAGGGCTAATAAATCTATATCTAATAACTAGTTAATCTCTATACTTAGCTAGCTATTATTAGTTTTAGGGTCTAGGGTATGAGACGCTAAAGACATATTAACGGAAGACCTTTAATAGAGGTAAGGGAGGATCATTTAGCGAGATAAAGATTATAGGAGAAAACTCTACCCTTAGAGCTAGGAAGGAACTAGCTTCTTATATTTCTCTCCTCGAGAGCCCAACTCACTCTTAGATCCTACTTCTCGGTTATTCTCTATACTTCTTACTAGGGCGGTACCGCTCCTAACACACCTTATTAGTAATAATCTACTAATAATAAGGTATATCGCTGAAAATAACTCGGGATTATTAAGTTCTAAGTATAGATTAAGACAAGTCTCCGTCTTTAAGGGAGTTAGCTTAATATAGGTGATATAATTCATTATTATAATAGCTTTAATAGAGTCCTAATTAGAAAATAGCTATTATTTTCCTCTTATAGGTATAGGAAGAGTTCGCTACTAATACCCCCTTTCTATAAGAGTTACTATAATAGAGTAATAACAAATTTAACTCTCTTTATAATTAATTATTATTAAATATTAACCTAATAGTAGCATTCCTAAAAGCTTCTCCCTCATATATGAGCCCCATTAATCGTAAAGTCTATAGGAAGTCTATATATGGGATCTTGTCTTAATATAGCATATTAATGTCTAGGACCCTTTGCGGCTTGAAATACGAGAGATATTTTAGAATATTTATCCTATAGCTATAAAGTAGTAATAATTCTAACTTCACGATTCGTGAATCTACTTTCCCGGAGGTAGGGTAGTGAATACGGTAAATACTTTACCTTTATATAGAGCTAAAGAGGGATAACGACTATTACTACCTTATCTACTCTAGGTATAGCTCTTATATATACTAATACAGAAGTTGGCCCTTCTTAATATTATTCTCCCTTTAAGTAGACTAATTACGGAGAGCTCTCCTAGATCCATATACTAGTAGCTATTTATAGTATAAAGGTATACTCCCTCCTCACCTGTCCTTTATTCCACTTCCACACCTTCGGCCTAGCCTAAACCATCCTCTCACGCCTCTATTACCTCTTAGACGTCAAAAACCCATATAGGAGTAAGATGTTAGCCCTACCATAATACCTAACCCTTTCTAGTATATATAATACTCCGCGCCTCACCTCCGATATTCATCCTTACCTACTAATTTCTCGACCCTGCGATAAAGAACATTCGATTAGTAAGAGAGACGCAGTTATTTATAGCTAAAGATACTATAGAGAGCAAGAATCTCCGCTCCAGATTCTCTATCATGTAGCAACTAGGCTTAGCTCTAAGCAAAGTTTAAATAATAGTTTTAAAGGTTTTATAGGTAATAGTATACTCTTATTTTCGTGCACATATATAATATACTAATAGTAATATAAATGCGACTTTTCCTAGTAATATAATAGGGTATTACTTAATGAAAGATCTTTTTTCACAAGTATCTATTAACTAGCCTACCGGTTATAATACAAATATCGGTTAGTAGACTAGCCCGTATACTATTATTAAGCTTTCTGAAATCCTTAAAGAGACCAAAATTTCCGTTTAAGGTAGGACTAATATTAAGGTACTTATTAGATATCTAGAAGGGTTACATGGGACGGCCCCGCTACTCGAAGCTCAGCCACGAGTTTTAGGTACTCTTGTCCTTAGGATGAGATTAGGTACAGGTAGCTTGGTTACTATACCCTAAATATTAATAGAAAAAGCCCTTAAGGTCCCTAGGAATACTAGGCCTAGTAAGTATTAGTGAGAACAGGAATCAAATCTCACAACTTGAGATAACTAAACCAAAAGTAAGTATTATTTCTGCTATACCTCATTTTTGCTAATATATTTAAGGCTCTAATTATGCCCGGTATTTAAAGAAAGCTAAAGTAGACTATAACTATAACACTAATCATTTATGGTGAATAACTATTAAGATTAGCGATTTAAATAAGGTCCTTTAACGAATCCATACTATAATGGGACTAGTGGGTAAATTAGCTTATAAGTTAGAGGACTTAGATAAAATTATAGTTAGAAATCTCGTTAACCTTCTTAAGGATTTATAAGGGATTTTAAAGAGTGCGAAAGATGATATAATAGAAGAAGGTGAAATAAATAGGGAGTGCTTAGAATAGATATATTTTAATACATGTCCTATATCTAATTATAGTTAACCCTTAAACTAACTAATATACTAACCTTTACTAGGTATTAAATTTATACTACCTAATTTATTAGGAGAGGAGGTATAAAGTATCTAAATAATAGCCTCTAATGTCTCCACTATTAATTTTGCTTTCTAAAGCTCTTGGGATAGGGCAAGGTTCGAGTTTAATAGAAGCTAATAGTGATATCTCATCTGGCCATAGTTATGCACGCATCGCGCTAATGCTTTAATATACTCATTTACTTGGGATTGAAGCCGCCGACTCCTTCGAATCTCTCGTACGAGCTTAGTACATTTAATCGATAGTTCTTACTTAGTATTATTAGCACGATACTATAAGTCATATATATTAGCGACGCTAATATTATGTATTATAGGGGTGTGTAGGATTTCTTTAAGGTCACTAGTAGATAGGTATTCTTCCTAATATATACTTAGGAATTTTACCTTATTAGCGGGGGTGAAGTGCTTACTAACGTTATATTATAAGCCTTTTAATCTAATATCCTTTAATATCTCGTCTTAAGGTAGAATAAACTTCAGACTTTGGACTACTAAGTTTTATATATCTAATTACACGTCACTATATAGGTGGTTAAAATAAAGATTTTAAGACGTTATATAGCGTTAGGGTAATACTATTAGAAATATACTACCGTCCCAAATTAACTATAACTACCCTAAGTCCATTAATAACCTATACTTGAGCCAAATTACCCTTAAATAAATGAGGGCTTAGTAACTAGGTGAGTATCTTAACCCGATTACTTAAAGGCTATAAACGCAATCCTCTTTAAAGTTCTAATTTATTAAATATTAAAACTTCCTGAAATTTAAAGGTTATAGTACTATAAAGATAGAACTAGAGATATAGACTAAATAGTTTTAATAATAGCCTAGCCTAATAAGTATAGAAATATATCTCATTATCTGGGTTAATAAAGACATCTTTATAGGGGAGAAAGAAAGAATTAATGAAGATAAATCGAGATTTCGTTATTTAGTCTACTAACTAGTTTCTAAGTTTATCCTAGGGCGAGAAGTATTACCTCCTCTATATATAGAAGGAGTCTCTATCTAGTAAGGCCCTCGAAAAGTAACCTTTAAGAGACCCGACTCTCTTACCCTTCCTATATACGCAGGTTACTATAAGTATATAAGCGCTTAGATTTTGGAAGAGGTTACCAGTTCAGAGAAGTAATTAGGGGAAGGTAACTAATAGTGGATTTATGAAATCATAAAAATACGAGTCTATATATACTTTAAGCTACCTCTAATTAAGAGAGGATATATCTAAGGTTAATCTTTAAGTAAATTAGTTTTTCTAATAGTAATTACTCGAATACTCTATTATATAATAATTCTATAGTTAAGGTCACGTGTTACTTACATAATCTTCGCTGTATTTTTAGGTTAGCCTTATTATTAAATATAGCTAGTAGTTAATATAAGTTATCTTATAATCTCGGCTACTTGGTTTTAATTACCTCCTCCCTTACTTTTCATTGCCCCTTACTACCTCGCTTAATTTAACCACCTTCTTACTACCTCGCTTAATTTTAATTAGCCTTTAAATTAACTACCTCCTTAACTACTACCTTACTACCTCACCTAACTACTATATAGATCACTATCGTAATATAGCCCTCAGAATCCGGTTATCTAGTTTCACCTCATATACTACTTATACACGTCGAGTAATAGATATTATAGCTATTAATTTCGCGCCTAAACTGTTCTTAAAAAAGAGCTAACCCCTCTCTAACTAGGCGTCGGCTATATATCGTAATAGTATATACTCACTAATATTAGCTTCATATATACTAGGGCGAAACTAGTATTAGGTTATAATATATAAATTAACTCCACTATATCTTAACCTCTCTTCTAAACCCTAAAAAGTAACGCCTGTCCCTACTTTTCTTTATTAGTAAGTAGTTTAAAGGTAGAGTATTACGAGCTCTATTCCCCGGTAATACTATATTAAACTATCGAAAGTATAGTATCTTAAATATCTGTGTCCATAAAATAATAAGAAACGACGACTATTTAACCCTTATTACGGATAGTAGCCCTAATTACGTGTAGGTAAAGTTAAAAGGGAGCAAAGACACGTGCTATGAGATAGTCACTCATCTAGTGGCCTAGCTAGTTAACGGGAACGGTGAACCTAAGTAGTAGGACCTAGCTAACTATATCCTCGCTAGACTACTTCTATTATTTATTAATATACTATATATCTTCGCGTAGGACTATAGGGGCCTTAATAGAGTAGTAGAAATACTAGCCGCGTGGATAGTAAGAGCTTCGGCGTTAAGCCTGCCTAGAGCTATCTAACCTTGGTTACTCGTGGTCGCTAGTATACCTAGCGATGCTTTTAACTTAGAAGCCCTTTATTTCCGTTTAAGGGTACTCTCTGATCTCAAGTTCTTAGAGTTATTCTCTTCGTTAAATATGGTTAATCTTTTAGGCACTAGTCGAATTCCTACCTAGGACTATTTTAGTAGTCTAATATAGGTTCTATAAAATAAGACATATCTAATATGCGCTAAGCGAGTTAATGCTTATATACTATTCTCTATAATTCATATTACCACATTCTTTAATATAGTACTACGTTAGTTCGCCGCATCGCTATTATAGACCTTTAATTTTATTTATTACGCGAGAGAAGACTATTCTATATCTCCTAATTTCTAGTATTATATAACCACATTTATGAGCTTATATTCTAGGTACGGTTTTCCTAATAATATTCTCTGGGACTTTATTACCTTAGTAATTATTCTCGATAGCTTCCCTCCTAATATATATAGTAAGTACTAACTTTACTAAGAAATGCTCTAGCTAAATTAACCTTAATTAAAGTATTTAACCCTTTAGAGGTCTTCCGTACTTTATACCGTTAATCCTATATCCTAGGTATCCACGACTATATATACTCCTAATAGCTAAGTAGCGACTTAATCTATATAGATATTAAGGTATAGATAATATCCATATTCTCCTATATAAAGTATAGTGGTTAGTTGGCCGCTAAACTTCGTTAGTGAAGCCTAGAGTGAAATAACTAGTACTAGTCGCTATTACGACATATTACCCTCTACCTCGCCTATCTTTAGAGAAATCTAGAATACCCTCTAGAGTATAGTCACGCTATATATAACCTCTATATATATATCTTTAGTGTATTATTAAAGGGGGTAGAGTACTATTATAACCTTACTACCTACCCTCTCTGCCAGAAAGGGATTCGGTTTCAGGTAAGGCTATTGCCACTAACCTACTAGGTAAGATTCCTGGGAATTAATAGAGGTAGTTTAAGAGGTATAGTTTCTTTAGCATTTATGGAAGAGCTGTGTTAGGCGCTTAACCTACTCTACCTAGTATAGGAGTACTTTAATTACGTTATTGGGACGAGCTTAGGTGAGAGACTACTTCAAGCTCTGGCGTTAGGATACTAATAGCTTATAGGAGGTATTACGACTATTAGGCTCTTCGCTAAGTACTAGAGCCCAAAGTAATCTCTTAATTTCTTCTATAGATTTATAAGAATAATCTTCCTATTAAAGCGCGGTATTAGATATTTAATCTATACTATACTCTGACGTATCTTCGCCTTCTATATTATAGATAATAAGTATAACGCGACTATCTTAGAAGAGGCTCTAAAAGAGGCCTTTGGATTAGGCCCCATCTTTAATTCTCTAATATTAAGGCTATTAGGGATAAAATTCGCGGTTATAGTAACTATAATAACGGATACCACATTGTGCCTAATCTCGAATTATAATAGTAAAGGTACCCCTAGTAGGGATTTAAGTAGGTTAAACCTCTCTCACTCTACTAATACTAATATATTAGGGTATAAATACCTCCGCGCTAAGAAGATAATAGATAAGATATTACTCTAGGAAGCATAAGTGTCTATAGTTAGTTAATCTATACTTACTAATAATGAGTAGAGCGAGGTATATAATAGCAGCCCCTATATAAGATACTATTACCCAAATAGCTTAAGATGAAAGCTAATTGAGCTAGTTACTTTAAACTAAAGTATCTCAATTCTTTTAGTATATTCCAGGATAGTGGGTTAAAATATAATAACCCTATCTAGCTAGGCTTATGTGAAGTTCGCCGTATTTAGGGAGATATAGGCTATAACTTAGTTCTTTTAATTAGGACCGGCTTTTAGTAAAAGCTCTTATCGCCTATAGCTTTAAATATTTGGAACCTTCTATAGGATAGAGCTCTAGCTCGCGTCTATTAAGCCTCTATATAGTTATTATTACTTAATAGCTAGCTTAGCTAGGAAGATTACTAGTATAGCCTAGACAAGGAAGTAAAGAAATAGTACTTCTGCCTTAACTTACTACTTATAGGGCCGGAACCTCGGATTAATAATATCGATAAGATATAGTATCTTTATAATTAGATCCACTATTATCTGGGTAATATAGAAGGCATCGCTAGGGCTTTTAAGGCGGTGTCTTTCTTTTTTGAGCTTAATAGGCCTTTAGTATGAGATAATAAGCTATTTATATACCGCGGCTTTATTTTATCCCGGAGTCCAGATAGCCGGGGTCTTATATAGAGTCTTAGGACTAGTTACCCTTTCGTATAGTTCCTATATTACGAGACTTCCCTTAGGTTTCTCGGCCCAAATAATATCTATTAACTATATGGGCGCTTTTAGAAAGGGGTTACGTTTCACATACGCTATTCCTCTAATTAGGTTAACCTCTAACTAGTGTTTAATAGATTATTCTATCGGAGCATTAGTAGGTTTCTATAGCTAATGGAATAGTTTATAAAATGGCAGAAATTCAGTACGAAGTTTGGACTTCCGGATCACTAGAGTAGGAATAAGCTATATTAACCCCTAGCTTATATCTGTGAGCTCTGGCGTTACCGTAATATATCCGCTCAAGTATTAGAAAAGAAGCAGGCTCTTACTATCTAGATAAGAAGATATAATAAGAGGCAGTGCCTATAGTAAGGAAGAAAATTTAATTTAGTATAACTTGCTTTTATATACTATACTATAGTTAAATAATTTACTTAAATCCTATTCTATCTTAATTCCCCTAGTAATCTCACTATATCTCTCATTTCTCTATTAGTTAAAGTACTAACCCTAATAACTTATCTCAAATATTACGTAATCTCTATAGGATATGGGAGAAGTAATTATCCTTACCTATATCTACGGATGAATCCTTTAATATAGGCAGAACTTTACGGAGCTAACGTTTAACTATTATAGATGCGTCGGGGAGGGTATATGCCGGAGGTAAATTGACGAATAAAAGGTTACTCTTTAACTTGTGAATTTGGTCGAAATAGAGTCGCGTGGTGCTAGAGTAATACCTCTTTAGTAATCTTTTCTCCGATATAAGATAAATAGTGCCTAGAGGTGCGAACCGAGACCCGTAGGCTTCTAGTACTCTCGCTAGCGATAGATATAGGTAGAAACCTTAGTTCTAAATCTATTACTCTATAGCTTCACACGTTTCGAGGCTAAGTCTAATAACTATTCTTAGAACTACTTCTAGACTTAGTAAGAGGCTATTAAGAATCTCGTCCAAAATCTCGTTCTCCGCCCTCATCTTCTTATATTTACTCTAAAATAAAGCTATTACTATTCTAGAGATATAGTATAATAGTTTAGTGATATTATAGATAATAGCCGCGGGGAGTAATATAAGCCCCACCTATAGCTATTAGTGAGAGGAGAAAGCATTATCTATTACCTCTCTTATTAAAGGTAATAGCGTGAGCCTTAATCTATATCGCTTTATAGTATTTATAAGATAGAAGAGTTTCTCGTATAAGTTGAGGTAGTAGTAAGGAGTTTTGCCTATAATTTATTCATTTACCTAATATGAGATCCTAAATATGGAACTATAGCTATACTCTAGAGGGTTACCGTAATTATACGCAGGTAGTTAGTTATACTAAGGAGAGTTATAATTAGGGTATCTATACTTAGTAGATAATATTAAGTCTATAATAGAGGATAGTAAAAGATAATATAAAGTAGGGGTATAATGGAGAAAATAAGAAGATAAGATAAAAGCGAATATACTACCTTTTATATCTCTAGAGCTTATAGGATATCGCCTCACCTAAGCCTCTAACCGAGATAGTATTATAGCGAGATAGAGGGTAACCTGACTAACTATTTAGGGGCTTTTATTGCTATGCCTTCGCCAAAATTAGCTTCACGAGTGGATATTAGACTACTATCTGGTAGGTAGGTAGTTAAATTCATCTATTAGTTTATACTAGTATCTTTCCCTTACTTAGTAAGTAGGACTTTCCTAGAAAGTACTAGATTAAGAAAGCTTTAAAGATGAACTAAATTCAGAGGCGGGATATTTACCTTATACCCTAATTCGCAATTATATCTATTAATAGAATATCTAGGGGATTCCGTACTCTAACTACTTCTTTATAACTACATTCTCTCCTCGACGGGGTCCTTATATAGAGCATCCGACTATTCTAGATATGGCAGATCTTTACGGCTTTTGAGAGTAAACTAAAGAGTCTATATAAGAGCTTCTAGTTATAGATATAAGTAGTAAAAGTCCCCGCTAATGTCAAAGATTTAATAATTCCTAAAGCGTGGATATAGAAGCTATTAAGACTAGCTTAATAGGGGTCGGGGTAGTCTACTAACTTCTACCTAGGATTAAACTTAATTTTGTCTTTAGTAAGTTATTATCTTTTAGCTTAAGATCTATAGGTTAACTATTATTAGCTCATAAATCTCGTAGGGATACTTACTAGTTCACCGAGGTTTCAATTTCTGAGTTTATACTCACCTTAGGAATAGGGGTAAACTTACTCCTATAACCCTAGAGACTATTATTAGTAAATAGGGCCCTGTTATTAGGGTATTGCTAAGGATATTAACGTAGACCGTATTTAAATTAGGCCTCTAATGAGGCCTCTAATTACTATAGCGCTAATCACGATATTATCGCCTAAGGGTTACTTTATAATTAAATAACATCATTCTCTAAGAAATTCATAAAATAATGTTTTAGTACCTTTTTATGAATTTTGATTTACTCACGTGGCGTGATCCTAAATTTCAAATTATTTAGGAAGGTTCTAGAAATTATATTTCTCAAATATAATAACAACTTCTATATTATCTATAAGGAGATTTCTGCCTTAATATCTTTATTATACTTTATATACCTAATTATATAGTTTATAATATTCTGGGATTCTATAAGTTAACGATAGATAAGTAAATATACGTTATTAGGTAAGCTCTCTCCCTACTCCTTAATCGCCTAACTAATATATACTAGGGCTCTATTTAACTAGCGAGTTATTATATGATAGCTTAATCTCCCCGTAGCCTGTGGCTTCTTAAACTTTTTATAGTCTAATATTAGTATTCGTATTAGCCTAGATAGTGAAAGGTATGGATTATAGCTTACTTACTTTCTTTGTCTTAAAGTAGGACTTTCTTAAGTATAGAAGAAGAAGATTAGCCTAAGACTCCTCTAATATAATCCTAGACCCATATATCCCTGATTTCCTTAAGATATATTTTTTGTTTCCGAAGTCGAGTAATTATACGCTTAATACCGTACACTATACTAAGCTATATCGTGTGACAATATCTAAGCTCTATTATCTCATTTAACGATTATATCTTAGTGCTTAAGAAGTCATCGAATTAGTGCTTCTTCCTAGCATATATAGGTTATTCACTATTCTTATTAAAGGTTATAAAGTCTATTATTTATAAGTATTTGCTTATTAAGATATACTATACTAAACCCTTACTAGTATTTCTAGTATTAATTACTATATTAGTATTACTATCTTCTATGTCTTATGCTTCTCCTTCTAAAGTATTTAAATCCGTTCCAGGTATAGATCTAACTTAGGAACTCCTATATTGCATCTCGTTATTACGTTAGGAATTTCTTCTAGCGGTCTTCTGGGCTATAATACCGGCATCTGCGATAGTGGTTAGTGGAATAATATATGCTTTAGGGAAAAACTCCCGAAAGTCTAAGCTCCTCATTAGTGTAGTAAGTGGCATTATTTTCAGGTGTAGGAGTTATTATAATCTCTAAATATTAGAGTAAAGGGAAGAATGAACTCGAAAGATATAGGAAGCTATATAACTTTATACTTCATTAGACTAGAGGGATATACTTCTATTCTATTCTCGGTATAAGTAGGGCTATAGAGAAGGGCTAAACGTTATATTATAATAATCTCATAGCTACTCCTAGAGGGCTAGCATCATTCTCATATATGTCGATAATAGCGTATATCGTATATTATGAGGTCGGCTGTACCGACGTACCGACGCAGTGTTTAGCTAATAACTTTGTTCTGCTATTCGCCAATTCCCGGCACAGGCCTTGGAAATGCAGCCCCCTTTTTACTCGCTTAGCTTTCGAAAATCACGTGACGTATTATTATGTGGTGGAGGATCCTTACTCCAAATTCAACTCTGCCCCTTTCGCGGATTGAATTCTTTACAGTAAGCGGCCGTGAGGTCGGTTATATAATTTGGCTCCAAAGACATAGCTCCCTAAATCTAGTATAGGATTCTGCTATTTTCCTCAGCTACTACTTCATCGATATTAGTCATTATCTCTATTTATGTATTGGGACGCATATATAAGCCATAATCTCAGCCCTTATATGGATAATTACCGTTCTTCCTATAGGCGAATATGTACCAGCGAAGCTATTCCCTATTATCTCAGCGGGGGGAACTATAATAGTGGGATTTATAGGTTAGCATAAGTATTAAATCGAGTCGTGGAGCTATTAGGGAATATATTAGGGCCGCGTTATTTATACGTTAGTAGGTATTTATAAAGGTGAATATGCGGATAGAATAGTAAGGACCGCCACTAGCCCTTCATGGGTCGCTCATTACTTAGCCTATTAACCAAAACATTATCTAGTCTAGTGAATTATTAAGGTGGCCTAGACCTACGGAGAACCCGTTATAGGAAGCTCAAATCTCACTAAGAGGATAATCCTAGTCCTCTGCCTTAGCTAGGTCTTCCTAGGATTACAATATTTAGGGGACTCGGTATTAGCTAAGCTACTTATAATTCTCTTATAGTTAGTATAGGTTTCCCTAGAATAGTATATTAACCTTAGTACGAGTAATACCCTTAACCTATCTCTAAATTTAGACTAACCACGTTTTGCCATATACTATATTCCTATAATAACGTATTACCCGGACAGCAAGTAGCTATAGAGTGACCTCAGCGGCTCTATAACTATTATCCTAGTAGGATATGCTTACTCCTTTAGCTCAAACTACTAATAATAGCCTAGATAAGAGTATTAACTATAGAATTATGGATTAAGGGGGGCGTAGAAGTAAAGCTCTTAGTATTACGAGTATAGAAGGGGGTAGATAACCTTTTATTCCTACCTACTAACTATCTTCTTTACTATTATCTCATAACTTGTCTTATAATATAAGCGCCGAACTTTAGACTAAAACAATACCTACGGTAGATGAGCTCTCTCTCTCGGTAAGTTATTAAAGATTCAAGAATATTAAACCATATACTAACTTTATAGAAGGCTTATAAGACTATACCCCAGAGAACGGCGGCTAATACTAGAGCGTAAGAAGACTTAAAAGCCGCAGAAATGTTAGTTAATTACCACACTCATATACGTGTAGTGGATAGACCGGAAACTAATTATATATATAGAGCTAAAGACCATAGTATAGAATTAACCCCTTCTATTATAGCTACTAAGCTGGCCCCTAAGCTAGTATATCGCAGATTTAACTATAATACTTTAAGTTATCTAAGTTAATATAGATTTCTAGATACCTATAGTAGCGCTATCTAACGAAGAGGATATTCGGGTTACTAAACTCTGGCGTATAACTACACTAACTATTCCCCTCCCTTAATATTAGCTAACTTCCTTAGTGCTAGGTGAGAGATTTCGGGAATGAGCAGAAAGGGCTTACGTCTATCTAGTTATAATTTCGGGCGAGATAATCTACTCTTTTCAACTAATAATTCAAGGTTCTATTTATAAGTACCTCCCTCTTATCTACTACTAGCTATTATAGACTTACTTTTATCTTTTAGACTTTATAAAAGACCAAGGTAAATATATTATAGAACTAGAGTAAATAAACTAGTGAATACAACAAAAATACGAGTAAATGCACCGTAATAACTATTAACTACACGCAGGTTACTTACAAATATAACGTAAGTCCTCTTATAATCTTAGCTACTATGACTTTCCATTAACTACTTTATAGATTATATGAAGTTTCTCGAATGCGAAAATAAATCTCTAAAAGGTTAGTTCTACTATTTTCAAGTTAAGTTTATTTAAAGTAGACTTATATAAGTCAAATATAATAATTTTGAGAGATATACTACAGAGAATGAGATTACGAGAATAATATTTCAGGAGGAAAATTGTAATCTACTCGAAGCTATAGCGGCTATAGAGGGGTAGATCTTATAGTAATAGCTAATTTGCGAGTAGAAGACACCGTGGCTAATAGAGCAAATATATATATAACTGAGGCGAAAACTAGGTATGAGACTAAGTTAAGTGAATATGGTCCTAGTAGGAAAAGAAGTAGGCTAAATTAAATAAGGTAGGTTTATTTTCTCAAAATTAGAGCTTCCTTAAGTAAACTCATTCTAGTTCTTATTTTACTTATTATTTGTGAAGTTTAAGCTATTTATTTAAAGTTACGTATACTTATATTTCTAACCCAAATTACCTACTATTATTCTTATATCACCTTACCTATATATGCCATTAATAGGGCTAAGAGTTAACACTATCTTAGAAGTATAAAGATTAAGGTAGTATTACTTCCAAGTATAGTAAGGTAAATATAGAAGTAATGATAATATTTTTCTACCTAGATATAACCTATTAGTCTAAATCATCTCTAAAAAGAATCCCTTAATATCCAATTCTTAATACTTGGGCTAACCTATATTTACAACTACTTTTACTTAGCTTAGCCTCTATTACATTAGATATATAAACTTCTATATTCTATAAAGCGCTTAGGAGAATAAATACTAGTAAGTCTAAGAGTAAGTATTATAAAGAATATATTCTTAGTAACTTCGCTAATATAGATAGGTGTACTACTCTAAGTAGTGAGAAGAGATCCTATAGTAATTAATAAAGAATATATGAAAGTAGGGAAGTAAGGAGGATAACCTTTTCTATATTTATAGAGGAAGATATAAATAAATATAATAATAAAAACGGTGAGAATTATAGTAATAATAGCGCCGCTAATACCTAACTATATATTAGAGCCTTTAGAGCGGGTATAAGAGGATTTGGTTCCTATAGAGAATAAGTATTTATATAGGTGCTATTATAGTCTATTTATACCACATTAGTGGAATATTTCTGCTGGAGTAAGAAGTACTTTTTAATTTTAAATTACCGCTATATTCTCCTAAGTCTCTTAGGCCACCTTCCCTATATGTGGCCTAGTTATTAAATTAACCTAGTAGTAAGAGGTTATACGTGGCGTGAATATCTAGGTAGTCTAGGGAGCATTATTTTAATAGTTATAACCACTCGCCTAGTATCTATATTAAGCGAGGAATAGTAATATAGGCGAAAACCTAGGTCTATATTCCTTATACTAACTATCTATTTATACTAATTACTTCCTAGTACTACTAGGTTTATAGTACTAATAAATTATTTATACTAATAATTTAATAGTACTATAAATATTTTAGTACTAATACATTTCTTATACTAATAATTTAATAATACTACTAGCCTCTTAGTACTAGTGGTTTCTTTATACTAGTAAATTATTTATACTAGTAATTTAATAGTACTAATAATTCCTTAGTACTAATGGTTTCATAGCACTAACTATACGTTTATACTAATAGTATTTTAGTGCTAATCTAATTTTCGTGCTAACCTTTCCTCGCTTTAGTTAATAGATGAGAATGTTAGTTAAAAACTAGTAGGACCGGTCTAGGGGAAGTAATACATAAACTAGCTTCTTATCTTTAACTCATATAGAGGCAACTGGCGATAACTAAGTAGTAATATAGTAATCTCTAAGTATAGCCTATATAGTGGAGTATATATATAATAGTAAGGGTATTCTCTATAGTATAGGGAGTATAGTACTATAGTATCTATATAATAGCGCGTATCTCCCATATATATAGGTAATTATTCTATTTTTATAGCCCTAAGATTTACCTTGGAGACCCGTAACTTAGTAGACGGGGATTTGCTAGTACTACTTACCGCTAGAGCTAAAGGCACTCTAGTGTAAGGGTATGAAGTATTAGAAAAGCGGTAATTCAAGATGAGCCTAACCCAAGCGTCGCGGTAGCTAATATAATTCGCCGCTAAGAAGTAGGTTATCTAGTTTATAAAAAGTTATAAAGCTAGGCTCACCTACTACTTTTACTCATTTTATCCTTAATACTTCTATATTATTTTACTCCTACTACTACCCTCTCAAATAACTTTTACTATCTTCCCCCTTTATTAACCTAAAAGCAAACTATAGCCTCTATAAATTATATATATCTATATCTTCTATAGAGCTATTTATTATCTTTGCGATATTTGTTAATATGGTTAACTTTATCGTTTAGTAAGGAATAGGAGATAGTCAATAAACTAGAGGAGATTTCAGGAATGAGGTATATAGTCTTTACTCTAACTCCAAGTTCTGCCCTAAAGACAACTATTATAACTTTAACCCTTTCCCTAAAGAAGATAGCGCCTAGAGAGATTTAGATTTCGCATCACCTATTTAACTATCTCAAGTAGATAACCAAAGATTAGATCTTATTCGTATATAGCCAAACTATAGGCCCAAATACCCCTCTAGATAGAAGAGCTCTTAACTCTCACTCTAGAATTCGCTAGGCGTTGCACTTCCTCGGTGTCGGGATATTTAAGTATAATAAGAAAAGCCATATAATACTAGATAATCTACTCACAAACTGGGTCCACGAGTATTATAAGCTACTCTTCGACTAGTATAAGGCGGATCTAATCTCCCTAGAACATCTAAAGGAATAGGCATTTTGCTACTTAAAGGGCCTTAATAAACTAAAAGCTATTACGGTGATATGGATAGTAGGGAAGAACGAAGAAATACTACTAGATCCAGGGAGGGAATTAATAAAGATTAATAACGAGACGAGATTAAAGTACTAGACTTCGTTTAATAGATATAATACGCTCTAGTAGATGACCAAAGATTCCATTAGGGAGCGAGACGTGGAGGAGGAGGTAGAGGAGGAGGTAATACGCGAGGATTTGATATAGGAGGTAAGAAGTAGAGATAAGATAAATCTAGATACCCGCACGTTAGAAATAATTAAGGATATTAAGAGGGCTTACGACGTTTTTACTAGGCAAACTACGAGACTATTAGTATATCTCATGGATATCTTAGGCTTTACCGACGGTCCTAGACTCCCGCCAAGTCAAAGGCTTATAGCACCATAACCCGTTAAATATCTATAGGTAAAGAAAGTAAAGCAAAGAAGGTAGTAGCTTAGGCTTAGGCACCTTGGGATTTAGGTTAGATAGGGTCACTTTAATATCTTAGACTCTCAGTAGCCTCGTAGATAGAACTAATCCAATTAATTAGATAGTACTTGCCTTTAATAAGGACACCTAGCCTAGTCTAAGTAGTAGCTCTATCTATACAAATCTTATTTGGAAGCGTTCTCGATCTTAATAGGTATTATACTCGTGGCTAGGATCTAATCTAAGGTAAGGATAGGCTATTTAATATTTTACAGCGACCCCTGCCTCCTTTTGGCCCCAATAATATAAGATAGTGCCGTTTCGCATAAGATAAACTCGGTAAAGAATACTTCTTACTACTTATATCCCTATTTCTTCTTTTTCTTTTTCTTTTTCCCTATAATAAGATATCCTAAAGACCCCTTTATAGCTGCCTCATTTATTATATAATACTACCCCTTTACTAGTACGCTTATTTACATAACCGTTTTCCTAATCTATAGCCCTACTTTACAAAGTATAAATATAGTAGCCGAAGATAGCTATATAAACGTGTTACCCTATAGAGGGGCTACTACTAGTTAAGGCGCGGTTTAAGGTTACCGGTAGTATTTAGATAGAAATACTAAACTTAATAAAGGATATCGAGTTATATCCATATCTCATTAGGCTAATATAATCTCTAATTATATTTTTATATATAAGCTAATACGTGCTTCTCTATTAGCTCTTTTTAGCCTAAGATATATGGACTAAATAAGCCTTAGAATAGAACCTTATTATACTATAAAGCATTTTAATTCATTACGTTATAATTAATTAATTACTATCTTACTCTCTATTTCTCCTACCTTACCTACTCATTTATATAACATTAAATTACATTAGTTCTATTAAAGTTATCCCAGTTCTCCAAAAAAAAATCCCCGCCCTTATCTTAGAGTAACTTAGTTAACGCCTTTATATATATACTTGAAATTCTCCTATAGCTATAATATATATTAGGAAAGAGCTAAAATAAAGGGGTGAAAGGACTTACTATATACCACATATCTAAGATCTAGTAGATTACCACACAGCCTAGTAAAGTTTATAAAAATCGTTCCTATAGTAGTAATATCTACTAATATTCCTTCTATCTCCGAGTTATTTGAAACAAATTCCATATTACTCTACTATATTAATATCTCTCGCTATTCTATATTCTCTTAAGATAGGAGCCAAAATAGAAGAATAAGTGAGCTAGATATAATTAGTCTCATTTAGTCTATTGGATGGACTATTTTACGGTGCCGGAATTTGGGCCGCAGGAGTATTAGTACCCTCACAATACTACTCTTATCCTCGAATATAAGTACTTTATCGAAGTAAAGCTAAGCGAGGTAAGGATATAGTAGGTATTACCTAGCTACTTAATATTATGGAATAATCTACCTCTAGTTATAGTCCTCGAAGATAAGCACTCTACCTCGGAATTTCAGGGATAGCACGTGAAGATATCCTAATTTCTCGATTATTTAATAGATAATATATTAGCGGTAGGGTATTAGGTTCTAGTCCCTAAATACGAGCGCTTCATCGAGTCTATATAGCTAGTATTATAAGCGGTATAGCTATTACTTATACTATTAATTGAGACGCCTTAAGTGAGCCCCTTACCTCTTATCCCTAAATACGAGCGCTTCGGCGAAGTTATTAGATAAAGGATATCTCATAAATACGGTTATAGTCTTTAATAGGTACCTGGGACTATATACGAGAGCTCTAATATCCAGGTACTAGTGCTTAAGCTCCGGGCTCTAATTACTATCTATGAAGGCTAGAATTTTCAGTTACTAGGGCTTAAGCCTAAATACGAGCACTCTAATATCTAGGCGCTAGCGTTTAAGCTAGGATTTCTAATTATTATCCCCGGGGGCGAGTACTCTAAAGGATTTAGTTAGCTACTTCTAGCGGGGCTTTAGATTCGTTAGTAATAGAAGGAGCTCGTTACTCCTACTATCTATTAGTTATAGGAGTCTAAGGCGTCCGCCTACTATATTACCTAGTAAATCGTCCTATTAAAAGGGTTAATTCATATATTTCCGAAAAATGGGTCTTAGGAAAGGAAGGAGCTTGTGGCTCCCGTAGGTAAGAGGCTATTACATCTCTATTAGCTAGTTCTAGGGTATTAGGGAATAAAACTTATAGAACCTTATCTCTCTCTAAGTACGGGATAGGATGTTTTCCTCTAGGGCGGTGCTACCTATTATAAAAGTAGAGGTTCACTATCTCCTCTGCCTCCTCTATCTTAATTCGGGCCCTTAAATTCGACTAATAGAGTGAGTCCCTCCTCTTCTAGTCTATGGCAGCGATCCTTCTCTAATAATACCGTTCTTTACCTTTAAGCCACGTAGAACATCTATTAGGATTCTTATTAAATTTAATAAATTTAGGAATAATTTTACTAGATTCTATTATAAGGGGATTCCAAGAGGAGGTAAGTTGAGTATAAGCACAAGACATGCTAAATTAACTATAAAAGGTTTTAGAGGTGAATAGATAAGTAGGGAGGATATAGTACTCTTTTATAGATTACCTTTATAATAATATCTAGACTAACGTCTCCTAGGAGGCTGTGCCGGTTTGAAAATTTGGCTATACGGCTACTCTTTCAGTGAAATATAGTCCTAAGCGCCAAGTTATTAAGAATAGAGGGGCTAATAAGTCTATAGTAGATACTAACTTCCTCTTATAATTTAATTTTCCGAACATTAATCCTATATTAAAATACTAATAGGATACTAGTAGAGGTATTACTATATCTTAGATACTTAATTATAGGGTCTATAACCCCTAAAGAGTTAAGGTAGCCTTTATTTAGCTAACCTATAACTTATTAATCTCTAGTTTAGTACTACTATAGCTTCGTATATACCAGGATTCATACTTCATATATATAGTTAGTAAGGCCGAAGTGGGAATCTATTTATAGGGAGTTCTCGGGAGTAACTACTCCCTCTAACTATTAGAGAAGGACTTACTAATTCAACTCATTATTACACAAGATTAATAATTATATTCGAGGCAGATATAAGCATATAACTCCACCGTACTAAAATAGTATATAACTTCTCTTAATTTATGTCTAAAGACCTAATATAATTAGCTAATTTTGAGGACCTACCAAGTATATATACTATTACGGGTAATAGTCCTACAGAGATCGGCGATAAGGGTAAGGAGGTAGCCCCCAAGGGTAAGCTAAAGCGCTAAAGAGAAGATATAAGAGTATGGCTTCATCCTACTTAAGTTAAGTTCTATCCTACTCTTATCTTAATTTAATAATCTTTCTCTACCTCTATTAGAAATCTTTAATTAATATAACTTTAGTATCTCAGACCCTATAGACTAATAATACGTAAGCTAATATAAATATAGACTAGCTACTCTATATAGATTTATTACGCTATATAGTTATTAATGACTTTCTTACGGATTCTATTCCAGAACCTATAATACTAAGTTTTAAAGAGCGAGAAGCTACCTAACTATTTAACAAGAAACTCTTTCTTATTAATTCCACTTTAGAAGCTATAGGGCTAAGTTTCGAACTAGAAACTATAGAGCTATTTGAAAAATTCTATTTTTTAGATCCCGCTTCCGAAGTTGCGGAGCTAAGCCCCGAGGAGCCTTATTCGCAAGTCTAGTCCATAGATATGGAAATGCGGTTAACTAAAGAGGTCTCTTATAATCCCGGTACTAATAGTACGCCCACGCGTTACCTAGTTAGCCCAAATGCGGTATAGCCTTTGGATCTAGGAGTTCTAGGGGGGAGTGCTATCTATACTAATAAAGAGTTATAGAAGATAATAGTATAATTTAGTAACCTATACGTTATTATTAGAAATATGAACTAATAATATACTAGGACTAATTTTAATTAGACTATAAAGAGAGCACTCCCGCTCCTTTAATAGTAAACCCCTAGCTAAAGCATTAAACCGAGTCTTTAATTAATTTAACTAACTCGAGTAAATTAGAGCTATCCCCTCACTTAGTAAGTATTTAGAAAGTCTAGGTAACTAAATCTCTATCCCCCTAAAGTGAGTCCCTATTATACTTCCCATATCTAAGCCACATCTAATATATAATAGTAAGCTCGGATGAAATTACTTCATATATTAGGTTTACTAGTGAATTAAGCCATACTTCAAATATAGTATTAATTACGCGGAAATGAAAGCGCTCGAAGGCTAGAGATTATAGTAGTGTATTATTATCTAATTCAAGTACTAATAGGTTAAATCAATATTATATAAATACTTCTCTAAATCCACTTATAGGACTAAGATAAGTTAAGACACTAACTCACTAATAAACGAGATCAAAAACTTTAGTTTAGATATACGCCAGAGATAAGAGTCTGCGTATAGAACAGGAGTTAAAGTAGATTTATAAGATACTTTAAGAGAATACTTAAGAAATGCAGATAATTAAGGCGAAAGAGGCAAAAATACTTAAAGAGAATACCTAAGAAATAAAGCTAGTATAGAGAAAGAAGGCAAGAATTCTTAAAGAGAAATCCCAAGAAAGAGAGTTAATCCAGAAGAGAATAGTAAGGTTAACCGGGTTTAAGGAGCGAATACTAGCCTAGGATACCTATAATTAAAAGGTAATAGAAGAATAAGAGTATTTATATTAAGGCGTATTAATTATAGGAATAAAGACTAAGAGTTATTAATGAATTCTGGGATAGAATAGTATAGACACTATCTTTTATATGAGTTTAATAGTAAAGGGCTATTAACGGTTTTAATTTAGTAGTTAGAGAGATAAGCGTCCTAGGTAGGAAAGAGAGGTTTAGATAATAGGTATTATTAGGGTTTAATATAATATATAATTAGCTTTAATTAGTAATATAATACTTTTTATATAGTCTAAGTTATATTTCATCTACTAATAATAAATGATTTTGAAAATACCCTAACTTAAATAGGTAAAGAAAGTATATCTAAATCCAACGGTTTTATACTAAGGCTTTTAATTATATCTTAACTCATATAATATATAAATGGAATTATAATAGTTAGTAATATATGAGTTAAAAAGTAATACTAAAATGAAATATAGTAAGTAGGCACACTTTAAATAGTAAGTAAACCTCTTACCTTCTAAATTTCCTTTAATATTCCCTAAGAGGCGACCTCTAGAAAGTTTAATACCTCTAGTAACTAGTGGTCGGGGTGCTTTAAGATAAACTTCTCTTCCGTCTTAGGGGGAATACTATTCTATATTATTTTAATAGTAATAACCCCGAGAGGATAAGCTATAGTAGATTCTATAGACCTATATTCATTAAAGTAGGCTTAAGTATCTTTAATTAGGCTAATATCTATAATATAATCTCATAAAATATACCTAATTTTATATACCTATCTAGCGTAAATAAAACTTTAGAACTATTAAGTTTATTATATACTATACTAAATCTCGATAAATGTTATATAGCTTTAAAGACCTTTAGGTATATTAGTAGGTTATTACTAAATATATATAAAGGAATTACCTAACGATAGGTTATAGATATATATAGCTCCTCTAGAGTAAGTAGGATAACTATTACTTACTTAAGAGTAGTAGCTATATAATTAGTAATAATAAAGAAGGCGCCTTGAAATTAATATACTTCCATAATAGTAAGTAGGTTCTTATACGGGAATTTTCGAAGCTCTATAAAGTTATCGGAAAGAAGCTTCTTAATAGTAACTATATAAACTGGAACTTTTCGCGTATAAGCCGCTATAACCTAGCCGCTATATTCGAGGTATTAAAGGGACACGTATAATATCCACGGACTCCCTACTTAGATAGAGGAAAGCTAATCTAGTTACGAGGACTTAGTATTTATTATAGGTATAGGTCTTTCTAAAACCGTATTAGGTGAATTTATCCTTAATAGTAATTAAGATAAGGTAAGCGCTTCCTCCTCTAGAATATCTTTAATACGTGATTCCTCTTTTTCTAATAAAAGGATCTTCTATATATTAGAACCTCCTAGGAACCGGGTACGTTAGTTAGTATTAATATTTTTCTCACTAGTATAAAAATTTACTAATAGGTTCTAATCCTTACCTAGAAAACGGGTTTTCCTATTAAACTTCGACTCTATAATTAATAGCCTTAATAAAATATAGCTATAGGTACTTTATAATATATACTATACTATAATTAAACCACCTCGCTTAAATTCCACGACCCCTAAATAATTATTACCTCACCTCACTTAACTTTAACTACTCGCCCCCCCTCCGTATATGAAGGGTTTATATTATCTAGTAGGGAATACTTATTAGACTACCTCGCTTAATTCTAACCACCTCTCACCCTCTAGATATAGAGGGTTTATATTACCTAGGAGAACATTATGTATTAATAGAAGGGAGGAACCACTATATAGTACCTTGATTTTCACCCTCGAAATATTAAACTAAAGCTTAAGTATATAGGTTTATACCTACCTTATATACTAAGTATTATCCAAGTTAGCTATTAGGTCCATAGAAACCTCAAATTCAGAGACTCTCGTCGCCCTCGAGCTAAAGATTACAAATAATAAGCTTACTAAGTTTAAGGGTATAGCTCAAGTATTAATTACTTATCTAGACTTTCTATATCTAACCTATTAGATTAATGAAAAGATTATTAGGTAGTTAGTTAGGGACTTTAAAGGCAAAGGATATATTTAAGAGGAACTAAGCCATTGGATTCCAGCTATTATAGATGATTTGGTCTTAGAAGAGGCACTAGAAAAGATTCCACTAACTGCTAAAGCGTTTAAAGCTAAAGTTAATAATCTGCTGTTTTTAAATCTAAGAAACGGAGTAAAATTAGAATGCCTTTATAGGTAATACCAAGTTCTAGTAGTGAAGGAATATCTTAGCGTGTCGTAATAGTAGTAAATAGTTAATATCTATAGGACTAGTAAGTATTACCTATATAATTAATTACCTATACTAACTACCGGCACCTAGATCTCGATAAGGATATTAAATAAGTACTCCGGGAGGGATATTCCTATTCTGCGAAATATACGTTTAGTGAGACATTTCACTATATAAGACTCTACTACTATAATAATAATACTTTAGGAGTATAATATTAGCGGGGAAGGTTTTCTAATTCTTAAGATTAATTCCTAGAGTAGTTATTTAAGCGGCCCACGCTTATTAAGGTATTGGATTCTATTCTCTATATTTAAGGTATCTAGAGGTAATTCTATATAGGATTACTAGATACCTTCTTATTCCCGAAGTATAATGAGGTTAGGTTATATGAAACTTTCAAATATTAAGTCTAACTTATTATAGGAAAAAGCGTATTATATTAAGTTTATTAAGATTATTTGGACCCATATACTTAATAGCGATATAGTAAAATTAATGCAAATTAACCCCTTTACTATAGAATCCTTATAGTCGAGAGCACTAGCCCTTTCAAAGTCCAACTTTGAGTTTATTTAAGAGAATATAGCGGATTCTAGAGAGCTTTTCCCAGGAATTACTAATCCCGTAATAAGGGCTAATATTACTTAATGTCTACTCACTATTAAGGAGCTAATACTAAGTCTCTATACGCTAATTAAAGATATTAGGTATTTAAAATAGCTAGCCGAACTCTTAACTAAACTCCTACTAGAGTCCCGGAAAAAAACTCTTTACTAGAGGTAGTATTATTATTTTACTAATAGTGGGTTAAGTAACTAGACTATCGAAATATAACGTGGCGTGCTAGGGCCTTATATAACTATCTTAAGCCACTATTTGAATTCTTTTAATATTTATTATTAATAGCTATAGCTTTACGTATATAGGGTCTATAAATATTTAAACGCGTATAGCTGGCTATAGCTAGTAGAGCTTACTTATTAAATAAGCTTCTTAAATATAAAGATTAAATTCGAAGTAATATAGGATCCTACTTAAGCTATAATTAAAAAAATATTTCGAGAAGTACTCTATATTCTATAGCCTAATGAAAATTTCAACTTTAATACTAATAAAGTAAGACCTATTATTACCTTATTTAAGGAATATCTAAATGGGCTAGATCTAAGTCCTATAAACATAGTATATCTAGTAATAATAGTAGCTAGAATAGGGGTTCCACTATTAGCTAGGTATAGTTATAATAGTATAGATACCCGGGATCTTACTTACCTCTTTCTTAATAAGATTTATACTCCTCTCTAGGAATATAAAAGAGATAGAGATAAGATTACCTCTTTTTATATTAAGTGATTATAATATATTATATTCTTTGGTTTAGTGGAACTCATAGGCTATTATAAAAGCGGGTCTCCTTAATATAAACGCGGACCTACTCAACTTTATTCGGGTAATACATCCCTAGAGTAGTAACTAACTAGCTCGCCTGGCCCTACCAGAGAACCCACTAGAAGTAGTTCTACTTATTCTCTAGATTATAATCCAAATGAGAGCAGCTAGGGCAATATCCTAAATTAGGTTATAGTATATTTAGGTCAGATAATTAGGTTTATAGAGAAAGATACTCTTCTTCGGGAAGTACTATTTAGGGAGTAAGACGTTAATAATTAAGCAAAAGAATATACTAATTAAGGCAGGAAACTTTTAGTAGAGTAAGGTGCTTTTTTTCTTTAATAGCATTATTTTGAGATACTTATAAGGATGAGATAGTTAACTATATTTATTACTACTATTCCTTAGCTAATTAATGGAAAGCGCTATTAGGGCGAAGAGCTACCTAATAGGTTAAATCTAGTAATAAAGGACGATTTTAACTTTACGATAGAAGATAGAGAGATATTATAATCTTAGAATTAAATAATATAATAACTTCTACTAATATAGTATACTATTAAAGAGTAACTACCTAAAAACTTAATTAACTATTTATTCCCCTCCCGCTCTCTCCTCTAAACTATCCTCCCCGACTCCCTAGTCCTTTGCCTTAACTCGCCTAAGTATATCGCTACTATATCCAGATTTTGAAAAGTTCTTAAAACCATATAATTAATTCATGACTAACCTAGAGGTTTACTCTAATAATATATATCTACTCCATTAATAAGGTATTTTAAAAGGATTTATTAATATTACTTACCTATAGAGCTAGCTCCTAGTTAACTCAATATATTAAATTAATTAAGAAGGGGATAGTAGCTATAAGAAATCCAGATAGGGTTATTCCTAATACTAATAATATATAGTACTATTAATACTATACTTTTTAAATTAAATAGAATATTATCTAGCTATATACTATAGAGAGTCCTATAAACTCCACTATAAATGAAACCAGACCGACTTTTATTATTATACTCGTAGATTAGCCCTAGGCGATTTTATAGATAATAAAGATAGTTAATCTAAGGAAACTACTATAAAACCCTAGGAGAATATATTTATATTAATTAACGGGAAAAAATTTCTGGATAAAGTAGGCCTAATCTAATTAATATTAGCTTTTACTAGTTTCACGTTAGAGCTTACTTAAGTTATAATTAAAACCCTCTCATTAAATAAGAGTAGTATCTTAATATACTTCTCGTCCATAGAGAGTAAATATATAAGTAATAAGATACTTAAGCTAATTAATATAGTAGTTACTACTAGGATATATAAGGTAATCTTCTAGGAAATTTCCTTCTAGTATAGATATAACTGGATTCATCTTAGTAAAGATATAAGAAATATAGTAATAAGAATTACTAAGGATACGGCGAGGGAGAGGGCATATAAGTATATTTTGGAATAAAGATAAAAGAAGTATATAAGCGACGCAAAATCCCGTGAACTCTAGGGAACCAAGCTTCATTTATTAAGTTCTAAGAGTTACCTTAGATGTCCAGTGGCTTAGCTAGTAGCATATATAGCCATATAATAGGTCAGCTTATAGATGGAAGTATAGTATTACGAAGCTTAGCCTTAGAATATATCTATTTAGGGTAATGGGTAATACTCCCATTATAGGATTAGCTAGAGATAAGCTACTAAGTAGTAGAACTGAAATTTTAGTATAAGCCTCTATTTATGGACACGAGTTGTGGATAACCTCCCTAGGCTTACCTTTAATTAAATAGCTGTAAAGGGTACTTAATTATATCTACTCTAAGTACTACCTCTTAGTTACCTTCTCCTTTTAATACCCTAAGATAGTACTATTAGGACAAGTACTAGAGTAAACGTGTTCTTCATTATTATATTTACTTCTTTTTTTGGTCTTAGGCCACCGATATTTATATAATTCCATATAACGCTCGTATATTAGATAGGAGTGGTTTAAAACCTCATCTATATATTTAGTAACCCCTAGATATCTACTAAGATGAGTTCAGGGTATAGATCTAATATAAGAACCCGACGTGAGATAATTACTAGGAACTTGGATAGGATAGCCTAGGCTATTACTTATAGGTACTCGCTTCCTCCTTTTATACTTAGGTATAATATATTAATATAGCGCTTTCGCGTCCAAATTAGTCCTAGTCGACTTCTCCGGTAGGTCTAATCTCAAGGATCTAGAAGGTCTATTTATATACTTTGACGTAGATAAACTACTACTTCTAGGTTATATTACTAATAACTTATCTAGGCTCTCCCCCCTCTTAGTTTTAGGTGAGCTAGAATTAATCTAATCCTCCGACATCTAGCTATTTTAATAGTAGTCTTCGTATATCTTATAAAGATATTCGTAATTATCCTCTCTAAAGTAGTCGTCATTATAGGTAACCATAATCTCTTTACTAATCCTAATATCCTTTATAGCGATAATCTTTATCCCGGTTAACCTAGTCGTAATGAGTCGAGTATTCGCTTTATAGTCATAATTTGCAAAATATATAGGTCTAAATAAGAAAGAAGTAGCCTTATTTCGAGTTATCTTTATAATACTAAAGTTAAGCCCCTTTTAATTAAGGTTATCCTCTTCCTTGGTTATTAAGATAACCCAGGTCCTGTAAAGATATTTAATATCTTCGCCTTTCCTAATTAGTTTCCGTAAAACTACTATGGCCTCGTATATAGTAACTATATATCGATTTATACCCAAAATTTCGAAGGCGTAGTCCGGTAAGTAGAGACTAAGGTATCTTCTTATATACCGCCGGAAACTATCCTTCTCCGTAGCTAACTTAAGATTATCTAAGAATTTCTTTAGACTAGGAAGCGCGAGTATCTAGTGCTCTATACCTAGAAGATCCTTTTCTTTAATAACGACGTCTTATAATATTAATATTATACTTTACTGGTCTTTATAAGTTAAGTAGTATATACCGCAACTTTTCCGAATAGCCCCCTAGTAGTAAATCTATATAAACGTAAGCCTTAGCTCATTTACAAATGGGTTTATCTATAGAAGGGTAACTAATATGGTCTATAAGTATATCTATAAGTATATCGTCGTAAGTAACTAGCTACTAGAGGATAGTCTAGGGCTATCCCCGACTCTCTTAGCTCCTCTCGTTAATCCGACGCTTTTTGCTAAGTGGTCCCTAACTAGAAGTTATCCGCTTTTGCGGTACGATAGAGTCATTAATTACTATTAGCTAGGCTTTTCCACTATAAATAATACTTAATAATACGGTATTTGGAGCTCCTACCTCGAGAACTATCTTAAAGGTATACCTTCCTCTTCCCTAACTTAGAGGTCGCGGTTAAGTCGTCACCGGTCTTCTAATTCCAGTTCATATTATTACTGGTTTAAAGTATATCTCTACTATCGCGGCTATTCACTAAGTCGGATTCGGTAAATGGTATATTTATAGTCTAGAATTCTAAGGGTATTTGAAAGATGGAAAGGATATTAGAAGTAATATGAACTTAATAGGGGCTCGCTATACTCTTATTAGTATAGCTATAAGAAGGGCTCTAGGACTCACTCTACTAATATAATTACATGAACCTATTATTAGATATCTTTAGTTTAGAGGGGTTAGCTCCTTAGAGAATAGCTAATAATAAGGGCCACACCACCGGTTTATATATTAATTACTCCTACTAGGTGCGAGTATATAGAGTGTGTCTATAATAACTCATTAGTATCTTCGTAATCTCTTCTTATAACTTAGAAGTAAACTCCTTACTACCGTGAGGCAAGAATGTCTATAAGATAATTCATACTCTTTAGTTCCTTCCCTAAGATAGGCTAAATATCCTTAAAATGCTTATATACTACTATATTATTTAGCTCCTATAGTGGCGTCCAGAATTTCACTCTTCTAGACTATACACAAAATGCTAGCGTGTATACAACTTATACTTGGAATAATTTACCCGCGTATTCTCTACTATTATCTCCCATAAAAGCCTACTAACCTTCCACTATATCCTCTAAATTTATAATAATAATAAAGCCTACTCTAGTTCTATATACTAGATACCACTATACTAAACCCCGTCTATTCTTCTTTTTAAGCTCAACCTATACTACTTCTATAGATTCTTCTATAAATAATAGAAATTCCGCTCTAGCTTAGTATACTCAATTCAGCTCCATGTCTAACTTCGCCTATACTTCTAGTTAGGAGCATATATTGCATTTATTCATATTAGTATCTATAATAGAATCTACGTTATTATGGACCAAATTATCTTTCCTAAGCTAGCTTATATTCTAGGTATCTTTTCCGAGCGTGAGTAGGTTTACTTTTGCCGGTGTAATATTCTCTTAATTAACTTACTTTATATATATAATATCTATAAAGGTAGAATTAGAAGGGTAGTATATAGATAGTTTAATTAATTAAATTATATAATTACTATTATCACAAAAATCCTTAATAGCCTTACCCTTACTAGCCGGATTCTTCTACTAGATTTAAGCGGCGTCGTCTATAGCCTTTCTCTTTCGAGTTAAAGGAGCTATCTTCGAAACGGGAGGAGAAGAATTATAAAGGACTTCCTTAGCTTTATTAATTTTGCTTTAAGTTTTCTAATCTTAGCTATATTTATAAGGAAGTAATAAATGACTTTAAAAGAAGGATAAGAAAGATAATTAAGAAGAGGGGATTTATACCTATATATAAGTAAGTATAGTACTTACTACTAAGGTAACCGTAAACACCTAGCTAAGCTAGCTATAATAATACTAGTGCCGTGTGGCTTAGCTAACTATTCTCTTGCTTAGCGTGCTTTAGAGGACAGTGGACTAAACTAGACTCTAGCCTCTATATTATATTTTAATATAGTGATTAATTAGTATTATCGTGAGGGGAAGGAATTATTTCTAACTAGTATAGGCTTTCGTGGAGAGAGTAGCTATTTCTAATTACTCTTTCAAATGCTATTATATACTAAACTTTCTACTAGTGAAATATGATAGGAGAGCTATTTTCGACTAAGACTTATGAGACGTATTTTGGCGTAGGGATAGAGGTAATAAGCCAAAAAGGGGGCTATTACTCACGTAATCGCTTACTCTTGGTGAGACGAGACTATTTAAATCTTAATAGCTACCTCGCTTATAATAGAACCCCATTGCACGGTATTACTGCCTACAACTATACTAATTATATAAGTAGGTGATGTGTAACCCCTCGCTAGTAACTACCTAGAGGAGTAAAAGGAGGTATACTTTACTAAAGGGAGGAGGTGGTATTAGAGTGCTCGACTTAGAGAGTTAATGTTATTATCTCCTATATCGGGGCTCATATATAGGCCATAATCTCAGCCCTAGCTTAGATTATAAGTATTATCCTTCCTATTAGTGAATAGGTGCATTACTTAGTCTTTAATTATCCTTATAGTTACTACCTTCCCATATTTACTAATACCCTCTATAATTACCTGTCACTAAGCCTAGCTACTAAAATATTAACTAGTCGGGTATATCGTTAAGGTCTAGACCTATAGCGAGCCGGTTATAGGAAGGTCAAATATTACTAAGAGGATAATCCTAGTACTTAGCCTTAGTATATACTCTCTGGAATAACGCTTTTTAGGAGGTTCGGTATTAGCTAAGCTTCTTATAGAACCTTAATATAAGTAGTACCCTTAACTTATCTCTAAATTTAGATCTATTATATATTGCCTTACGCCATGTCCCCTAGTGATGCTAGAGGGCAGACTATATAATATGAGCTATAGAGTTAATCTTTTAATCTATACTCTATATACTACATTACCTATTTCCGCTATTCTCTATAGGTTACCTAGTGTCTCGGGCTCAGGGCTTGAGACAACCTATACCATGAATATAAATAAGCGCCGTTTCCACTAGTAGGACTTTAGTATAAGCTAAGTATTACTCAGAAAACGACCGCTAGATTAGTTACTATAAGACTCCCTCGTATTCTTATCCTCCCTTTATTCGTCCTTTATAATTCTTAGCTAATAGTATAATACTATTATTAAATTAACTTAAATTATATCCTCTTAGTATCCTCAGGGTTAAATTATAGAAGGTTAAGGCCAAATAGTTAGTATAAAGAATATTCTCTTTAAGATATATCCTAATTTATATTTAGGTAGTTTATTTTAACTTAAGAGAGACACTAACTCCCTATAATAGTATTAGACCATAGTTAAATCCTATAGACTATAACCTACTCTATATTAACCAAAAACTCTATAGTATAATCTCTATAATCTCCGAAGCCCGAAAGATAATATATGCTAGTTATAGTAAGATTACTACTTTAACGGAGGGGTATAAGCAATAACTATATATATAGTACTAAGTATATAAAAATCTAAAAGCCAAGTATAAGGTAACTATAGCTAAGCTTAAAGAAGACTACTACTCCTTAAATTAGTAACTCGAGATTACTCGAGACTCTATTAAAGCTATAGAATGGGAGGTATAGCGAATAATGAAAGGACACAAAATCGTACTTAAAACCACTAAAGACTATATAGAGATTACCGAGAAAAAGCTATTTAACTTAAAGAAGGAGAAATTATAGGAGTATTATGGAGTAATAGCCGCGGCTAAGGTATTAGGGGGGGTAACTATATTAGAGAACGAAAAGTTAGACTAGATATAGGATTATCTAGATTCGCTAATTAGTTCTCGCGAATAAAGGAGCTAAGGACTTAATAATAAGCACCAAATACCTTAGACTAAGGAGTTTATTTAAATATCTCTAATAAGCCCCCTAAAAATTATTCCGGCACTAATTTCTAAGAAACGGCCAAGATCTGAGAGTGGATAAGATATGAATACGTAGAAGCGAAACCATAAGGCTAGAAGAGAGGAGGGAGCTTCAGAGAAATTCGATAAAGGGACGATTATTATTAAGTAAGACTTAAGTCTACGAGATACTACTTATCTTCTGCTTTAATATTAATTATTTTATATAATAATTAGAGAGTAGTATACTAGAAGTGTTTTAAGACCCTATATAATCTTACTAGGTCTAATTTATTAGGGAGCTACCTAGATTAGATATCTACTAAATAAAGAAGAACTCATTCTTACCTAATTAATAATAATTTCCTATACTTTAGTGGGGATACCTTTCCAAGTCATTTTAGTTAAGTATATGGTCTATAGGTAAAGCTAGGAGTATAGGGTAACTCTTAAATATAATAATAGTAGTGTGAGGGGAGATAGAAACTTAGTATATATTAAGGAGGAAAGCAAGGATAACGGCTAAGGTCCATATAAACTTTAAAGGGCCAATTTTCGTTATTATCCCCCTTAATTTAGTAAGTTACTAGGAGGAGTAATTATCTAAATCTTAATAGCCAAAAGTTACTACCTCGCTTAGAATAGAACCCTAGTCTATAGCTTAATAACTATATAAATTAAATAATTATACGCTATTACTAAACGGCCGCTATAATATATACCAAATCCAATATTACCGTTTAACGGGTACTTACCTTTCTTTCTTACTTCCTTAGTATTTATATTTTCTAAGAGTATTTATCCCCTTAAGACTACTATTAGAAATAATAAAATAATGAGTTAACTAATACACCGTTATTTAAAGAAAGCTAAGGCCTTTCTAGGCTATCTATCTAATAATACTAATAATGTCCATTTAATATCTATAGATTCGGGAGCGCCTAAGAAGGTTTAAAGGATACTTAGGATATTACTTAAGAGTCCATGGGATAACTTTAGCTATATTTAGCATCTCGATTAGACTATATTAGTACTATACAAAGCGTCGTCCTTCTAGCTTATTAAAATCCGAGAGGTTTCTAGTTTCGACGTCCTAGGTAATCCCCTAATTCTTCCCTATATCTAATACCTTAATATCGTAACCCTCTATAATATCTATTATAATAATAATAGAATATTTCTTATCACGGAATACCTTAAAGTCTCTTTCGCTCAATTAAAGTTCCAGGAATATAAGCTAGAGGAGCGGGTAATAGCGATAATACTTATAGAGGTACCTAGATATCCCTAACGCTAATTAGGCTATAGCTTATAGAGATAGGTCCTAAAGGGGGTTACTTATATCTCTTTACTAAGACTTTCTTACAAAAATCTCTCACAAAAAAACGTTTAGTTATCTTTGGATAGGGAGATAAAGCTTAGTTAGTCCTTCTAATACCTAAGACATAATTAGGGCTTATCTATCTATTAAAGTCTTAGATCTTCGAAAGCTTAAGTATAATAACCTATATAAAAGCCCTAAGGTTTTATAGGTTCTATTAGACTTCCCTATTTTAGCTGAAATTATAGAAGAAATAATACTTTCTAGCTCTTATCTTAACTTAAATAATGAGAGATAGTCTAAAGATATACTTAATTTCCTCTCTTATACTATAGAAGGATTATTTAAGAGTTTAATAAATATAAGGAGCTGCTTTAGATCCTATATTACTAAATAGACACTAATAAGAATAGTATTATTTCTTAAAGTAGGCTATATTACTAAGGGTATTAAGACCACGTATTCGCTTTATCTACGAAGCCAAATATAGGTCTCGGGATTCTAGTAGCGAAGAAGAGTAAGCCTTTAACTTTAATTTTACTACGTTAACTTAGTAATAGGATTCTAATATATAGTTACTTAAAGTTCTAATACTATAATAAATAGATAGTAATAATATCGTTTACACGAGTATTCTATTAGTATTCTTTATATTCACGACCTAGTATATTTGAATTAAGACCCGGTAGGCTAATAATTACTATAAGGGTTATAAGCTAGGGTATTTATATCACTAATTAGGTACTCTAGCGGAAGGGAGGAGTCGAGATATTCCCTTCCGAAATTTCTGGTTTAACTCTCTCCTACTTATCTTCGGTATATAGTTCGAATTCACGGAAATAATATCGGGTAATTTAAGTATTATGGAATTACTTCTTTATTTATAGTTCCCTATATTATATCTTCTACTTAGAAACGAAGTAACCCAAACCATTCCACCTGCCCCCGCTCTACTTCTTAAAGTAATACGGTAGAAGATTATTTAATATAGGGTACGCAAAATCCTGGATTATATATATTAGTATATATTAGATCTAGTTTTAACTTAACTTACGATTTCTGCCTTTAGTAGCTACTAAGATTCGTTATTAATTAATCTAAATATAGTAATTTAACCCCGCCACTAGATGAATAGAGCTATCTTAAACCCAGGAACCTGCCCTAATTTATAGGCTTTCTTAAGTAAAGTATTCTTCCTCCCTAAGGCCTCCTTAGACGCATTTTTTCTTTTTGCTATTATATTATAGTAGATACTCTATAGAAAACGGGATGCCTTACTATATTATATATATACTAAATTAGAGAAGGTTATCTCTTAATCCTCTAACCTATAATAATATTATTCCTATATTATTAAATTTTAAATAGTAAATAATAGCATATAACTAAAGCTTATAGCCTATCCTATTCTTTTCATTAGTTAGTAGTAGTATTATTAAAATATTAACCCCCTACCGAATTAGGGGTAATTTATTAATCCCGTACTACTATCCTTTAACTAAGAGACTAAAATATAGTAGGCTAGTAAGAGCTAATAGGGGATAATCCCGCTAATAATCTACTTAGCTTATTTATATTAAGTAGTAAATCTCTACTAGACTAATACCTAGTTTTTCTATTAATCTATAATCTATAATATATTTAATACACCTTATTATTTTCTTCCTAGCAATATCTAAGATAGCCTTATATCTTAATAATAACCTCTCCGTAGATTATATTAACTAGTATATACCTCACTTACCTATATTTGTGAAGTTCTTACTAATAGTACAAGTCCAGCCCATGTCTCTAGAGTGCCTTTAATATAGAGATCCCAAGTTCTATAATATCCTAGAGTTCTACTCAAAATAGCTCCATCTTATCCTACTATAGTTACTTATAATCTATAGCTATAGCTATAATATCCCAGAGCGCTACTACTTAAAATAGCTCAATCTCCGCTAATTACTCGCAATTTATAGCTATATCTATAGTCTACTAGAGCTCTACTACCCAAAATAGCTTAATCTTATCCTCCCTTAGTTACTCGTAATCTGCAGCTATATCTATAGTATCCCAGAGCACTACTACTTAAAATAGCTCGACTAGCGAGTCTATTATAATCTAAGCTTCGTCCTTTTCCGACCTCTCATCCTCTAGTTCCTCTTAATCTATAATAGTCTCATTAATAGCGATTTCAAGCTTAATAAATCTATCCCTAGTGCCTGCATTATCTATAATATCTAATACCGAGCCTTCTATATCTAGTTCTTATATTACCGGGGGTACTTGTAATAGCTATAGGCTCCTCATATGCCCCGCCGGAGTGTGCGCCTATAGCTAAGACATTAACTATATCCCAATATATTTCCAGGATAAGCTTTACACGAATTTGGCTAAGTATAATAATAATACTAAGTATAGTGCCAGTAAAGCATATATTATAAATACTTGCTATGGTAATAGTGGATATTACATCTCACTAGAAGTAGGGTACCTAATGAGCCTAGCTTAGGCGGCGCCGCTTCTAGAACTTATATGTAAAAAGATTAAAGCTAGGAGTATTTTAGTATTAGGTAGGGGTAAGGGTAGAATAGGGATAGACCGGCTTCGTTATTAATAGGTAAAGGGCGCGTGAAGTAGGTTAGCCTAACCATATATAATTAAGTAAAAAGACTTTAGATTTTCCTAGTATTAGTTAAGAATACTTTTCACTAGCCCTATATTTAATTTTCCTTCTATTAGATAAATCTTTAATACTAATAAGAAACTCGAAAAGTCTATCCTTATCTAGAGGTAATCTATATTCTTTTTAAATATTAAAATAATATATCTAGAACTTCTTCGAGGCATTATTAAGACTAAATAGCTCTCCGTTAGAGGGGGAGCCAAGTAGTCTACCTCGAGGCTAAATAATTACCGCCTTCCCACGAAACGGAGTTTAAAACTACTCTATTAAACACGTGTCCCCTAATCCTTTACTACTAATTATCTTAACCCCTTCTAATAGCTTATTACTAATAAGATAATTAAATAGAGGTAGATTAATGTAGAGGATAGTAGTGCCGAGATAGTAGAGGGCAAAAGAGTTTATACTTTTAGGCTATAAGGTATAAGAAAGAACTTAGCCGTGAGTTACTATAATTAGAAGAAAGTAGGAGTAGGTAAATTATAATACTCGAGGCGATTAATAAGAAAGAAATAGAGTCCCAAATTCTAGTTAATATAAGGCTTATAGATTTAGCTATCTAGCTAATTAGTATTAATTAGATAATTAACTAATATTATCCGTTAAAGCTAAATACCATAGGAAATTACTTAAACACTTCACCCCTCTAGCGAAAATTAGCTTCTACTTTAATTAGCTCTCTTCACTAAAGCGATAGTACCTTTCTCCGTATATCTTAATATTATACTATTATTAGTATCCTCTCTATAATAATAGCTCCATGCGAAACTTGCGGTAATAAGGGCGGGGTTAGAGGGGGCGAATGCCCTAGTTACGGGAAGGGTTTAGAGTAAAAAGGTTTAAATAGTAAAGGGATTTAGTAGCACCTACTAGGCAAATATATCCAGGTTCGGAATTCTAGTCTTATTATTTACTAGGAGGGCTTAATTAACTATTTTTAGGTAGAGAAAAGCTTAAAGCTATTTGGCGCTTTTATATAGGATTAGGTATATCTATTATTTACGGGGTTAGGCACTATTCCAAGACTATTAAATATACCTATTTCTCTCTCTTTCTTTTAGTATTTGGGGCCTATAGGTCTTTATACTAACCCTCGCTTATTACCGAATATACTTAATAAATATATATATACTTATCGTATACTTCTCGGACTTAAAATTCCAAATTCTGCTAGTCTAGTATTTTCGAATTATAGAGAAAGCTACTTGCCTTATTTACTTTTATCCCAGGTATATGAATTAATTATCCAAGTAATATGTAACTTAGGAGTTAAGCGGCAAATTTAGAAGCTTAGGTTATCTATAATAGTGCCCAAATTCTAGAGCCAAAAAGCTATTATCTTTAGATTAAGGGGAAGATATTAAATAGGTAATATAAGTATAAATAATACTACTTTTATAACTAAAGAAAGCTTTCTATTTTACTTTATATACCGGTTCTCTTATTTAAAGCCCTGTATTAACCTTCCTTACCGCTATATACCTCTATTAGGGATATAGCCTCGGGACTTCCCGCATTATCCCTCGTAATCTATATCATATACGTGGATAAAGCTAGATCCCCCGCTAGAATAGAGCTAAATCTTATCCTTTTCGACTACCGCTAGATTTTAATCCAATGACATCCTATAACTATATATAGTATTAACTATATTCTCGGAAGAGCTCGCGAAGGCATCTCTTTCTAAAGAAGGCCTTAGCTTCTTTGAGTTAAAAGACTCGGTAGTTAGGGATAATATTCGTGTGATAGAGGAGAGAGGCTTTAAGTTTAATACGGAAGATGGCCTAGAGTTTAGTAAATAGCATATCCTTAATTTAGTATATGGAACTAAATATTCTATAGACATCTATCTAATCTCTTCTAGCGCGTTATACCCGTTATAGAATTCTTCTTTAGCGAGAAACCTTATATTCTAGTATATTAGCTATGATATATAGTATACCTAGGGCATTTCCCCTCCTTTAGGAGCGGTGGACCTATAGCTAGCCGGTGTATTTTAGTAGTCTTTCTAATAGCTAAGGGATTATAAATAATATATTAGGGCGATTCGTATTAAGTTACGTTACCTATTACTTAAGGGTAAAGGTACTTGCCCGAAGCTTCTAAATCTAACCTTATTATAGTAGGCTACTAAAAGAAGGAGGAAATATATTATAATAGCGGCTTATAAGTTCCACTACTATTATAATCCTCTATTCTAATAGATCTAGTAGAACAATTTCCGATACTCGACTACATTTCGGAATAGAGGAAGGAATAGTAATTACATTCGAGTTTATGACCCCTAAAGTAATTATAATTAGAAAATGGCTAAAGATATAGCTTCTAGACATACTAGAGTTAAAATAAAAGGTAATAGATATAGGGAGTAGTAAAATCGGAATAAACTTTAAATTTATTATTATAAGGAAAAGGAAAAGGAAACGGTAAGCTATTACTACCTAGGTGAGATCTAGCTCTCTATCCTCATCCTCATCTCCCGGCTACTACTTATATAGAAAGTTTAGTATCCTATTTATTAGGGCATTAAACTTGGAAGGATTAAACTTAGGAGCATTAAAGCTAATATCTTCCGGAAGCGTGGTTAGGTCTTCGGGAAAGTCGGGGTAATCTAGAAAGCTACTTACCTAACTATAAGCGGCGAAGCTAATAAAGGATTTAACTCACTAGTTACTTTATTTGGAACCTATTCTCCCATAATACCCACAGCTTCTTACCCGCTATATATCGCGTCTACTCGAATACTTAGTCTTGGAATTAAAAACTTTATAATATTCCTACCCTCCTCCTCTACCTCTATAATACCTTACCCTTACCTATATACCAACTATCGCTCATTGAAGGCCGTATATAGCTTAGTGGAAGGTAAATCTATTTAATACTTAATTATCCTTAAAAGTAATTAATGGAGTAGGATTATATAATCTAGGAATAAGATACTTATAATGTTTATTCAACTATTAGTCCCCTAAAGCCCTCTCCGGGAAAGTATTCGCTTAATAAGTATTATATTTAGATCTATAAGAGTCTCGGTAAATTCGCTAAAACTTGGCACTTCGGCTTCTAATACCCAATTCTAGAAGGTAATAATAGTCTTGCGGTCTAAGTTAAATTAATAGCTCTTATTATTTTCTTTAACTATTATAAGGAATTTAGCGATTAACTTCTCCGCGTAATATCTCTCTAATATATACTATATAAAAAGAATAAAGAAGTAGTAGCCTTTAGATAAGGTAGTATTATAGATAATATATAGTCTTTTCTGCGCTTATTTAGATATCGTAGTAATTTAACGGAAAGTATAGAGAAACTAAGGTAATAGGAGGGCCTTATAATTCTCGAGTTATATCTCTTAGCTCTTGATATTATAAGTGATTATGATAAGTTTCTTATAATCTGGAATACGCCGCCGGTTATTTAGTATTAGAATAAATTTGCGCCAGAAAGTAAAGTAGTAGTAAATGAGTAGTAAAGGGATAGTAAGGTGTGGTAAAAGAGTAGTAAAAGAGTAGTGAAAGAGTAGTAAAAGAGTAGTGAAAGAGTAGTAAAAGGGTAGTAAATAGGTAGAATAAATAATACTTAACTAGTGTCCTATATGACCCCCTATCTCCCGTCTCGCTATTAGCTGGGTTTTGCCGCCTATTAAATATGGAACGCTCCCCTAATATCCCGTATAAATTATACTCTAGCTCGGATTTAGCCCTATACTAGAATGCTCCCGAGATTTTAATATTCGCTTAATTTATTTAGGGGGTAGGGATAGTAATAATATGAATATACCCCTAAACAATATCCCGCTCTCGCTAATTACCTTATATATAACCTAACGAGACACTAGAGAAAAAAAGTACTATAGTAAACTCGAATTAATTCCACTAGCCTTACCTCCTTTAGATATTATTATAATATTAACGCGTATAAATAATACCTAGAAAACTCGCGTATTAAAGACAAATATCACAAAACTACTAAATCGAATAAAACTCAAAACTCCTACTAATGAAGGAGCGCGAAAAATTACATATTATAAAGGTATTTAGAGGCTTATCCTAGTTCTAGATAATATCTAACTATAATTCTAGAAGCTATTAAGAAGATATATACCCCGGTGCGTCTTCTACTACTAGCTTCCACTACTACTTTCGTACCTAGGACTTCTATCTATATTATTCTAGGTTCTAAGGTAAAGTATTAGTTAATATTAATACTAAGATATATAACTAAGCTCCGTCCCGGTAATAGTATATAATAACACTAAAGTTATCTAACTAAAATACTATTATCCTCGACTATAATATAGACCTTAGCCTCTATTATACTTTATAGAGCTCTAGATACTAAACTTAAGGACTTAATCCCTTTAATATAGGCTTTCTAGCTTATTCGCATTAAAGCATATATTATATTTATAGATATAGTATCACGGAACGAGATCACGTTTAAGCTAATATCTAACTCAATTAAATCCCTAATTAAATACCACCGGAGTATCCATTACGTGAACTTAGTAAATATATATACCTATTTAAAGCTAGAAGTTAAGAAGCTAAAAAAGGAATTCATTTAGGCTATTTATAAGTTCATGTACTATACTCATATATCTACTCTAGAGGGACTTAAACTAGATAACTCTAGAGAGTTATTATATAAGTAGAGTAGAGAAGTTAAGACTAATATCCTTAGCCTCCTCCTATAAGCTTTACCCTAGAAAATACTTCCTCCTCGCTAGAAGCCACCTCTACTCCAGAAATTATATCCTTAGCTCTTGATATATCTAATACCCTAAGAACTAGTTCTTAGTAGCTGGGTTAGAGCTCTTCCCGTGAACTTAGGTTATAATAATTAGTTGTTTTTGGGTTAAAAATATATATTTTACTACTATATTAATAAACTATATTTACTATTCCATCTTCCTAATTATGTTCCTATTACCTTCCCTTTTCCTACTATAGTGTTATATTTAAGCTTTCGATAATTGCAATTATTATATAGATAATATTAGTAAGATCCTTATTTACTATTCTAGTTAATAAAGCCCTAGTAAGTTAATATAAGGGTTGCGATAGCGGCTTCCGATCTCGAGACTAAAGTTATAGCCTAGAGTAAGTTCCTCGCCTTTAAAAGTTATTTATAAGTCCTAATAATAATAGAGGAAAACATACCTTTCTTAATCGTATGCCTCGAGAAATAGATAATACCTTAATTATCTTTACCTCTATATTTGGCTTATAGCTATAATTAGTAAAGCGGGTAGCGTTAGACTTATATATATAGTTAATAATATTATATTCATTAACTATAAATAGGAAACATTCCTTAATACTAATCCCCTAGTAATACTTCTCTAGAGTATCTACCTCCTTAACTATAACTCTCCTCCCTATTAACTCAATAATTATCTCATCTTCCCTAATATCCTCCTTAGTAAATAACCCTAATTTGTAAATTAGTAATAACGCAACTTTCATGGCCTTAAACTCTAAATAGTCATGACCTAATTAGGATAAATTAATTAGAAATAGCCTAATAAGGAGGCTACAAAAATAAATAGTTTCGCGGTATTTTTGGGGCCGCACTAGTAGTTGCTTATTTTTTCATTTACGCCTCGTGAGAATTTGTATTATAGGCTAGCCCGTTACTAGGAGGGTCTATTTAGTAGAGAAGTTAGAGTCCAGATATAGATCTTTATACCCAAGTATAAGTTAGCGCGGGAGCCTATATTAAGTAAAGATGAATCTTTTCTATACTCATATAATAGTAGGAAGAAAGGAGTCACTAAATGTAAGCCGCCTCTAAATCTTGGTTAATAAGCAAGCCCCTTTTGGACTAAATCACGATCTACTTTAATTATTTCGGCTTATCGCCGGATTATTCGCAGGCATCCCACCGTAATAGCCCGCTATATAACTATTATAAGGAGGAAGAATAGCTTAAGGCTTTTAAGTAAAGAGGGCAATAATTAGAAACACCTTAGCTAATTTCCAGAGGTAAGTTCATTATTTTATATAGATAAGGCGGAGATTATAGTCTTAGCCTAACCTCCCAAATTCAGGAATAGGATAGGGTAATCCCGGTTCTTAACTATATGGAGGATGGGTATAAAGGCGTAATAGTGTAGTATCGAGGGGAATTATGCACGAAGATATATCTAATAACAAATATCTAAAGGTGTTAACCTATATCCGAAAGACGCTATTAGATATATTATATAAGCCTCTTAAGTTATCTAATTACCCTAAGCATTTATTAACTTAGCGCTAAGGGAATTACGGGAGGAAAGGCTTTTCATAATTCTCCTTCTATTCCTCCTACTTACCTTTATAAAATATAACTTCTCTTCTTTAAGATAATTATTTAAGTAACTCTATATGGATTTAACGCTTAGATAATTAAACTATTTAGTTCATAGAATAATTACTTCCTGCGTTATCCTTTAGTTAAGAATAAGAGTTCTATGGAGTATATCTAGTATAGTTCATTTCCTATTACCCTCTAGTCTAGTATTTATTAGTATTATATTCGAATACCTAGTATTAAGCTTTATAACTCTCCTAATAAAATTATAGCTTTATATTAATAGTTATTACTACTATCTTCCTAATATACCCTCCGTTATTAAGAGTATAACCGGCCGCTCTTTAAATATACTTAATATTCCCTGGCCCTAAGAGCGTGGACTATAAATAGCCGCACCTACTAGTGGAGGTAATAAAGGGTATTACTATAATCTTAGTTAATCTAATAATAGGCATTAATTAGTTTAATACCTCTAAATATAGCTTCTTCGCACACAACTCCTCCGTATATAACTCCTCTAAGCTATTTGCATTTTTGCCCTTAGAGATATTAAAACTATAGAAGTTATTAACTTATAGATTATAATAATTCTATATTATCTTCCTCTTCCTCGCTTTTACTCTTTACGTATTCGCAAAATATTATTATTTAACGTGGACGGGACTAAATGGATTTTATACTATTAATTTTCGAGCATAATATAGGTACTACTAAGTAATGAATTACATGGAAATAGGAGGACGATATATGGTAGAGCTTATATTATGAACTATATTTAGACTAATTCGAAATATGCTTAGGAATAAATAGCTAAATCCTAAGTCCTTTTTAGCTTAAAATTTCCACCTCTAAAGCTCTATCTTAAATCTAAAGAATTATACGAAAGGAAATACGAATTAAGATAACTTAAAGGACTACCTTTCAATAAACCAACTATCCTTATTCTTAACCTGCCGCTAGGAGGGTATTTTGCCTTGCCCTCTTACTAGATCTCGAATTATTAGTATTACCTTTTCGTTTCCCGCCTAATCCTCTATTATTTAATATCTCCGTAAGTATCTCTTAAGGTCTATTACCCTCTATACTACCTTCCTTTGTCTTCTCTATCTCTTTCGCTTTATTAGCTATTAGGAATCTTCCACTTAGCCCTCTAGGTCTTCTTATCGCGTGATTATACCTGCTTTTATAGAGGTATAGCTTTCTTTCTAGTATTAGACGAAGAAACTTTTCTAATTACTCTCTTGTGTTATGGCATATTAGAATTTGGTTGAATTATTTAGGGTTAATATATATAGGATTTAGCTTAGGTGGCTATGAGTATTACTAGCTATTAGATATAGATATAGGCGGTATATGAGATAAAGGCTCCCGTTTTATAGGTTATCTAAAATCAAATATATTTTCTCCTTACCTAGAGGCAGCCGCTATAGCTGCTATTACTGCTGCCTCTCGTATGGTTTTGGGCGGGTATTAGAGTACTAGGTTAAGGTGATTTTAACTAGCTTACGGTTATGGTAATTCTCGTATATATTAAGTATAGTTAGTCTCGTAGTAAGGTATCGGGTATTACAGGTATGCTATTAGTTATATTAGCTTGGGAGATTTATATCTCCAAACTCTCTTATATAATATAAATTATAAGGTTAGGGCGTGGGAGGCGGTGGAAGAGAAGTAATTAATTAAGCTCGATAGGCGGCTAGATTAAGAATTAAGAGTAAATGCGACGAGGCGATAACTTAAATAAATACATATCTCCTAGTAAGAGTACTAAAATATAGAGCAGGTACTAAGCTAAGATAGGGTATTTAAGTATTTAAGGTAACTATTTAGGCCATTTGAGATAGTTACTGCTCGAGAAAACGCTAATTCACCTAAGGGATAGAATATATAATATAGGAATGGCGGGAGGGGTATATAGATATTAGTCCGCGGGTAGTATACCGGGGAATGAGTATCTTCTAATATACTAGCTTTATTACTATCCTATCTAATGAGCTTAAGGTTACTTTATAGAAGTAATGTCTAAAATAATAGATTTAAGACTAGATAGTAATTAGTCAAGATACGGGTAGTAAAGAAATGGCGGGATAAATGTGAAATGGGTAAGGAATAGGTAGGTAATAGGTAGTAAATATGGCGTGAAAAATGTATGAAATAAATACTTAATTTATAGGTAAAGGGTAGTGAAAGGGTAGTGAAAGGGTAGTGAAAGGGTAGTGAAAGAGTAGAGAGGGTAGTGAAAAGGTAGGGAACTAGGTCTATACTAATAGGATTAAATTAGTAGTAAGGGGCTAATCTTCCCAAATAAGTATTCACTTATACGAATACCTAGGTATCTCGCGGAGGATACCTGGCCGGGAACCAGGTCTAGTGCTCTTATGGGTAATCGAGATATCTCTTATTTCCTGACTATTAACGCTAGTGGAGTATCCTTAAGCGAGATGTCCCTCGGTTTTAGTTAATTAGCTATTAGAAGAGCGGGGGAGTAGTGTCTTATTAGTCTACTTATATAGCCTTAATTTATGTATAGCCTGTCTTCCCCTCCCTATAGACTTTTAATCCAATGCCCAAAAATAATTAGTTTTCTTAATATTATCGTATTTTCCTTTATAGTTTAACGCTATATGGATTAGGGAATAATTCACTAGATGGAAAACATATATAGGAACATTAATAGAATAAAATAAGGTAATATATATACGCCTGCCTTAGATTATTCCCTAGTTAATTAATTTCCCATATTGAGTTCCTCTTATAGCCTTTCCCTCTTTTCGTGCGCTGCCTACTAGGGCGCCTATATCCTCGTGCCCGGCGGGTAGAAGTTTTCTAGGAGTCTTTAATAAGCTAATCTGGATCGACTACCTTTACTTATTCCGAGAAATGCCTATATTAGTTCTATTACTAGTACTCTCTATCTTCATAGTATATATCACGGGAGCTAAGGCCATTATCCGCACTAAGCGGTACTAGTATAAATAAATCCTTACCTAGCGGTACTAGTATAAATAGATCCTTATCTAGTGGTACTAGTACAAAGAAATCTCCAAAATTAATATAGCCCTAACTTTAATACTCTTAGTTATTAGTATATTACTCTTAGTATTTTCTATTTAGTAAAAGAAAGAAATTATTCAATAAATTCTTCTCTTATTAGCTAGTAGAGCTTTAATCCTCTATTAGGTGAGTTACCTAGTTCTTTAGGAGCTATACTAACTAGCGGGTTAAATTCTTAGTAGATATATGCGTTAATATTTCCAGCTAGTGAGAAGTTTTATAACAAGTATAGGGACCTAGTAATAATTCATATAATCGTTATTATCGTGGTATCTATACTCTCCCTAGCGCTACCTTATTTATGGAAGGAAGTAGATAAGGGACTTTATCTCGCAGGTCTTATATTCTTTACGGTAGAGTATTATACGCTATTTGGTTTCTATTAGTATTACTATTATAGCTTATATAAGACACTAATCCATTAGTGTTAGGGAAAAGACTAAACTCTAATCCCCGATATTCTCTAGTCTAATATAATTCTTAGCGCGATTGCCTTCGCTACCGCTATCCCCTCTACTATTTACTATAGGATAGACATAATTAACTTTAAATTAACTCTATAGGTAAGTTAACTTTAGTTATCTATAAATGCCCTTTAATAAGATATATAGATAAAGTATATGGCCACTAAGATATGGCTTCTATAGTGGGTACTACTACGATATTTACGGAAGTTTATAAACTTGGATATACTAAGCTTCTTAATACATGAATTACCTAAAGGGTCTATTAAATTTCCATTTCTAGTAACTTGAAGCTTTGTAATAGATGAAATACTATATATGGAATCGGAAGTTATATTGCTACTACTAGTCCATCTCTCTAGTACTACGATATATAAAGGTGGGAATTCACCTAGAGAAACTATAGGTAAGGGACTACTATAGTATGACGCTAGGGTAGGAGTCTAAGGCAGCGAGACTAGTACTACGCGGTCGAGGAGCCTAGAGCTAGCTAGCAATGACACTAATAGCGGGGGCAATATTATTAGCGATATAGGTGCACTAATTTAGACTATAGTAATATTCCATATCCTAGTTATAATTATCTATATTATTTAATAAACCTCTCGCTATTTTAAATTTCAGTATTATAACTTTCTCCCCAACTTTCTAAGGCCACTCGATTATTAGAGTTTAAGTCATTTCCTATTAAATTGACGTCCTATTTTATTATTACTAAAGATCTTAAATACTAATTCATTAACTGAATTTCACGATGCTGTGATTCCGGTTTATGGCATAGGCCTCTTACTAGCTTCTAATAGCTAATCCTAATTAAGCTTATCTTTTATTATATATTGTAAAGAAGTATAGCTAGAATAGATACTTATATATTTAAGAAAGTAGTAGCGAGGAAACTATAATATATATATTTAATAATTATAATAATTCATCTCTCTATATTTACTATACTATATTTCTCACGGCTCGCAACCCTATAGGAATAAAGAAACATAACTAGACTCACTTAGGGACTAAATCTAGGGGAAGGGAGGGTTACTACCTAATATAGATTATCTCGGAGCCCTGGTATATGAAAAGTCTCGGGGTTATAGCTACTTCGCTCTAGTGGCTTGTACCCAGAAATTAGCCGAGTTAGTAATTAATCCTTTATATAGGAGCCTCCTTAGTAGGAGAGCGGGTAGCCTAAGCTAATGTTAGGGTCCTATCCTCCTGCCCCAAAATAACCTTCATGATATATATACTTAACTATTATCCTACTTTATTAATTATTGTCTCTAATTTCTCTACTACTTCTATATAGGCCTATCTAATAAAGCTATACGTGCTTTTAATACCTAACGGCCTTGTGGTGAGTTCTCTAGCACACCTTTCAAGATCCATAACTAATGAGAGGCTTAAGGAATAATAAATATACTTAATACCTAGTTCATTAGTCTCAATTCTAATCTTACTAGAAAATAGCTTTACACGTCATGCCGCCCTTACCTAATCTATAGAAACTATAATAAAGTTAGTCCTAATTATACTAGAGACTAGTTTTGCAGTAATTGCCCTAAAGGAGAGGATATAGAGCGCCCTACTAAGCTAGCTCCACCATAGTCACGGGGGCCGAAATAGTATACTATATATAGTAAAAGCTTTAGAAGGTATAAGTGTAAGAGCCGGATATATAGAGGAAAATACCTCTCTAGCTAAGATATTAATAGGATTCCTTCCCTAAATTATATTTTAGTGATATAACCTCTAGTAGATTAGGAAGATAAGAACTATACTTATGACTTCTTAGTAGGTTTATATATTCCTCTCTATCTTTCCGAAGAATTATTCTAAACCTACTTCTAGATCCTATAGCGGATCTAATTCATAATACGATAGAAGTTAATATATATAAAGGAGGCGAATTTATATGGGATAATTACCTTGGAGCGGTAGATAGCTAAACCTCTCTTCCGGAGATGGGATAGGATAAGGCTCTTCTAGAGATAGGATAAGATAACGCTCTTCTAGAGATAGGATAGGAGGCTCTTCTGGAGATAAGATAAGATAAGGATCTTATATATAAAATTAGCTAGGGGGATTATAGACTCCTTAAGGACTCGTAATTCCAAATAAATGAAGTATAAGTAAGGTTATCTATTAAAAATTTTCAGTCTCTCTTTCCTGGATTTACCGAGTTCTAGTATACTTTACTAATAGAAAATAACCCGCTTTCTCCTCATAACTTACGTAATAAGGATCCTTTAGAACGTTACTTAGAACCCTACCTTTATAGCGAGGATTTCTCTACTAAGAACTTTGGAAGAGATATTCTTCCTTACTCTTTATATAAAAATTATGACGAAAACGCCTTATATACTAGCCGTAATCCTAAACTTACCGGAAATTAGTATTATAAAGGATACTACCCTTACTCCATTTATAGGGATAGTAAAGGCGATTTCCTACTTTATAATATATATAATAGGGTATATTATTTACTTTACGCCGGTATTAGTACTACTCCTAATAAAGATAAAGATTAGTATTATATAAATTACGTTAAAGGGGTTATCGTATCTCTTAGGAGGAAGGAGAAATGTAAGAGTCTATGAATTAAATCCTAACTTCTCTACTAATAATCTAAGCCACGACGAGGGGGAAGAAGGGGAGGATACTAAGAGAGTATCCGCTCTACTATAATGTGACTTATAAGGCTAATAAGCTATACTACTACCTATTTGAAAATAACCTAATAGCTAATTACACGTACTAACCCCAAAAGTTGAAGTGTAATTACGAGTATAGTCTTATCTTCTCCTTCTCTCCTATTATAAGCTAATTATATATATTAGTAAATTAGTAAACGCCTACTTAAGGTTATTTAAGTATAATATAAAAGCCTATAAAGATCTTCTTAGTTTTTCATTTATAGCTTACCTTCTCTGCTATAAACATAAAGCTCATGCTATATATAGACACGGTGATAAGCCCTTCGTTTATCTCTTTCAAAATTGCTCGCGAGCTAGTAATAGCTTTCCGCGTCGCTAGAACCTACGGGATTATATGAAGCGAGTTCACAAAAACTCTAGATAGTAACTTAGGAAATCTAGAGTAATATCCCTTACATGTAGCCTCGCTAACTAATAGCGTTATTAACCTCTAGTTAAGCTCTCTCTGCTATATAAGATTAGTGTAGATTAGCTCTCTATACTACTAATATCCGTCTCCTCGACTTACTTAGCTAAGAAGTAATAACTAGGGAGCGTAACTCGAGGCTTATTAAGTATAGCTTCACATCCCATTCTTACTAGGTCTTAGCTATATTCTTCCCCACGTACTTAGGGCAGAAGATGAGCTTAATTATATTAATGCGTTAATTAGCCTCTTACACATATTTATAGCTATCTTTAACTACTACCGGTTTAACTAGGCGACTGGTTTTTAGAGAAGACTAGGAAGTCGAATAGTCTTAGCTATTTCAGCCGGTCTATAGGTTCTCGCTTAATACGAGGATGAGTAATTTCTATGACTCCGTCCACTACTACCCTTATAGTACATACCTCATATAATAGAGTAGGATCACATCCTTACTTAGGACCATGAACTAATCCGCATCCTCGGGTGTCCTATGAGCATAAGTAGTCGGACTAGATAGTATAATTAAGGTACATTAGGGGTACCTATACCCCTGCCCTACTATAGCCCTAGCGGCCGCTTAATCTCCTATAATAAGGCTACCCCTCTATATTAACCTATGCTCTTTATTCATACCCTTTTTACCTCCTAGTACTCGCCTTCTATAACTCTAGCTCTCGTCCTATCCTAATTTCTCGAATATTTATAAACTTAAGATAGACGATTTAAATAACCTTTTAATTTAGCTTAATATCTAATCCTATGAAGTTTAAGGGCCTTAGGATTTTCACTAGTTCCTATAGCTCCCTCCCGAAATTCGAGAGAAGATCTGGAAATTCTCTTTCCCTAACGCCCGCTTAATTTAAGTATATCCTATTATACTAAAAGATAGTAACCCGCCTTTACTTATAGATATAAACGAACCTTGGAAGGTCCTTATTAAATTTTCTTATGAGGATAATAATCCTATAGTAGTACTAAAGACTTCTAGAGAATCCCGGGAGATAGCTTTATTAGTTTACCGGAGTTTCGTTAAAGGCGGGAGAAGAATATACTTCTATCCCAATTATAATACTCTCCTATTTATAGACCTCGAGGTAGTGTTTTTAATGCTTTTATGTACTAGAGAGAGGCCAGGTTTTGTCACGTAATTACTTATAAATATATTTAATTACGAAGCGAGTTAATTAACGGATTAATTTGTGGATTCATCTCCTATTAAATAGTCGTCAATTCTCGAAAATACCATATTATATATAGTAAGGCGAGGTAGGCTAATAATAACTTATTAGCTACTACTACTAAGATCTGGGTTAATAGTATTAGAGTTCCTAAGACAACTATTAATAAGTTATTATAGAGTTAGGTTTAATATACGAGACGCCTTTCTTAAGCGCTATGGGCTAATAATCCATTATCGTAGAGGGGTAAGGAGACAGAAGAGGGGTGGGAAGGTACGTGGTATTTAGGGATAAAGGACCTAACTTTGGTTATAATACTACCGGCCTTTAGATTAGTAGAGGTACCGCGAAATATATTAAATTTAGACTTTCTTCTCATACCTTATACTTATACTAATATTTAAAATACTTAAAGAAGATCAGGCCCTTAAATCCCATATTAATATTCTCTAAATCTTTCTCCTAGCTTAATTTAACCCTTTAGCGCGCTATAGCTACTAGCTATTAGGCTTAGTATAAGATATATAAGTAAGAAATAAATAAAAGGTAAAGGTACTTATAACCTTATAGGCCTTCTTAGAGCTACTTACTAAGATCTATATACTTTCCTCTATCATATATACTATAGATTTCGAAGTTTAATACTATACTCTTATTTTATATAAAGCTTAAACTCACCTATAGTCTCGAGAATTACTCTAGTAGCCTTATATACCTTATAGCGACAGGCGATTATTAGTCCTAGCTCCTTATATAAGTAGCTCTCGATATAGTCTATTATCTTTATAGTCCGGGAAAAGGTCTTCTTCTTCCTCTTACTAATATAAAAAAAGATATATTAAGTCTTTTCGTAGATGAGAGGAAAAGGCTTTAGATCTAGAGATAATTCGCTTAAAGAAGATTTTAGGGATAATACTTCTTTAGTAGACTAGTAGCTAGAGTAATCGCTAGAGCTCTCGCGACTTGAGACTAAATAGGGTTTAGGCCTTAGTGTCTCTCGCTAAGAATAGAGCGCTACTATTAGATTAATTGAGCGGATCCGGCGTTAGATAATATCTTCTGGACTTAAGTCTATAGGAAAGTAGTAGATAACCTCCTATAGCCGGGTTTATTCGGGGAGTTAGTAATGAATAATAGGTTCTATATACTCGGTGGTCTTAACCTTATTTAGCTGCCTCTATAGTTCTTTATTATAGATATAGTAGAAATACTATCGCTAAAATACCTTCTTAATATTATCCTCCTACTTCTTAGTTATATTATTAATCTTTTAACTAAGTATCTAGTATCTCTTGCCCTTCTCTGTATATGTCGCTAGGTATAGGAATTTATATTAGCTTCATATCTCTATATAGAGGGCCTTTCGCTCTTCCTTCCATTTAATGATCCTTGCGTCACGAGGGAGAGTATCTTTAATATACTAAGGGACGTCCTTTAGGGCATATGGATCGCACGTGAGGCTCATATATATAAAGGCACGTGTAAGCCTATTAATAGATAGTTGTTCTATAACTACCGATTAAATATTAAATTAAACCCGGGTATTAAGATATGCCCCGGTAAAGATTACCGAGTTCTACTTATATCTTATAATCTAGTCGCGAACGGCTGTTATAGCGGCCTCTAATAGAGCTTATAAGAAGAGAAAAGAGTAGGGGGTAGGATATACTTACTATCTACGGTATTCCCTGTACCTTGGCGTATATAGTAGCTGGTTAGCTTTTACTCTAAGCTAGCCTCTTATCCGAGATAATCTAGGTAGTATATAAGGGTCAAGTAGCGAAGGGCTTTATATTCTGAGGTTCGGAACCTATTAGTGGTCTATATAGGTTATCGAAAGATTAGGACCTTTAGCTTTAATAGCTTCTAATATACCCTAATTACCTTTATAGGGTCTTTTAGGTTTATGGTAAAGAAAGGTTCCGCACCTATGGGGCGGTCGTTTACCTGAATCGCGTTATCTCGGAGCGCGGTAGCTATAATATAAGTGATTAGATAGAGGATAGGGAGCTCTTCCTCGCGAAAGAGGTAGGTTATACTATGCGTTACGGTTAGTAGGGTTAGTGAGAAGGAGAGAGCCTACCTTACGGCTTAGGTTTCTTATTAGTGCCTTTATAGTACTTGAGATTAATCTCTATTATAACCAGGTCACGCTCCCTAGGCGTGGGATTCTATATAATCCAGAGTTAGATATCCTCGTAATAGAGCGCCTTATAGTGTCTTTTAGTACTAGGAGATTCCCTAATATTATTATAGTAATTAGTGTTATTGACATTATCCCACGGTTTGGCTTAGTTATAGTTGGGGTCTTTAGGGTAATTTATTAGATCTAACTCTTCCTTGTCCAGGTTATCGAGGTCTAAGGTAGGCTCCTCCTTATTAAGGCTAGGGATCTCGGGATCCTCCCATAAGTACTTATAAGGAGCGTTATACTTTATCGTATCTATAAGCTCCGCTAGCTATGCCCCCGTGAAGATAGATAGAAGGAGGAAAGTCGTAAGCGTATAGCGCTAGTCTTCCGTTAGGAATACGCAGGTATCCCTGGCCTAGAGGTGGGTAAGTAAGAGCAAGAGGTTATCCAATCCTAGTATGGGCTTGTCCTTGGGTATAGGGTCCAGCTCAAATTCTTCTTCTAAGACGAGGATATACTATACTTAATGTCAATATTTCATATCTTCTTATCTACCCTAGTATATATAGTGTACCTAGTAGACGTCCTTTCCGTAGCCCTTTTAGTAGTCCTTACTACCAAATATGAAGCCATTAATCCGTTTATAGAGTATTTAAAACTACTTCTAGTACTAGCAGAGCGACTATATCTTAAATACTTAATAATTCTCATAGATAAAGCGAAGAAATGTCATTATAGTTCCTTTATGACACCTCTATACCTCTTCCTTTCATTCTCCTAGCTTTACGTATCTATAGTACCTGTGAAGTATTAGCTCTAGTTAGGGTCTTCCTAGCTCTAGCCGGTACGTACTACTAGAACTTGTTCGTGATATTATTAATATTCTCTTTAGTAGTTTCTGCATCTTTCTACTATAAAGGGCGTGCTGTGTTAAGCTTTGAACTAAGGGTATTAAGTCCCTCTAGAGTATGCTTTTCCTTCTGCTCTCGTATAGTGGGCTTATTACGCTAGTTGATATATCTGGTGAGAACCGCTACGGGGTTATACGGTTACTGCTAAGCGGTGTTAACTTCTATACCTATAGCCTTAGTTTAACTCCAGAGGGATAGTGAGGATAGAAGAGCGATAGAGGGTGACTGGACTCTGCGAGCTGAGATCTGCTCTATCTACTTAAGATCGGAGAGTATGAATAACTACGTTAGGCCTACTCTGTGTATACGAGAAAAGGAATTCGGGGAAAGTGATAGCTATAGCGATGGGGATAAGGCCCTCTATATTTGGCTGCCCCTCTATGTTTGGCTGCCCCTGATAATACTCGCTTAATTTAGCTGCCCCTAATAATCTTGCTTAGTTTTGGTGTTCTGGCCCCCAAAAACAGCGATATAACTATCCTGGATCCGGGGACCAAAATACCACTACCTTAACTCTGAAAGTAAATAAAGTAAATTATAATATTATATTTCTTTTTTTACTTCTTATAATACAAATTAATTTCCTTTTATAAAGAACTTTTTATAAACTATACTTTATTAATAATTATATATAATATCTTAAGAGAATAAAAACAACGCCTTTAAGACTTATATTTAAAATAATAGTAATTACTTTATATTATAGTTTAGAGTATTTATTAAAGCGTCTACTAAAACAACTAAATATTATATAATTATAAAAGTTATTTTATTTAAAATAACAATTAGCTAAATTAAAGAAAAGTCGAGCCGGCTTTATTTTACTTTACTTCTTATTCTCTCTTCTCTCTTTACTTATATATCTTAAGTTATAAAGTAGTTAATATAATATATATTACTTTATTATACTTTAAGGTTTATTTTTAGCTTACGACTTACTTACTATTAGCCTATTATAAGATTTTTCTATAAGTAAATAATAAATTCTAACCTTAAATATTATTATTATAAGTACTTATAATATTATATATAATATATCTAATTTAATCTTTCGACGTCTTTATATTATTTAAAGTAACTTTAAAGTATTTAAGTTTATACTTATTTAATAAAGAAATAAGTATTAAAAGAAATTTTTATTAGAGATTAAGAAGTAGCTCTTATTAGTTCTATTATACTAAAGCACGAGTATAGTTTTTCTTTATTCTTAGCTAGAGATTTTTTTTTACCTTTTTCTCGTTAATAATTTCTAATTTAATAGTAAAGCCTTTATTATAGGATTATATAAAGAACTCCTCTAGTAACTTCTTTTTAAGTATTAAGAATACTAAAAAAAAGTAACTTGTAATAATTTAATAAAACGAATTATATAGAGAGATTTAAGAAGTTAATCGAAAGATAAGATTAAAGAAGGGAGGTATTTAGATTAAGACAAGTACAGAGCAAGAAGGAATATATAGAGGGAAGAGCCGTACTCTCCTTAAGGGCATCCATGTTGGACTAACTTATACTATAGGCAAAGCACTAGGTATATTTTTAGAAAGTGTCTACTTTGGGTTCCTTAGGAACTTATTTGGGCTCCTTGAGCATCATCGTCAAAACTTGACAAAACTGATGTGAGAACAGAGGGCAGATCAAGTGTGATTGGCTAAAAAGCGGAAGCCAAAACACGTGACGATGTGGTAAATCTTGCTCAGGATGCTCAGGCTTGCTCGGGCGAGCTGCTCAGGGTGCTCAGGGGGTGCTCAGGGTGCTCAGGTGAGTTGCTCGGGGTGCTCAGGTCCTCAGGCGAGTCGATTCAGTGTGTCAAATGATTAGATTAGATTAGATTAATGCCCATTAATCTAATCTAATCAAAGGATTTTTCCATTAATTATATTCTAATCATAATCTAATTAGATTAATCAATTATTAATTAATTAATTTGATTAATGGAGCACGTGATAGCGCACATAACATCGGAGGGCCAGAAGCCGAGGTAGAGGCTAAATTGAGGTTTAGTCTAGCTATATCGGGAGCGCGCTTTACCTAATCAGGGCTAGGCGCGGCCTAGGCCGTCGCTTACTAAGTAAGCGAAGTACCCAGAACCTCCTTAATTTTTTGGTACTTCTCACCCCTTTATAGATTATATTAATTAGAAATAAAGTAATTAGAAATTAACCTCTATTAGTAATAAGTACTTTTTTTTTATTTAATAATTAATAAGTAAAAGTAAAGAGAAAAGTAAGAAAAGTCAAGAAAGTCTCTTATCACGTGATTAATCAAGTATTAATCAGATTAATCAAGATTAATTAATCTAATCTAATCAAAAACAAATCCGAATTACGTTAATCAAAATCTAATCACATTAATCAATTAATTAATCGATGAATTTGATTAACGTGATTAATCCTTTGACACACTGAGTCGATTGAGCCAAGGGTGAGCCGAGGGTGATTAGCGCCTGAGCAAGAGCAGCAAGCTTACTAACCCCATACAGGACACAAGAATGGGAAAATTAATCCATAATACCGAAATATTACCCGATTAGGAAATAGGGCTCCCGATTCAATCGGGAGCCCGAATCGTAAAGAACCTCCTATTCCCTAATCGTAGCGCCCGATTGGGGAATCTCTCGCATCAGCGAACCGGGTGGAACCTTTTCGCACTTGGAAAAATGCTCTAGAACTTCACGCAGCTCTTTAAACCACATAACTTCTGGCTTCTGATTCGCTACCTCGCTAGTATTGCTTTTCCTGCTGTTCTGATTAGCCGGCAGTCTTTGGTAGGGAATAGTAACAACAGGATAAGAAGCATTTAGCTCCACTGAGAATTTATAATGTATTGATATACCCACAGGTCGCTTCTTTGAGTTCTGCGAGCGGCACTCATGGCTCAATTGCCAGAATTATAAGAAGGCCACAAGAGAAAGTGAGCCAGCGGCAGATGGCTTGCTGACTAACAGATGACTCCCACGAAACTTACTGCCACCAGTACTGCCCAACCTCTGTGGCCACCCCCTGGCAATTCCTACGCTGCCTGCATCGTAGAGGAAGCTTTCGCAAATCGATCTCGTTCACCCCAGCGAATTTGCTGTGTGGATTACCCGTTCGTACCTTCCACTAGTTTCCACTGGTGGTTCGTGAAAGCGACTGGGCCATACTAGCGACTGGGCCAAATCACATGTGGAGTATTAGTAATCAAGGAACATTACTTTTATATGGGAATTACTAGTATTATCGATGCCTAGAAATTACCACTATAGCCTCTTCAGACCTCTCTGATTTTCCACTTTCGCTTTCTGAGCCGAACTGATTATCTCCACCCTCCTCCTCAGGTGGGAAGCCTATATAGTCCTTCATAAGCTCCTCCTCTCGATACTCTGCCTCCACTATAGCTACTGTGCTCTTCATTAAGAGCCTGGGATCAATACTCTCTCTCTCCTTCTTCTTTCTCTTCTTCTCCTCCTCACTCTGTACCCAATCAGGATGCTTCTCCTTCCACACTACCCAGGGATCTATATCTAATAGATCAGGATAAAGGGGGGGCTTTCCAGCTCTTATTTCCTCTCGATTTTCCTTCTCTCTCTTCCTCCACTCAATACCAGATTTCTGAGCTAGATTCTTCTCTTTATTAAACGCGATTCGCTCCTGGGTCATAGTTCTGGCCATATCCTCCTTGACTCTCTTTTCAGCCTTCTCCCTCTTTAATCGACGAGCCTCCTCTGCACTCATAGCACCTCCCTTACGGAGCTTTCTTTTAGAAGAGCCCCCTTTATTCTGCTCCTTAAGCTGTGCCGTACGAACTGCGGTATTCTCAAATTCCGTCAATTGAGCATTGTATAAGACACTCTTCGTTCCACGCTCAAAGGAGTCCCACTTCTCTTGCGAGGGAGAGCTCATTAAAGGCCGTACCTTCTCTCTCCAGTCTTCTAGAGCATAGAGAGTATCTCTTGGTTTCTTTGGTGTACGTGGTTACAGTGGAAGCTCTGGAGGGTCCGCTTGATTAGCCTCTCCTGCTCCTGCTCCTGCTCCTGTCTTCTTCGCCTTAGTGACCTTATTATTGTATCTAAGCATCCGTGCGATCACATACTTAGGATTCGGTGGATATATACCTGATCGAATGAAGGCGGAGATGATATTGCTAGGCTTAAGAGCCTGGTCCCTGATTTCTGGCAAGTCGTCCAGAAATGAGGCTACATTATAGGAGGTAGCACCACCCCTCAATGCAGCCTTTACAGCCTTATTATGGTAGTGCTTCTCAGGCTAGAAAAGGCCTACATCGCATGGTTACATAAGGTGTGTCATATGCGATAGGAGCTCGTATGGGATAATATTATTAGCCCAGCATTTTAATCGGAAATCCTCAGTCGTGTGTGAAGAGTGTCCATCAAAAAGGAGGAGCTTCATCGGGGCCTTTGGTCCTGCACCAGAATAGGTAATAAAATGGTCTAGCCATAGCATACCAAGCTCCTCGTTCGTATAGCCACTATCGCTCAAAAGGAGAAGCTCTGAGCCATCTTGGTTCTCGTTTGACCAGTCCTCCATAAACCAAGAGCCCTCAATAATAATAGTAGGTGGCACACACTTCCCTTCTGCAGAGATTCCCTCGATTAGCGTCACCATACGCCTCTCTTCAGGGGACGGTTGGAACACCTATAAATTAGCCTATTTACTAGCAAACTAGAGGGGTATTTACCACTGGATCCATATAAGCTGGAATCCACACTTCTCCTTGCTTTATGCACCCAACCCTAAAGCCCCCCTCGTCAAAATTCCAGATATTGATCCAATAGACTTGGTAGTATTCCAAGGTCTGTATATAATCGCGAAACCAAATCTCGACGTCCTTTGGTTGCTGTGCAACTGCACGCTTAAGCTCAAGGGGCCTTGTTTGTGCCTTGTGAACTACGGGGAGGTTTTTAAGGAAATCGTATGTCCACCTAGAACTAGGCATTGACCGGGGAGGGTTCTCCTGGCTAATAATATACCCAACTGCACTCTGAATCATCTCACGAGACGCAGAGAACCCTGCATGTGCTTGGTTCTCAATATAGAGGAAAATAGCCTGAATCTGCTCCGCATTTAATATCTTGTTTTTTCCACCATTCCCCTTTACTGTACCCTTATTCCGGCCTTTCCAGTGATTCGTGAGGGTACGTCTATTAACGAAATAGGTCTTAGCAACCTCAGTAATCACAGCGTGTGGGTGCTCCCTTAAAAATTGGAGGGCCCCAGGGAGGTCTGGTTTTGGTATAGCTGGAGGGCTGGATGCTACCGCAGCTTGGGCAATTTTTGAGACGTGATCAGACATGATTACGCAACTGAATTACTATGTAAATTGCATAGAAAAAAGGTGCGGTGAGAATGATTTAGTGGGTCACGTGATTTGGCCCAGTCGCTAGTATGGCCCAGTCGCTTTCACGAACCACCAGTGGAAACTAGTGGAAGGTACGAACGGGTACAGCTAGCACCAAACCATAAAAGTTCTTGATAGGTGGCTACGATGCCTAGCAGGCTGTGTGAGCGCTGTAGCCTGATGGCCCAGCTGGATACAAATATCAACGGGGCAGAGGCGAAGCATCACAGCAGCTATCAACAAATGGTCGGATTCGCGAAAGTTGGCTGCGAAATATGTTCTGCGGTCGTTTCAGGAATTGGGGAGCGGTCGTGGGGGGGAATTGTGGAGCAGAAGCAATCCGGTCTCCATGACCATGAGACTGACGACATGCAAATATTTTGCAGAGCTGTCCAGCGCGGAAACGGAGAGGATTCCTACCTACACATCGTCTTTGAGGGTAAGCAGCTAGGGACAGTCCACCAGTTTCTATCTCGGCAGTCTGCAACAGGTAAGGACTTTTCTTCGACCTGGGTTAAAAGTTGCTAAAAAGTCGAGCAGACGAGACGTCGTGGAGAGATTCAATCCGGAGGTGGGGCTGAGTATCCCTAGAAGTTGCAGATCTCCTGCATGTTTTGAGATGGTGTTACAATGGACGACCAGGTGTAGGGAGAACCATGAGAGATGTAATCGGGACCCTGCATTGCCTTTGACGATGCCCACCCGAATCCTAGATATCGGCGACTTGGCAACTCCCCCTCGGATATTGGTCACGGATGGCAAGAATGAAGAGTATGCTACACTAAGCTACTGCTGGGGTAAAGGTTACCAACAACCTATTACCACATCTTACAATCTCGAGCAGCGACGGACAGCTCTCTATCTCACAACTTTGCCGCCTGTTTTCCAAGACGCTGTCACAATTACAAGAAAATTGGGATTTAGATATCTCTGGATCGATTCTCTTTGTATTTTGCAGGATTCAGTAGACGACTGGAACGCAGAGTCAGCGAAAATGGACCAATATTATACGGGCTCGAGCTTCAATATCATCGCGGCGGCCGCCGAAGACCCTACTTGTGGTATCTTCGACTCAGCAGATTTTTTGAGGCACAAACTCAGTTATACGGAACGTCCGGAGTATCGTATAAAAGGTCAAAACTTCGTTCAAAAACGGGCATGGACCCTTCAAGAGGAAATTCTTCCGCCACGGAGCATATTTTACACAGGAGGCGCTATCCACTGGATTTGCGGCCATGAATCATACTCAGAAATTTGCCCGGCTCAGGCTTCGATCATGGGGTACTGCTTGCATATATTGTCCCGAAAAAAGAGGATTTTCCACCCACCACGGGTACGCTGGGATAAAAGACGCCAACGTGTATTGCCCCTAAAAGTGGTGAACGGGGATAAAGCGAAATTGTCGTTCTTCTCTTGGTGGTATGAAATATTGAATCATTATTCTAGAAGAGAGTTGTCTTTTGATCGGGATCGATTCCCAGGAATAGCTGGACTCGCCAAGGAATTTGCAAGATTTACGGACGCCCAATACCTTTGCGGCCTCTGGCGTGAGGATTTCATAACAGGCCTCTGTTGGAACGGATATGGCGCCGGAATCAAGTCTTCCGAGTATCTCGGTCCAACTTGGTCATGGGCAACCCTTCACCCACTCAACAGACCTAATTTTTTGTATCATTATCCTCTCACTGGAAGGAATGGTGTCGATGATAAAAACACTACCGAGATTGTTGATATCCATGTCGTGAATGAGGCGCAAGATCCGTACGGACAGGTCAAGGAAGCGGTTGTGGTTTTAGAAGGGCTCTCCAGGAAACTGAACACCCTCTCCAATCCGTTTTATGGTCCCTTTCTGGGGTTTGGGGCCTATAGGGACCAAATACGGTGTTGCCTTGACGATGAATCTCGATACAGCGCTGGCTTCCCTAAATCTGCACACCCTGAGACCATATACTTACAGCTGGTGAGATGGGAAAATAACGCAGGACAACGTGCAATACCTGCCTTGGTACTAGAACCAACTGGAAGAAAGAATGTTCATTTTAGCGAGTATATCGAGTACCGAAGAATTGGGCTCGCGAGTTTTCCCCCTAACGACGAGTTCACTAAGGGGTGGATAAAGCAAAAGATGGCTATTATATAGGACATAGTATCTCCTGCTATTTCTACCTACTTGATTAATTCGTTAGTCTTTCTCAAAATTCCCCAGATACAATTCATATTTAGAACTACTTCAGTCCTACAAATCGCAGAATTGTTGCTACAGAAAGTCAGCAGGCTTACTGACTGCATGCGGGGCACAAGAAAAAAAGACTGACTGATAATGCCAACATATTCGAAGTGGAAGCCGACTTTGGTCAGTGATTGAAAATGTTTGTGAGATATTCGCTGATGACTACTGGCTGCTGACTGCAAACCTTTTCAGCCACAGTAAGCCTGTATGGGCGGCAACGCTTGTCTTGAAGTCCTCGTCTTTACTTACTCGTTCGTCCCACAAGCTCGTTCAATTTGTGAAGCTCCCTACCTTCGATATCCACCACAGGGCGAATGGGTATAATCTCACGGATATGCGGCTTAACCTTACCAACAATGTCTCCAGCCATTACGTAATAGCGAAGTCTTTACTTGACAGAAGTGAAAGGGGACAGATGTATCACATGAAAAGCATTATTATCCATCACCCGAAGTTTTCTTAATCACACCAAATCAGGTTAGAGTTTGAGGTGTAATTTATGTGATACTATCCCCCCACTGGTTCAAAGCTCCGTCATGATATTGATAACACCACGCCTGCACGGGCCTTACACTCTCCAACGCACCTGAAGTTCTCTATATTGGGGGTATAAACGAAGGTTTTGGGTTGGCGTTACCAATATCGTGATGGAACTTTGAACGAGGGAGGGATAGTAAGATACAGTCAACAAGAAAGAGAAGGTAAATGCGAAAGTCGCGTCAGCTCACCTCCTCAGTAAAGTGTGTTGGACATAGCCTGTTAGTCTCATGCCCGGGATCGGCTCGCATCAGTTGTCCAGATTCGGAAGATTGGTTTGCATCTCGGCGTCTCCATAGGGATAATTGCCATAGAGGTCGGCGATGGTGGAAGCAGCTGATCTCAATCTGTTTCGTGAACGGTATTGTTCCATCGAGAAAATCGCCATAGAAGCCGACGACATTGGAAGCTTCTGTCAGGATCACTTCACCTTTTCTGGGTACGATATCCTTCACGAAACGGATTAAAATCAGCTGCTTCCTGAACCAGTCACGTGCTTGGCCGCGAACTCAAACACTGCATCAAAGACTTTGCATACACACGCTGGCAAGAGAGGAAGGGATATACGCTAGACCAGGAGAAGTGCGCTATCATATATATGCTCCCCCAATACCAGAACTGGAAAAAAAGAAAAGTCGTGCCACCCCGCTCTTGCCCCCCACATGTGTCACCACATCCACTAAAGGAACAGCCCTCCTCCATTGGCGACCCAATACCCACACTCACAGATGGCGTTAGATTTCCCAAAATGCTGATCAGACCTCTCCACCTATGAAAACCACCCCTCATCGCCAGCCTACGCAGTACAATGACGGAACCGGGGTCGCACTTGAAGGGAGCTCGCATCGCAAGGCTCCCTCTGACGAAATGCCGCAATACTAGTGGGCAATGGCAGAGGAGTGACCAGGCGGCGTCTGCAAGGCTGAGGAACTTCCTCGCAGCCGCGTTACAATACAGTCAGATACAGTAGCAGAGCCAGGGGGCCATGGAGGAAGGAGGAAAGGAAAAGCAATCAATGGTGGCCAAGCTCCAGCTTGACAAATCCAACGCTGTGCATGCGCTGTAGCATGTCCACATGCCAGCACGAAATGCCGGGCGAGACCGGAGTGCGACCGCCGAATAGAAGGCAGGCCGTGGAGGTGTAGATGCCTGGTTTCTAGGGTCCTTTATCCAGATCAGGCAATTGTGATCCCATTCCAACTTTGGGGATCTGGGCAGGAGGAGGCTAGAACAGCACAACTTTCGAACTCAGCCTTGATACTGGTAAATGAGCGCTGGTGACAAAATATGGAGGCATTTATAGGAGGGGAAGCATATAAATTTTTGTAAGGAAAAAAGGGGTCCATTTCTTGATGCCTGGCGCTTGACGGGGCCGATAAGACGTGCAGGAACCTCGCTTGGAAGGGTAAAGTGTCTCGTGCAATCACGAATTTTGGGCCATCGATGTTGCGATTGCACGGATCTTCTCGCCTCAACACTGCCGCCTCAGCTTGACTGTCCTGTCCTACTGCTCCTACTCCCAGTCCCCTCCCTTCCCTTTGTTCACCGCCCATTCACACCCTCCCTCCCTCTCTCTTCGTCCACGTTGCATCTTGTCTTCTCCGCAAGATCTTTCTTTTCTCCCTTTCGTCCAACTCCTCTATCGAGAACACTGACGATCTAGCATCGCGAGTCGACTGCGTTTGCTTCCCCTGCAGACGACACTCGCAGAATCTCTGCAGACGGTTAGCCACTATGGCGCCCGATCTCAACTCTGTCCCTCTGTCGCCACGACAAGAGCAGGTTGAGAGCTTCACCATGGATCCTCCTGATCCCCCTGACCGATCTGTCCCTGTGACAAAGAAGCCCAATATCCTCTACATTATGGCCGATCAGCTCGCAGCTCCCCTCCTCAAGATGCACAACCCGGACTCCCAAATCAAGACACCTCACCTTGATGCCCTGGCTGCCGGTGCTGTTGTCTTTGACAAAGGATACTGCCCCTCACCCCTTTGTGCTCCCTCCCGCATGTCCATGATCTCGGGCCAGCTTCCAACAAAGATCGGGTCCTACGACAATGCCTGCACAATCGATAGCAGTGTGCCGACCTATGCACACTATCTGCGAGCAGCTGGCTACGAGACAACTCTGGCTGGCAAGATGCACTTCGTTGGTGACCAATTGCACGGTTATGAGAGCAGACTGACGAGCGATATATATCCTGCAGACTATGGTTGGGCTGTCAACTGGGAAGAGCCGGATAGGCGATTGGAGTGGTATCACAATGCGAGCTCGATTGAGCAGGCTGGCCCTTGTGTCCGTAGCAACCAGCTGGACTATGACGAGGAGGTCATGTATAGGTTCGTGCTCGCTTCAAAACTTCAGTGAAAAGTAAATAACCGAATTCAGATCGAAGCAATTCCTCTATGACCACGTCCGTAAAGGTCCCAATGCCCGTCCCTTCTGCATGACCGTCTCCCTCACACACCCGCACGACCCCTACACAATCGAGAAGAAGTACTGGGACATGTACGAGGATGTGGACATTGCACTCCCGGAAGTCACTATCCCTCAAGACGAGCAAGATGCCCACTCCCAACGCTTGTTGAAGGTGTGCGATCTGTGGGGAAAAGAGTTCACACCTGATCAAATCAAGCGAGCACGACGAGCCTACTACGGAGCTGTCTCCTATGTAGATGACTGCATTGGCAAGCTGCTCGAGACTTTGAAGGAGTGTCGCTTGGACCAAGACACTATCATCGTCTTTTCAGGTGACCATGGAGATATGCTAGGCGAGCGAGGACTGTGGTATAAGATGTCCTACTTCGAAGCGTCAGTCCGCGTACCGCTGCTCATCCACGCCCCGTCGCTCTTCACACCTCACCGCGTCTCACAAAACGTGTCGACCCTCGATATCCTGCCAACCCTCGTCGATCTCGCCGGCACAAAACTTTGGCCCAAGCTCCCCATGGACGGTAACTCCCTGCTCCCGCATCTGGAGAATCGCCCTGGTGGTTCAGACACCGTTTTTGCCGAGTACTGCGGTGAAGGCACGATTGCACCGATGATGATGATCCGTCGCGCCGAGTGGAAATACGTCACCTGCCCAGCTGACCCTGATCAACTCTTCAACCTGAAATCCGACCCCCTCGAGAAGATCAACCTCGCTAGTCTCTCATCCAAGCACCCTCTCAACACGGAGCATGTTTCTTGCGTGCTCGCTGCGTTCCAAGACGAAGCGAAGCAGAAGTGGGACATGAAGGCAATCACCGAGAAGGCTCTGCAGAGCCAACGCCAACGACGTCTGGTCTGGGGTGCGTTGCGGAGCGGCAGGTTTACGAGCTGGGATTACAACCCGGAGGATGACGGGCGCGAGAAGTATATCCGGTCTCACATTCCGCTTGACGACCTTGAGCTGAAGGCGCGCTTTCCTCCCGTCGATGCGAAGGGTCGCGATCTGTACTCGGGACTCAGTGGTACTGGTGCTGGCGGAATGGGCACGATTGCGGTGGATCAGGCGGGTGCGCATGGTCAGTGATCTGCTCACTATCCGCTCATCTATCTTGCCTCGATTCCTCGCGAATCTTGACTGGGTGAATGAGGGTTGAGTTGGTGAGTTGCGATTGTGCGGCCAACACTTTACACACTTCTTCCTTTTCTGTCTTCACTTGATATCAGTGGTCAGAATTTGCACTTAGCGAGCGAGCGCGCCTTTCCTGCTTTTAAAAGTTGCTTGCACTACATAGACTGCGTTGTACCAGTAGACACGTTTCTTTCTGCTGGGTTTCGAGATGATTGATGATCATGAATGCATGCAATTGATGGGTGGCTCAGTCTTTGCTTTGCAATAGATGAATAAAATCAAGAATTAGAACATCTCCGAGTTTGTGAATGTGACTGAGAGATAGTTTCAATTGAGAATTCGAGAACAAGATCCCTCCCGCAGCAATGTCCAACACGGGAAATACAGGGAAGAACCATGTGTACTGCGTCTGATTTCTTGGAACAGGTCATGCAAATGTCTGTGATTCACGGGTAGATCACGTGGGGCACCCATCTCAACCCTCAACAACGCCAGTACCCAAGGTGGTTGTAATACCCTCCCTCATTCCTCGCCTTCGCGGTTCTCTTCTGCGCTTGAGTGCGAGATTTGAGCGGAACGCGAAAGTACGCCACGACGGGACTACCCAACGAGATTCGAAAATCATAGATCTGCAGTGTCGCGTGCCTTGTGACTGTATTTGAAGGACGGCGATTCTGTGGCCAGGGGAGAGTATTGTTATTGTGGTGTTGTTGTCATATTAAAATCCGTATCTGCGAACAAAGCCTCCTCTCTTGTCCGTACTCGGCCCACTGCGGAATAAAACCTGCAAGTGGGGTTAAGAGCCCGTTCAAGTTTTGACGACTTTATCACAGATAGAAGAACTCTTTCTTTAGAAGCATTTTAGTTTGGTGTGATAGAGGCGCCAAGCAACTGAAAGGAACCAAATTTAGGCTCGTGATACAGCTGCCACTCAATCCATCGAAATTGCAAGGACAGGCATGACAGAACCTGAAACTTTCAGCCAAGCTCCACCTATATTGCAATTAACTTCTAGGCTTCTGAAAATGCAAATTGTTGATGAAAAAATCCCAACCCAAACCTTGAATCCATATAATCAGCAAAGACCCCGCAGTTTACTCTCGAGACTTGGCCACTCTAAAACCCACGACCGGCAACCTCGTCCTCAACAGAAGGCTGCTACAGACCACACTCAGACTGCTTAACGCCATAGCTACACTAGCCCAGACAGGGTCAAGCCTGACATGGCCTCCACTGGTCTTGATCGGATACAGCGCGCCAGCAGCCACAGGGAGGGCAAGCAAATTATAAACCAGCGCCCAGCCGAAATTGAATTTGATTCTTGTGAACACGGTTCGGCTGAGGTCGATGAGGGTGAGCAAGGGGGCCAAGCCCGGCGAGATGAGGACAAACTCTGCTGAGGAGATGGCGATGTCTGATCCAGAGCCAATGGCAATACCCACGTCGGCCACGGTTAGAGCAGGAGAGTCGTTGATACCATCTCCGACCATGGCGATGATTGCTCTTTGATAACCACGATTCAACTTCTTCAAGGATTTCTGAAGGGACTTGATCTTCTCTGCCTTTTGATTGGGTAGGACCCCCGCGATGATGTTTGTCCTCGGAATGCCAACCAGATCCCCCACCGCAAACGCTGTGGTAGGGCTGTCGCCAGATATCATCCAAACGTCAATGGCCCGGCCGCGAAGCGCCATAACAACGTCGCGAGATTCAGGACGAAGCGGGTCCGCTATTGCAAAAATTGCTGACAGCCTCCAGGTCGTTTCCGTTTTCAATGTCTCGGCATTGGAGACCGATCTCACAGCCACCAACGCAACCGACTTCCCTTGAACCTTCCAGCTCTCGAGGGTAGCAACGGATGATTTCGGGATATCAACGTCGTGATCCATCATCAAAGACTCGTTCCCGATCAAGACTTCGATGCTTTCCTTGGTTGTCGCCGACACTACGGAGCCCTGCAGTCCCTTGCCTGGAATTTCTGTTAGTCGCGTCGAGTGAAGCCTTTCCGCCTGCCTAGTCTCGCAGAATAAAACTAACGCCTTTGCAATCGGGTGGCTACTGCTCTCTTCTAATACCTTAATTGCACCAAATGTAAAGTCGGAGTCCTCCTCGCTACCCAAGACATGGTCGGTAATAGCAGGCTCTCCGCCTTGGGTCAGCGTACCAGTCTTATCGAAGACGATACAATCGAGACCGCTGGCTTCTTGAAACGCCTCTCCTCCCCCTTTGACGAGGATCCCATGTTTGGCTGCTAGACCACCACCAACGAAGAGAGCGGTAGGAGCAGCGAGTCCAATGCCACAAGGACAAGCGATAACGAAGACGGCGATTGCAAATTGCAACGACCAGAACGGCCAGCCTCCAACGCCAACATCCAGGTAGCTTTGAGGAAGCGACCCAGAAAGTCCGAGACTCAGCCAGATAATCCAAGTGGAGACCGCAATGAAGGTGATAACCGGGACAAAATAGCTGGTGAGTACATCGGCAACGCGCTCAATTGGCGCTCGTTTTGTCTGCCCCTCTCGGACAGCGGCAACGACTTGATCTAGCATAGAGGCTCCAGAGATGCGAGAGACTTCGATAGAGATAGGATCCCCTGTATTGATTGTGCCGGAAAAGACTTCATCGCCGATTGATTTCGCCACGAGTCTGGATTCCCCTGTCAGGCTCGACTCGTCAAACCTTGACTCGCCTTCGATAATAATGCCGTCGCAAGGCGGAGAGCCGCCGTGCAGGACTCGAACGGTATCACCGCATTCGACCAAGTCAATGCTGACTGACTGTTGCTGCCCCTGAGTATTAGGCTGGTTGTCCCCGAATCCTCCCCCCCTGTGGCTGGCGAGAATTGCTTCAGTCGGTCGAAGCTTCCCCAACATCGTCACCGCATCCCCGGCCTTCGCTTTGCTATATGCTTCGAGTATCCTTCCGATCAATAGGAACATTGTTAAGAAGACTACCGCATCGAAATATGAGGAACTTGCTTTCATCGCTGTTCCATCAGAAGGTTGCGTAGCATCGATAGCCAGCACAGCAATTGAAGAGAAATAAGCAATCGAGACCCCCCAAGACATAAGCATATCCATACTACCAAAACGGTAAAATCTTTGGAGAATTGGTGTCTGACTTCCTGGTCTCCACAGCGCTCGTATCTCCCTAATTGCGCGACGGTGGAAGAGGTCAGCTGCGAAGAAGTAAACTGGGGTAGCTGTGATAAACTGCGCCCACTCCCCTCGACTAACGCTACCCGACCATATCGGATGCATCAAGTACTGCCGACCAGGATTACTAGATGGCAGAAGGTTCATGAAGACAATTCCGATGATAAAAGTCGGGATGGCGGCTGTGATAGAAAGTATGAGACGAAGCAAAATACGGCGCCTGTGTTCGGCTTGCATCTTTTGGGAGCGTTCTTCAAGTGTAGGAGGATGGTAGACAGAGGTTCTAAAAGATGCATCTGCTGCCGATATAGTCGCAAGAATGTGTCGAATCGTAAATTCGGGTGCGTCAGGAACGTATGTGGCCTTCAAGATTGGATTCGTCTTTGATAGAGTCCCCTCGATTTGCACACGGCTCCCGGCCGCTTTCAATGCGTCCAAGATTCGGGAAGGGCAATGATCACAGTACATGCCGTCAACGCGAATAGTTACCGTCCTCTGATTTTTCTGCTTGCGAGCCATGTTCAAATCACCCATAGCACTCAACGTTGCCTCGTATCCTATCTCTTCAACAGCCTTCGCAATTTGCCCCAAATGCTCTTTCCCTCTGAATAGCACCGTAGCGCTATTTGAGACCAAATTGACTTCTGCCCTCACGACCCAGTCAAACATCTCGAGCGCTCTCTTGATGCTACCAACGCAAGAACTGCACGTCATTCCACCTATGGCATAAGATGCGCGCCATATATCGTCCGTCCGTGACAAATCATGGGTGGTCTGATCTTCAATATCTTCGGTCTGGTGAACTGTTGCTTCGTACCCGGCGGATTCGATGGCACCGGTAATATCGCCAAGATTTTCCCTGCCATAAAAGTCCACAGATGCGCTGTTGGTGAGGAGATTGACATCGACAGATTGTATCCACGCCTTAGATCGGAGAGCCTCAGTGATGTTGCTAACGCAGGAGCTGCAGGTCATGCCGGAGATCGACAACAAGGTTCGTACTAGTTGTGGTTTGTGGGTACCCACAGCCGCAAAAGGCTGACCTGTAGGCCCTACATCGGCGACATCGTGGGTTTGGTCCATTTCACCACGTTCGTTCTGCTGAGGCAGCTCCTTGATGCTCATCGAGGTACGCAGAATCATGGATTTCGATCCCCTACTCTCCTCCCGCTCCGCACGACACTGATCACATCTCTCTAAATGCGTCGCTCTTTCTCGCTCTTCCTCGTCCTTCTTGTTTCTTCCCAAGGTTCCCCATCTTGTCGTTCCCTGTGGATGCAACTGCGTTTGCTGATGGCCATCTTTCTCAATGCCAACCCCTGCAGCTCCATCGGACTCGGTATTGCGATCTAGGATTATACTGTCTATTTCGAAGCCAGCTTCCCTAAGCGCATGTGCGATGTTCTCAACCGGCAAAGACGGTGTGTGCTGGACCACAACGGTTTGAGACACGATGGAGATAGAAACCGACAGTGGTTTCGGATCAAGAGTGGAAAGGACATCGTTGATGTTCGATACGCATGATGGGCAATGAAGATTGCGTATCAAGACAGTCGTCGTGCTGGTCTCGAGCTGAGTGGTTGGGTTCTTGGGTTGCTCCATTGTTTCAAGTCGTCGCTTCCGCCTGACAGTGGAAAGGGGAGGGCTCTGTTGGGTGTGTGATATGGGCAAGGAAGTGAACTGTTCTTTTGAAGGTGTTGTTAGATCAGTGAATTTGGAGGGATATGGGAAGTTGCATGTGGAATCTTTTCTGAGCTCAACTCCCTTGAAAATCTCCTCGAGGGAAGGTTCGAGGCTCGACCTGATGCTGACTGAGAAAACGCACAAATATCGCAATTACAAACCACCGAACCATGTTGAGTCCAGCCACTCTCTTGTCACCGTGCATGGCCGTACTGTAGATGAAGCATCCTGCCTTGCATCATTGGGTGGTGTGATGTCTGTTTTGACTCATCGGCGATCGCGCACAAACAGCGCAGCGTTGGAACTCTCGCTTCACGAATCAGGTTGTGTGTGAAAGGACCGGTGAGCGCCATGAAATGCAATGTGTCAGTGGACACATGCTCTAGTTGTAGGATTCACTCGTAATGTGTACGACGCATGACGGTACAGCACATATTTGGAGTTGATTTAGGCTTGTCAGTGGCAACGCACAAACCCCGCAGCCCTCGAGGGGTCACTCGCTTAGTCGTCTTCAGCGCACAAACCCCGCAGTGGCTACCTAGGTAGTGAAAGACAAAGACCCCGAGGGGTGGCGAGGTCAAAATCTCATTATCTTCCTTACTAGCATTATCCCATGGGGGCATCATATTCTATGTGAGTGGCCAGGGAAAGTCAACAAGGACAACATAGCTAAAGCCTTGACTGTCGCTTCCTCTTTAACGCTCTTGATCTCCGAGACTTGGATGGAAGCTTGCAATCGTTCCTTGAGGCCCGAGCCGTCAAGTCTCATGTCCGAGATCGCAAGGCGGTCACTGGTGCTGCAGGTTGAGGCTTGCCATTGGTGCATCTCAAGCAGCTGGCTTGCAGTAAAGGAAATCGAAAAGGGTGGGTTTTGTCCTTTCCTTCGCTGTCATCTACTTGTCCGATGTCTGCTGATCCTAGGTTACTTTATTTGTGGGGATAATGAGTGTCGAAAAATTTAGTGTTTAGGGTGAGTTTTATAGCAAGACACGTTGATGGCGATTGATACGGGCGAAGTGAAGGGGTTCCGGTTAGGTATTATCGTGTTGCCTTCTCTACAGAGAATCCCCCCATTTGGTGCTATCTTTATCAAGGATTTCTCGTTTCGAGAGTATGAAGTATGGAATTTATTGTTATATTTTATACTGTTTACACGACATCAGATCGGAAGTTAAGCGAATTCTTCTCATTTTAAGGTGTAACGCGAGGGACAACTAGTTAATTCTTTGTAGGTAGGTGTGACGGGTGGTGCCACTGCATGATCGGCCGGGAATGGGAACTAGGAAACTGGCCTGAAACAAGGAACTAAGCTAGAGGTCTGGGCAGCGCACTACTAAATGTTGAGACATTCCTCCCTTCTTTGCTCTCCGGCTTAGTATTTTCAATACATAAGATTCTCTGAACTTTGAGCCTTCGACTATTGCACTGATCTCGCCGTCACAGTAGGTTTGGGGTTGTGCGTGGCAGCGTGGAGGGGACTCAGTGTGTCAAAAAAAAAATGAAGGTAATTAATTATATTTAATTAAATTAAGTAGATAATTTATTATAATTTATTTACTGGGGATTTGACCTAATTTGATTTAATTACAGGTCGGCAATTATAATGAAGTAAATTGTTTGACACTCTGGGAGGGGTGGTTTCTTGTTTTTGAGAAGGTTTTCTAACTCAATATTAGTTGTTGTCTATTAGTTTCCATTTAGATCCGCAGGTTGGGTAGAGACAACGACTTTCTTGACGATAATGTGCAATTAGGGCAGGCATCTACTCTATGATTGGCTCCTATTTAGGGCAACGACGATTACGATTGCTAACACAGCCATAGCATTGAGAGACCAACGTGGAAGGGAAAGAGAGCTGAAGTGAAGATACATGTGGGTTTAAGAATGTGTGTTTCGGCCCTTCTCGACGTTCTGTAGCTTGCCTTGTTGTCCTTATTGTTGTTAATCCAGTTCTTGCCGTCACACTTTTCACTTCATATTCCATGTTATTTTAAGCGTCGATAAAGGCACTGCATCTCAGTGCCACTTCTCAATTAAAACCCCACTTCTCCATATTAACTCGAACTTGTCTCGTTGCCAGCAAGTCTTGCTCTATTCGTCGATGTTTCCTGTGGTGGCCTGCAACCCCCGTGATGGCTCGCACCGGACACTTGCGGATTTGATTGACTCTGCTCCTGCCTTTTTAAGCCTCAAATCCGTTATTCGAGGTTCACGTCTCTCACACAGGCACTTTTTCCGTAGAAGTTCCCTCTACTTGCTTTGTAGAATAGGTGAATTCGATTGACAGAGCGCCCTCTCAACATAAGACTGATAGATAGACAGCTTTGAATGTCTTGGCAACCCGATTCCCGGTATCCTAACCATCTAGAGTCAACGACATCAAGAACACTCAAAGCCCCTCAGCATTGCCTTATTGTTGCCCATCCCCCAATTTCGAACTCAAATTCAAACAAGGGGTTCTGAATGATTGGTGATGAAGGATAATCGTTCCATATCCCCTCAAAGAATAAAGTGACAACGGCTGAAACAACGAGAACCAGCGTTCTCGGCCCCTGATCTCTCCATCTCTCTTATATTCTTTAACTGGAATATTCTGTTCATACTTTCTCGTTTCATCTTAAGCCAATCACTTGTATCACGGGTCTCGAGTGTCTCTCTAATAGAGAATAACACAATTCAGACTTTTCTTGTTCTTTTCGGATATAGAATTTGGGATGTATTTTACGCGATAGAACGTATGAAGGCAAGTTTTATACAGCAGTAGACCCAGGTACGAGATCTTTCAATTGTTCCAGAGGTCTATAACTGCGACTTCACAAAATTACAAAAGCGTAAGAGCAGAATTTTGTACTTCTCATTGTTATCATACTCAAAGTGCTTTCAGTTCTGAATAATCAAGTCAAAATATGAGAGATTGGCCTGGTATGATTTTCTTTTTGTTGCCTCGACACCCTTTTGGGGTAGGAAGCGGAACACATGCCGGTCGAGGATCACGTCCATTGTTTCCCATTTCATCAGATCTTACTTGGACTGGCAGTTTTCAGTTTACGCAATGAGTAGGAACTATTTTTATAGACCCTGCAGGTTATCATACGTGGCTTTGAGCGAGTCCTGTCGTTTCTTCTCCTCGGCTCTCTTAGCGCTATAGATGTATCGAAATTCCGCTTTTGCTCACCGGAGGATGACGAAAATGATTTATTTGCGCTAGAGCAGCCTAAACTATATTCCGATTGGTTTTTGATGCTCAGGTCTCAGATAATAATATCGTTTAGCCTAGTCGGGTATCTGTATTGATACTTGAAACGTTAAATATGCAGGTGGAAATAAGCGGTACCAGGCATGGCTGCGGCGCGGCCAAAAAGTCGTGTCTAAAAGGGGGGGGGGGTAATAAGCGAGTGTCCTCTCACTCTTAAGTCACCATACTTCCAGCCTTCGTGGTTACTACCTCCGAGCTTGTCTGGATGCATGAACCTCTCCCACCTCGCTAACCTGCAAAATTATGTCTTGAGCAGCCAGACTTGTCATCTTCTTATTCCGTTTAGAGCTCTCAACCCTCAGAAGTGCAATAAACATGGGTTCGTAATGTGAAATCTCTCTACAGAACATTGATCTGATAATTAGACAGCCCTTCATCATGGAGCCTAGCTTTCCGCTCGATCAGCCACCCACATGCAACTGCGGCCACACCGCGAACCCACAAACCGTCAACTCGCAAAATACCCACGGCCACGTTGGCCGGCCCTATTTCCGCTGTGACGACGTTTGCCATGGTGGGAAAAGCATATTCATTTCTTGGAACGACCACCAGGGAATCGTGGAAGGAAACCCACGTTGTGTATGCGGGTTCACGAGTCGCATTGGGATTAATAATCAAACACAACAGCAGTGGTTTCATTGTCCCGTGGGCAGATGTCGCTTCAATGAGGATGTGCCTGCTGGATATGCGGCTAGCTGGAGAGATGGCGTAGTTGGATCTCCTGGATATGGGAGCTATGCATCTCAAGCTGGGCCAAGAACTGGGATGGGTATGAACAAATATGAGGTGCAACTTGTCCACGACAGAGAAGAGAGTCGAGGAGGCTGTTGCGGTTGCTTGGTTATGTGATTTATTTACATGGATGCCATTTCATTTTCGAATTAGTCTGTATATTATTGTTTTCCTACTGTGCTTTACCTAGCTTTTGACTGTTTTACTCTCTCTCAAATAATCCAAAGAGTGAAATGGCTACAAATATAAACTTTTGTTCTTTGGTTTCTCTTGATCTTGGAGAATAGCATTGGGTTGAAATTGTATCACTTGGTGGTAGTAGGTTTCGTAGTAAAGCTCGCGAGTTTGAGTACACATATACATTGATCCAACTATATACCCAACCGCCCTTACCAACGAGCTCCTTCACCCTTCATTCAGTTGTGTATTTAAATGTGAACCTTTATGTTGTTGCCAATCTATAAATGCTGTCAATCATGTGCTTGTTGTTACATTTGTTTAATACGAAATACTTAGTCTAGAGGGTTCTCATAGAGTTCGGTTAAGCTCAACTCAGAAGCTACGAAATTTTAAAGTAGAAGAAGGTATCGGCCAGACACATTACATCTGTTGTCCTTTACGCCATAAAATGGCTTTGAAAGATTGCGCTGTGGAGTAATTATTAGGCGAGCTCTAGTCCTGCACAGTGCCTCTGTATTTATAATCCTTTTACGAATACTGCGATCTGTATACTCTATTACTCTCTCCGTTAAATATTCAAAGGTACACAGGGAGCCAGGGTTTGAACGCTTGAAATTAGGGCACAGTCAGTGTGAGAAATGAATAGATTGGATTATATTAATAGCTATGAATCTAAAATCTCTTCATGAAATATTCTCATTAAACATATTCTATTCACGAATTAATTAACCTAATTATGAATATTCATAAATATCTTAATTAATATACACGTGATCGCAACATATAATAGGTTAACCTGACTACCTTAGGTAAGGATCTGGCTCTCTACTACCTTGCTCCTAGAGAGAAAAGCTCGCTAAGATAATGCTAAAGCAAGATCTTTACTTAATTAGGCTAGTCCATCACGTGATGTGGTCACATGTATATTAATCTAAGTATTTGTGGCTATTCATGATTAATTATTCTAATCTAGTCAAATCTTTTAGGTATTACGTTATAGCATAATCATGTAAACCTAATATATAACCTTTAACTTAAAAACTTTATAATTAAACATTCTCTTGAAGGTATTAAGTATATAAATAGAGAGTATCTAGTGCAAGTGAAGTATAGCTAGTTCGCTTAAATGTTAGAACTGACTAAGTAGCGTCATTAGTCTCAAACATTTCCGAATAGCTTCAAAAATCCGTTTACTACTATATCCCTCTATATAAATCGAATAGAGGCATATAATATAAGATTCAGCACTCGAACTCAATCGATTTGAAGGTCGAGATTATCAGAATAGGATGTAGAGCTATACGAAACAGATACAGGCGTCTGTGAGATTGTGAATGATTACGTGGAAAGGTGGAGAGATATTTTGAAGTGGTTTGGACGCGAGGTCAATCGCGAAGACGCGACGTCAGGTTTTTCGCCAAATCACATCTAGCGTGAGCGCCAAGTCACATGGGTATCACGTTACGTGATCAGGTGAAAAATGCCAAGACCGTCGACCCCTGCTCACCTGGCAAAAGTGAGAGAAGGCAAAACACCTCGGAGGACCCTTTAACTAAAGTTAAAGGTATTCATGAAGTATCATGATTAATGTAATTAATGTGATTTAATTTTTTTTTCGCACGCTGGGCACAGTTATGACTTAAGAAGCGACTTTCGGTAGCCTCCATTTAACTATAATATCAACAGCTTGGACTGTGACCGCTAACTTCATGCCTATAATATTTCAGCAAGAAGAGGCATCCGTGGCTGGATAAGTTTCGGAAGCTTGCATTGTGAGGCCGCAGATAGCGTAGAGTCTGCTCAATTACTAATAGTGGAGTTTGAGAAGTCAAATCCTTACCCAAAGAGAAATGTAAATGTAGTGAAAAGTATATCGGCTAATAATGCAAAGGGAAGAAAGAATTTTAGTGGGGCTTTAAGTACCAAAAATAAGTTCAACCAACACTCCATTATCCGGCTTCCAGCATTGCAAGCATGTCCCAAACCTTCCCTTCCAGGAGAAATTACCAGTCACTATCCTTCTTCAAACACCACTTCGCCTTCTTTAATCGACTCTCCAGAACTTCACCATCATTCGTCAATTCTCTCTCGCCAGCACAGTGTCTTCCAGACCGCAAGCAACACTGACCCTGAGCCCTACCTTCTATGCAATAAGCAAAAAGATACTCCAAGGGGTCTGTCTCCCCAAGGTAATTCACAATCGTTAATCGTGTTGGATTTACCGTTCCCTCCCACACCAATTTTCCCTGAATGCCTTAATCTAACCTCGTCCCACAAATAGTCCTTAAGATGAAGATCTCTCTTATCGTTAATACACTGTTAGGCATGCTTGTCCTCGGCTTCTTTGTCGGTCTTGTTGCCACCACCATCGTTCGGGACTTGCGTGCCTCATCCGGTTTCACCTTTCCTTCTTTCATTCTATAATTCGCTCAGGCTAATGCTTTCCCCTTCGCAGCCTTTGATAATTTCTCCGATGTCAACATCCTGCCCATTGGACTTTCCGTATCTCTTCAGTTGTGGTCGTACCAGAATGTCTACTTCCTTGTTGACCCTGTCATCAACAACTGCACTATTTGGCCGATTTTCGATTGCCAAGATCCTGCATCTTTGCTCCCCAAACTCCAACCACATGCTCACTGCCTTGATTGTCATTTGCTCCATTGCCTGAACACTTTCTCTTTTGTACTCGACAACTTCCCCAATCTTTTCCCACATGCTTTCTCTCAGCTTTTCAAGTGAAAATTTAAAGCTCTTCTTGAGTTTCGCTCGGTAATCCAATTCCGATGCGACACGCATCCTCAGGGCGGCATGGCATTCTTTAATATTCACATACCTCCATCTTTCGGCCTCTATCACCGGCCCAGGCCAGATGTAAAACCCATTGTCGAATCGAGAATCTGCTGCAATTAGCGGACTTCTAAAAGAGGCAATTGCCCAGACAATGCGTGGAGCAAACCTTGTCCACATGCATCATTCCATTGCTTTTCCAAGATTTTCCCTTCCTCCCCTAAGATTCTGAATGGGCTGCAGAAGATGTACTCCTGCAAGGCCCGCCAAATAATATCTTTAAGGATTTGTTGTTTCAAACTTCTCTCGTTGTCCAAAAGTTGATGCAGCACCTGAGTTGACCACTTTTTCCGATCTGCTTTCCATTCAAGTAGAGACAGGGCATGCACCTCTTGCGTCAGAGCCGTGAACCGGGAAGTAATCTCTGGGTCGGGAATGGGCGTGAAATTGTCTCGAGCCAAAAGAGCCTCACAGTATGCTTCGATTTCGTGTTCGAAACTACCTCTAAGATTACGGAGCTCTGTAGCATGCTTGTCCTTGAGCCCGTCACGTTCAGCGATCAGTTTTCCAAGTTGAGACTTATATCCCTCCTTGATATTTTCAACTCTACCAGTGAACAGTGCTTTTTGTAACTCAAGAGCTTCCTTCATATCCGCAACTTCCTTATCGCTAGCTTCACGATTCAGCCTTGTCTTGTTGGCGTAGTCCTGCTCCATCAAGGTACGTTGTTGGCTGTACTCGGAAGTGAGTTGGTGTTTTTCGACAGTGTGATTTTCTTTCTCATTCGCGAGATCTCTTTGCCATTTCGACCTCTCCTCTTCATGGTCCTGTTTCATAGTCGCTATCGTCAATGAAAGAATTCCCATCTCCTTTTGAAGCAATAAGTTGTGTTCAGCCTTCAAGCTCTGCATTGCTTGATTATGCTTTCGTTTTGTTTCGCCAAGTTTTCTGACCATTACCCCCTCCTTGATCTCGTGGTCCTCAGCCTGGTACTGGAGCTCGGAAGCGTGGCTTGCTTGAAGATTTGTCACTGTGTTCTGGAGCTCCTCCTTGTGCTGATCCAGCTCATTTCGCAGTTCGTTGATAGTCTTGTCAAGGTGATCCTTTTCTTCGTCGTATTCTCTTCGGGTTCTGGCTGTTGCTTCTTCATGCTCTCCTTCAAGGCTCACAATTTTTCCATTTAGAAGAGCAAGGACCTTTTCGTGGTCGCGTTTGATCTTGGCTACATCCCCGATGTGTATATCTTTTTGGAGCTCGTGATCCCCAATCAACTGAGTGATGCTCTGCTCATGGGCTTCCTTCAGCTTCTGCATTTCCAACACGAGCCCCTCCCTTATTGCCTGCTGTTTGCGCGTTTCCTCTCGCGCGAGTTCAAAGCCATTTTTCCACCCAGTAATCTGCTCACGAAGATTCTGCACGTCATTACTTTTGCCCCAGCGAAAGTTCTGTATTCTTGCTCCGATCTCGTGGTATACTTGTCCTCTTGCCTGTCCATGATACTGTTGCGCCCATGCAACCAAGTCAGAGTGAAGTGCGACTAAAAAAACGAAGGTATCCCTAACATTCTTGAAATCTTCCAACAGAGCAGAGACGAGTTTGGGGCTTTTGAGTCCCTGCCCTGCCTCTGAGTGGCAGATCTGGAGGATAGTCTTAGAAAAAACAGGTCGAAAATCCCGCGATGTTTCGGCCTCTTTTAAGATAAGACGGTCAATCTCTTTCAAGCTGCTTTTGTGATCATCTCCTCTGGCTTTTTCTGCCTGTATGGCATTTAGAGCGGCATCATATCTCATCTTTTCAGTAGCCTTAGCCGCTTTGAGCTCACTGACTTCTCTTCTTGCAAGATCGAGTTCACTCGCACAATTAACAAGTAGTTGGTACAGTCGGTCCGACCCAAACACGACAAAACGGTCACCCTTTTACGCCTATAATAACTTTTCAACCACAACCCTCATTAATTTATACTAAGTGATGCGATTATAGAATAGAACCAGGCGAAAAATACCTATTAATCGGATTTTTAATATAATTCGTGGTTCATTAATAATTAAGGCCTAAAGTGCACGGACCCTTTTGACTTGGTTGATTTTTGACCATACAAAGCGCAAAAATATTTGCTCGCTAAGGTCACGTGATCCCGGACTCCAGGGAGAGATCAGGGCATCTCACCAGCCTTATTATTAATAGAATAATAATAATTAAGCCCTATAAGCTTAATAGAACCTTCCTAAGTACTAAATATAGCTTTTTCTAGTACTATACATATTATATATATAGTAGGGCCATAATTACATAGGTTTCAAGCTCACTTTCCCTTGAACTAAATCCATAAACCTAGCCTATTATTTAGCTACCTGCTTCCCCTTGCTTTTACATATTATCCTATTTATCCATTACCCTTTTAGATATCGTTCTATAGCGTTTTTGCTTCTTTACACACCAAGTAGCTTATTTAATACTCAATCCCTTACGATATGCATCCATCTAGCAGAATATACGATTATAAGACCTCCGTATAGTCTCAATTAAATAAGCTTTAAGTACCTCTATTACCTTAACCTTAGCATCTGGGAAGCTAACCTTCTTTACTTGACGAAATCGAGTCTTGCTATACCCCTAGTACATCTTAATTAGGTTGATTTCGTAGTAGAACTTCGGTAGAAACATAGCCTTATATCCCCGCTCTATAATAAGCTCCTTAATTTGACTCTTTTCCTTAAAGAAGTCCTTATAGTTCAATAGTATACGAGCTAAATAGTACGTTTATTCGATAGCGGGAGGGTATTCAAGGGGTATAGTATACTTAGTACCCTTTAGACACTTAAATCTTAAGTCAGGTATATTATACCCTCGCTTAATGAGAATCTATTCCATACCCTTAGGCTCTCTTTCTCTATTCGGATCAAGTTACCAAAGGACTTATATAGTACCCTATAACCCCGGAATCGTATACTCCGGTAGGAAATATATATCCCTCTTATAGGGCTTAATATTCCTCTTTTCAACCCCTCCTAGGGTCTTATTTATACTAAAGGCGTTCAGTATACCTTCGCTATACGAAGCGTATATAGAGGACTAATCGAATATTAGAATAGCTATATAATTAGGGTACTTCTATTCAAATATATTAAGCGTCCTAGTAACCTATACTAGTAGCTGTTTTATATCCCACTAGGGGTCTCTATTTGAGCCTGGGTATATAATTTACTAGGTATCCAAATCAGGGTCGTCCAGGATAAATATGCCTTTATTATTTAGTACCCTAATATGCCCCTTAGGACCTATGAACTCAGAATCGTGAATTAGCCTCCCTTTACTCTTTCCTGGCATTTTTTACTGACTATCTACTAGCTAGAGGCTCTTTTTATAGTCGAAACCATAGAAATAGCTCTTATCGTAGAAGTATATTATATACACCTGACCTCCGATTAGTAGTAAAGGTGGAATCGTATGTCACGTACTAGCTTTATCCTCCTCATATTAAACTATATATAATAAAAGCTCATTTATTAAGGGTAAAAACACCTCTTAACGATACTGAATCATATTAGGTCGTTCGTGTCTATTTATATAAAGCCCTTTCTTAGTCTCATAGCGATAAAAGCCGAGCCTAAAGAGCTATAAGTAAGCTGTACTACGAGCGATTAGCCTCTCAATTATCGATAATAATCGAGGTAAAATCTCCTAATTTACGGCATTTAGGAAATCGTTTAGTGATATCGTTCTAAGCTCTTAATTAATTAACTAAGTGCGGTAAGCTAAAAAGACGTCCTCGTTATCTAGATAGGAGGTACTATCTCTTTTACTACCCCTAGCCTCTAGTGGAACACCATACCACTATCGATAATAATTAAATAGCCCCCTGATTCGCCGAGCTAGTGTCTTTCCATCGTTGAAGCGGTGATTACTAGAGGCTACTAAGAGTAATACGTCAATTCTCTCTAGTCAATACTGCCCTGGTTTCAGGAGCTATTAAGTATATTACTAGAGGAGGTATAAGTCAGCGACTATATAGGGGGTATATAAGTCTTTTATCTATACTAGCTTTATATCCATATCGTCAAGGACTTCCTGATAAGTTATTCGTACGTCTAGAGCTTCGTCATCTCCGTATGCGTTTCTAATAAGGGCATCTATAAGTAGCTCGTTCGTTCTATCGTCTTCATCCTTAAGCCTTTACTTATTTCTTAATTGCATATCCCTAGGGATATTAATTAGCCCCCCAACAATACTGAATTATAGCTTCTTTTATTTAAAAGATAATACGATTATAGGGGTCTTAAGCCTAGTGACTTGAGTGTCTTTTACCCTCTAATCATATATATACTTTTGTTGAGTTCTTAATAGCTTTACTAATTCCTTTGCTATTTTAGAGACGTATGAGCCTCTAGAAGCTAGAAATAGTATTAATATACTTATATTATAATATAAAGGTAAGAAACTTACTAGTCTGTGCCGTAAGTCTTTGCTCTCGCTATATAGATATAGGCTTCTCTAGAATAATCGTCTCATTCCTACTAATAATAAGCTTCCGCTGAACCTAATAGAGCGTCGAATCTTCAAGCTCTTTATTACTTAGTTCGATATCTGAACTATTAGAATCGTCCTCTATAATAGAGGGTTTCCTATGCCGTTCGTCAAGTGTTACTTGGATTATAGCTTCTTTAGCTATAGTAAGAACTGTAATTGAATCAAGAGTTGAATCAGCTCGCTTGCACTTCTAAAGGCTTATAGAGGTAGCTATTAGAAGTATGTAAAAGGGATAGTTAATTAGGTTTGTGGTTATTGAGATATTAATATAATTATAGAAGAGCGGTCAACCTGGGGGGGGGGGGAGTCACGTGACAGTCAAAGTAAAAAATGACCATACAAAGCGCAAAAATATTTCCTCGCTTAATTGTATATATTATAACTTCTTTAGTAATAAAGATATTATAATTTTGAGACTATAGAATTGATTCCTAGTGTATATAGTATAGTTTTAATTAATACGATTAATTCTAATTAGTGTGGTGGTGGTTTTTTTTTTTTTTTGTCGTGTTTGTGTCGGACCGACTATACTCCTTCGTGAACATGAATTTTGGCATTTTGGCTCCTTAGTTCAGGCTGGCTGGGCTCAGTGAAGCGTACGAGCAAGACCGCTCCGATGCACCTTTTGTATCGTTCGTAACAGGTGATTCTAAGAAATCGTCGTTTTCCCACAAAGGAAAGAAAAGAAAAGCTCCTCGGTAGCTGACTGGGCCACCAGCGGCACAATGTGAGGGAGCAATTTTGTGGCTTTCCGCTACGTGTCACGCTGTCATTGTGACACTGAAATTAACAAAGCCCGGAGGCGTTTTCATGATTTGTTTTGCATGACAAACAGGGGGGCCAGAATATGCCTTGTGACTCCTTTGTGGCCTCGCGCATGTGCCAAGGAACAGGGAAACAAAATCGGACCACAATAGCTGAAACGTCTCCGGACAGCCGAATTGACAGTCGGCTTGTTCCACGATTAGTAAGGCAGTAAAGCGTGTTTTAGCGCTTTGACAGCCCTCCCCCCTAGTAGTTCTTATCATTTATATAATACCTTAACTGAAGATAGAGTAACTTTAATAGTATTCGAGGCTGAATTTATATTAGTCTAATATACTACTATTTAGAGGTTTAGTAATATAATTCTACTATATATTTATATCTTAATTTATACTAAATTTTAGTATAAAATGAGCTATTTATATATTATTATTGTCGGTTCACCAGAAACGCTAAGCACCATCACGTGTAGTCGTGGAATACTCATTGCGTTTATTATTAGTGAAGTGGTATATTATAGAAGTTAGGGAGTTCAGTTCAGGAGGTTAAGCTACTGAACTGCACTCCCGAACCTCTACTATGCCTAATTGGGTCTAGTCTACGGGATGGGCCGCGCACGCAACGCGGCACGTGACAATCTGCAAAAGTGCGTTCAAACACTGGAAGCCCTCTGAAAACGTCGAAAAACGTAGTTTCCCATTGAACGCATACCAGTTTCCTAATCGGGCCTAGTCCCACGCTCTCCAACCATGCCGTATGTCCACGTGATGCCCTCCTATTGATATCACCGCTTCCATACGTTAACATCCCACCGATATGCCCCTCTCCCCCGCTCCGTACGCCCCTATTCGCGTTCGACCCACTCCTCCACGTCCAGTTATATAGTATTCGTATCGATTAGGCGCTTAAGGGCGTTCGTGGGCTTTAATTTCGTCATAGAGTTAGCTGGATTCGATTCTCCCTTAATCCACTTGACCTCTGCGATCTCCCGTCGTTCGTACGCCTAGCGGAGGCACATTACGTCGATTATAAGTCGCTTTTCCTATATAGTTCCGAGCCTTATGAGGTATTCGTATAGGGATTTCGAGTCTATATAGACGACTAGCGGCAGATTGATTTCCAGAGCTCTATCGACTATCGACTTAACTACGGCGCCCATATTAAAGCCATATGCCATACCATATAGCTTAGAGGCTAGTATGCTTCGGGTAACTCTCCTGTACTTCGTGGATAACCAGTGGATAATATTCGCATTCTAAGCGGTATTAGCTAAGGCTAGAACGTAGCCTATTTATGAGGATAAATCTCTATTATTTGCAAAGGACGAATCAGTTAATATAATTAAGCAGAGGGTCTCCTTATCTAGCTTTACGAATCGTAGTCCCCTGGCGGTATTCTCAACTTACTACTAGAGATGCCTATTAAGCGAACTAACGTCGTTTTCTATAGGTTCGATAGCTTAAGCGGCTATTACGAGGTCGTAGGAGGCTTCAGGTTAATAGACTAACGCAATATAGGCTCCTCGGGCTCATTAGGCTATATATTATTCCTTGATCGTGAGGTTCGTGCGTATAGCACCTCTACTGCTCGTCGTGGTAGAGTTCTTAGTCAATATGGTCTTAAGGTTACCGCACTAGCGCTCCTGTGTAAGGGTAATTCCGGTGATCTTAGTTTCTATATTCGTAGTGTTTTCGGAGGTTTTAGTGGTTTCGGCGTGTATAATACCTCTATTAAACTTCAGATCATAGTTAAAGGTGAGCTATTCCCGCTCCTTAGCTAGGAATTAAGCTTCCTTTAGCTTCAATTACTCTAATTCCAGGAAATCGTTATCGCCGACGATTAGAGTATCGTTAGTTTATAAGCCTACTATGCTGAACGGTTACTTGCTATATAGGAGGCATAGGTCGTAAGTTAACTATTCCATAGTAAGCTCGTTAATATAGTAGGAGTAGTAAGTCTTGAACCAGTGGTTTCCGGCTTCCGGTATGCCGTATAGTGGTCTTATGACCTTTAGGACTAAATCGTCATATAGGTAAAGGTATTTAGTGAGCTCTCGTAGTGGTTTTATATAGAAATCGCGATTCAGGAGAGTCATTAATTAAATATACGCCTGTGAGATATCTCGTAAGTAAAGCCCTATAGTTTCGGTCGTTATAGCGGTGATACTAAGGATAATTCTCTGGCTAATACGTTAAATAGTTAGCGATTAAGTTAATATAGTATACTTCTCCTAATTATTATATGCCTAAATAACAAGTCTCGATTTCCGAAGCTCTTTATTAGTACCCTCGTTCTTGATCTCGTCGACGAACCTAGAGTTGAAGATACGTACTCCCTCTGGTACCTCTAAATATAAGGTAACCTCAAAGATACCCTTTTCTAGGAGTCCTTCGATTTTAGCTTAACGGGAGTCCTTATACTAAACGTCATTCGTTAGGTATACGTCTCCCGTCCCCTCTACTTCGATTCCGTCGTCTTATAGGAATACTATAACTTTAGGTGGTATTTTACAAGGTCGTCCTCTCCCGCGTTTCGGAGGGATAGTAGAGGGAATTATGCTTACTTCGCCTTAGCTATCGCCGTGGTTATATTCGGGTTCAGGGCTAGAATCGTCGAGATCAAGGCTTTTATCTCCCCGTAGGAATGGCTTTACGGAGGTTAAGCGGAAGGAGGTATTACCTCGTGGTAAAGCTAGTACGTATAACTCACCCTCTATAGATACCAGCTTATATAGCCCTTCCCACTACCCTAGTTAACCGGTATTCCCTTCGCGCCATACCAAGACTTCTAAATTTAATAGAAGTTCATATATATTAGCTATAGAGGGTCCATTGCGTGCATTCAGGGCTCTTACTACTTCATAACTAGCTCGTATCCTCTTTATTTCCTCTATTGCTTTTCTTAGGGCATTTAATCGCTATGCGACTAAAGGTAATAGAGGGTTATATTCGCTCATTTAAGGTAAAGCGCCGTAAACCAGGAGTATAGGAATAATTCCGTCTAGTCCTGCGGTATCATTAATCGCTTTAAAGGCTATCTGTAGTACTACGTCCTTATTAATTCCATTAATTTCGGCGATAATAATCTTATAGGCTCGTCGAACCATATTATAATACCATTTAATGATTCCGACTAAATAGTAGGCTTCTACAGGGACGATCTTAATCTTGGTCCCCGTCGAATTCGTAAGCTATACGAACTCTTTACTAGTAAACTACTTCCTAGCGTCCATAGTAATCTAATCGGGAGGTCCTAAATAGGTATTAATCCAACACTGTTTTAGGGTATCCTATATATATTAAGTACTAAGGCTCTATAGCTATCGTCCGGCTTAATACCATATTCCTTCATTGACGACATATAGTACAGGCTTCCCAAATATATAGAAAATATCGATAATAATAGAAAAATTAAAGCTAACGTCGTCCCTTAAGTTAAACTTAAATTAGCCGGGTAATTTCCCATTTAATTAGTATTACTCGTAGTATCTCGTAAGGTATTCGAGGGCTTATTTATTAACTTCATAGCCCGCTCATTCTAGGACATTTCGTAGTTTCTCGATTAATAGATAGCCGAATCGACGGTGTAATCGTCGTAATTCAGGTTCTATAAGGAAATAAGGGTTAGAGGTAAAGGATTCTAATATAAAGGTCTTAAGTGAGGTATCCCATAGGAGGAAAGAATAACCGAAGCGTCGTATTACTAGTATCCACTTCCCGGTGGACGTAATTAGTTAATTCCGGAGGTTATTAAAATAGACCTTTAGTTCGTCTATATCCGCTAAGCTAAGTAAAAATAGAGTCTTCGAGGGTATAATATAGAATTATATAAGCCTAATCGGTGTGTCTATAATCGCAGATCCTAAGGAAGATAACGTACTAATCCCGAACTTGACTTTAACGCTCCCTTCGGTAGATCTATTGAGCTTAATACTATCGTCCGTCTATTATAAAGCTTGGAATTAATCGAGTCCAGCGGTTAAGTATTTAGCGGCTCCGGTATCTATTACGATTCCGTAAAAGCGGTTAGTGCCGTACCTAGACATACCTCCCACTATAAAGGTTCGGGCGTCCTCTATAAGTGGTTTATCGGATTCCGTGGTATTATTCTCTCCTATTAATAGGTAGGTATAGGAGCGGTTTATAAGGTTATTTACAAGGTCACTAGCCGTATTTAATAGCTCAGGGGGTTATAAATTAGGTGTAGTAAAGAGGGTTTCAACTAAGGTAAAATAGGAATCCTATTCCTCAGGGTCCTCTATATCCACTAGTAGAGTGTTAAAAGCACTACTTAATTCGTCCTCTCTACTCTTATCGCCTCATTCGTCTCCCCTTTCCCCTTTAATTAAAGCTACGTAGTATAAATATACCCTTATAAACTTCCTCTTAAAGTCTAGGGAGTTCATAGCTCTAAACCTATAGAGGTTTCTAGCTCTAAATCGAGCCTTCTCGTCCCGTCGCTCCCTATCCGTGTGTTTCTAGGATTAATAGTCTAGTTTCCCATATATAAAGCACGACTTTAAGGGGTCCATATCTCGATCGCGGGGTTTATAGGGGTTCATGTGGTTAGTGTAGTATCGACGATTTCCGAACTAGTGGCTATCTAAGTAGTTATTTGAGCGATATCGTCGATTAGTAAAGAAGGTATTCGCGTTATTTGGATTAAGCTTCTCAAAGGCCGTAATTAAGGACTATAGCTTATAGAGAAGCTCACTAAGGGCCGCTAGAGGGTCTGAAATAGCGTATTTACATGCTTTGGAGTCTTGGTAGGTAGTAATAATTTTATTATAGAGAAACTCCATCGTTTGTAGGGCAGGCGTAAGGCCATATTATAGTTCACGTAGTTCGTTAATTATTAATTAGATAATCTCAAAAGTTGATTTTCCCGTGTATTTCTCTGATATTAAAGACCATATAATCGCGTTCCATCGATCTAGATTTCGTTGTTAATATCCAGGGCCTTCAAAGAAGCCCCGGAGGTGTATAGAGACGTAATTAAACGAGTCCTTAGACATGTGGTTATTATAGAAGTAGTCCAGTGCTAGTCCCTTGAGCATGGTGGGAAAAGCCTTCATAATAGCCTCTTTTGGAAGCTCTACACGTTCGCAGATATCATAGAAAATGGTAAGTTTCTGATTAAAGCTACTATTCCCACTATCCCACTTAAGTTCGTCCATATAGATTCTAGCGATCTCCCCGATTAGCTTCGCTCTATTGGTCGGCGGAGGGGCATTTTGGTGTGGTTCTAGTGCTAATATAAACGGTTCCGGTAGTAACTTGGGTAATTAAGGTAGTGGAGGTGGTATGGGAGTCCCTAAGGGGGAAGGTATCAAGAGAGGTATATACTAGTTTAACTAGCTTAATAATAGAGTGTTTTTGACGCCTCTAAGCGTAATATAGGCCGAAGTAATAGGTCCTTATACGAGATCTATTTAAATTCCGCCTTTTTTAGTAATATCCGCGATCTCCTATTCGCTTTATATATCCTCCCATATAACGTTAACTAAGGACTACGCAATTATAAGTTATTTATTATTTTATTTAACGTAAACGCCCCTGTATTATAGGAAAGCTCATAGGGCGTAAATAATGGTTTGGTCGACTTTATTCCAGGTCGCGGTATCGAAGGTTATAAAGTCCTCCCGGAATAGCTCCTATAGATTTCTATTAGACTATTTATATAGGGCGTACCACTATATCTTAGTATTAACGTAGTTATTAAGGTCCTCCTTTGGTGCCGTAAGTACGTTAATTCCGTCTTGCTATCTTTTAATTCTCGTCTTCTATTCCTCTGTTTCTATTTTCTTAGTATATGTATATATTTGGTTTAAAGTAGGAAAAGAGCTAAAGAGCTAGAAGTGACCGTAAAAGAGGTGGTTCGGTTCAAAGGTTCGGTATTAAAAGTGTCACTTCGTAGCAAGCACACGTCTGCGACAGAGAAGTGTATATATAGGAAATCGAAGTAATTTGGTATAAAAATCGGAGGAAAATCGTGGGAAAAATCGAGGTTTCGGGAGGTTTGAAATCGGAATTAAGGTATTTAAGGAGCATACGGCGTACGTACGTATTCCGGAGGGTACTCCCAGAGCTGTAGTGGTATGCAAGTGGAATGGATGGTTTCCAAGTTCGTGGTCTTGGTACCATAGAGGTGGTTTTATAGGAGGTTCTAAGGTTCTGAGGTTCGAAGGTTCGAAGGGGAGGTATTAGAGGTTCGCAGGTTCGTAATTAAGGTATTCTCGACCGGTTCCCGGTACAGGGGATCGTCGCAGGTGGACAGGTTATCGTTCTAGTGAGTTACAAAGGGTATTTGGCCTTACAAAGGAACGGTTAAATAGAGGTTACTCTGGTGGTTTGCGAGGAGGTTCGGCCTTGCAAAAGAGCTATCTTAAGGGTATCGCTTTAGGTATCGAAAAAGCGATTAAGGTTAAGGTTAAGGTAAAAAGAGTAGTCTCCGCTAACCAAGAATAGCTAAGTAAATAGCTATTTCCTATGGCAAAAATCAATTATCGTCTCCCTAGGCCACCGAATGCTTTCATAGGAGTCGATAAGAGGTTTCCCCTGGTAAAAATCAATTATCCGCTCCCTAGGCCACCGAATACTTTCATAGGAGTTAATAAGTGGTTTTCCCCTTCGACGTAAGTAGACTAGATTTGCTTTAGGCCACCGAATGCTTTTAGGGCAAATCTAAATACCTCTAATCTATAAGTACTAACTAATTAGTGTCGGTTCACCAGAAACGCTAAGCACCATCACGTGTAGTCGTGGAATACTCGTTACGTTTATCGTTAGTGAAGTAGTATATTATAGAAGTTAGGGAGTTTAGTTCAGGAGGTTAAGCTACTGAACTGCACTCCCGAACCTCTGCTATGCCTAATTGGGTCTAGTCTACGGGATAGGCCACGCACGCAACGCGGCACGTGACAATCTGCAAAAGTGCGTTCAAACAATTATTATATTAGCTTTTTATATATATTAAAATTAGAGATTAAGTAATAAATATAAGTAGTAATAAAAGAAAGGGAAAAATAGTTATTATATATAATTATTAGTATTTAATTATATAATAATTATTACTAAAAACTACTTATTATTATATTATAAATATCTAAAATCTCTTTAATATACTTCTTATATCTCTCTTATTTTAGTTACTAAAAATAATAATAATATATTCTTAATTAGCTTAATAAATTACTATTATAACTAAAGCTATTCTTAGTCTAAATTAATAGTAACTTAGGAATAATATAGTTATTTCTAGTTCTAATATAGCTTTCTAATCCTTATAAGACTAATAATTAGTCTCTCTTCTATATTCGCTTTACTTATAGTTATAGAAACTAAGTATCTTATAAAATCAAGTATCCTAGTAAGAATCTAAATATAAAACTTTACTAAAAAAAGTTTCAAATTTCGTACTAAAAATAAGTCTAGTTTTATTATAAAATTGGCTTAAGGTATTAATTAAATAAAATAAAAATTTAAGGTAATATACTTATTATTTATATATACTTTTATATATAAATAATTATTAGATTATATATTATAGTAAGATTAGAGTTATTCCTACTTTTAGAGTATTTTTATAACTAAAAAATAGCTATTTTATAAGGGTGAGATACTTAATCTCACGAGATACTTGATTTCTCTAACTATCTGTTATACTATTACCAGGGACGAATTTCCGTGATCAAATATACCGCAAAATTGCAGCAAATCAGAGGTCTTAAATTAAAGAATCTAGCGATATGATTTGCTGATTTAGTTCGCTTAGATGTGTACGGGCCAATTCGTCCCTAGTAGTAGTACAATAGATAAGTAAAGTAAATATAAAAGAGAGATTAACTATAAAGCTTTTATTTAAGGACTCACTTTTATTATTAAATACTATAATTTAATAAGCGTTTACTAGAATTATATCTTTTATAAAAAGAAGACTTGAAATAGTTATTAAATAAAAAAAGCTAATTAATAGTATATAAGTATTTATTTAAGGATCTAATTATCTTATTTACTTTTCGATTAGTAAAAAAAAAGAAATTAAAAGATTAATAAATCTTTTATTATAGTAAATACCTAAAGTATAATTATGCTTATATAATTAATTCTTTCTCTTTAGTACCTTACTATTTATATTAACTTAAGTATCTAGAGGTTAGGTATATTACTAAAGTATATTAAGGTATAGTCGGTTTCAGAGTATTATTAGAGATCCTTTAAAAAATAGGGTCCTTTAAAAGGAATTTCGAAGCTTATTACGCGATTTTATAAACCCCCACCAAGTAGTAATAGCGCTAGAAAACGCGGCAGAATCGAACCTAATCGGGGAACAAGCCGACTGTCGATTCGAGTGTCCGGACTCTGGAGACGTTTCGCCACAACAGCCCTAATTACAGTAAGTCCTACGAGGCTCGGCTTGAGATATTGTGGCAAGGCTCCTGCCGCACCAGACTGTCCCGGTCCGTGCAGGTCAAATAGAAGCCCCGGGATTGTATGATCAGGCACATAGGACGCAAGACAGGGAGCCTCGAGTCCTCGGCGGTCAGTCGCAGAATATATTACTCCCCTCGGCCCTGAAACCCATTGAACTCCTCGAAGACCCAACGATTCTCAGCTTGCTAGACGTCTTGTGCACGCCCAGCGGATCTGACCAGAAAATGAGTCCCTCTTCTACCAGCGATTCCAATGGAGAATCTTATCTTAACGACGACCTTTTGGGCGGAGGTGATGTTCCTCCACTCCCACGACCTAAAGCTGTGGATGTCGCAGATTATTCCCTACCAAAGGCAGTAGGTGTGAAAGATCTTGGTGCTTCTATCAGTGCCCAAACCAAAGGACAAACCACTGCTCAGACTAGCGGCCAGAAGGGATCGGTTCGTTTGGTCATTGGCATAGATTACGGCACTACTTTCACAGGCGAGTTCAAAATATCCATGCTTCGCAGAATTGGCTAATTTTAAGGATAGGTCTTGCATACGCTGTGCCGCGATCCAACGTCGCTAAACTAGAAGATATTCAGACGATTTCTAGTTGGGGTGCGAACATGACCAACCATTTCAAGATCACAAGCGTATTCTCATACTCGCCATCGGAAGATGGGCGGCTCCAATGGGGTGCGAACATCAACCCTAGCGCGGTGACAATGGTGAATACAAAGTTGGAACTCGATGTGCAAGACAACAAGATTGAAGAGCTTGAACTTCTCCTACAAGTTTTAGATGGTACTCGCAACTTGAAGTTTGAATATGTGAAGAACTCTAAGGGAGACCCGGATTACACTTGCAGGGATCCAGAAGTTATTGTTACGGACTACTTGACTGAAGTTTTCAAAGTTCTACAGCAAACATTTCAAGACTCCGGTTCCCATGTTATGGGCCATATCCCGGTTGACATTGTTATCACAGTGCCAGTGGTAGGATCCATTTTGCGTTCATCATCGATGAAACTATCGATGCTAACAGAAAACCAACAGGATTGGTCGTATCGAGCCAAAAATTCAACCCTTCATGCAATTCAGAAATCAGGCTTCAACGAGAAGAACTTCCCTAAGTTGAGTGACATCATTATGATCACAGAACCAGAGGCGGCTGCAATATTCACCGCGCGCCACTTGAAGGAGGAAAAGCAGGAAGAATTTCTGAAGGCAAGTAACTATGCTTTAATTGGGATTATCCTTGGTTCTAGTACAGTTTTAGCAGATTGACTGATCATTCTCAGGAAGGAGATTGCTTTGTGCTTTGCGATGCTGGAGGTGGAACAGTTGTACGTGCATCATTTTGAATTTTTGACCGCTGAAAGTCAATCCTCTGATAGAATGAAACAGGATGCCGTGGCCTATAGGGTCAAGCAATTGGAGCCAACACTTGAGCTCGAAAAGTTCTCAAATGCTACAAGTATGTTATAGTCTTGACTATCTTTGGCAGTTCGGAAGAAGCTGACTCAAGATCTAGGTACAAAGGCTGGATCGTCATATATAGATTCCAATTTCAAGCGCTGGCTTCGGAAGACTATTGGTGACGACAAATATGGAACTATAGACCCAAATATTGCTGGAGAGCAGGCCACAAACACCATGGAAGGAGGTTTGGTGAGAAGACTTGTGAAAAGCTTTGATCAGTACAAAAAGACATTCTCAAACACCTCTCCGGATGTCAGATTTGAATTGCCACAACCAGACCCCCTTCCAGAACCTACACCCAAGCCCATCCATGTTCCTGGAAGGGTAGATAAAGGACTTTTAACGATAACCAAGTATGTAGCGCCAATTTTCAAAAGTTAACTCAGAACTAACAACGCCACAGTGAAGAGATGAAGGGCCTTTTTGACCCGTGCGTAGACGGAGTCATCGAGCTTATCCTAGGTCAAATACGCCAAGTTAAAAAGCAGAATCATCGGGTAAAGGTAAGGAAACCTCCCCAGCCGATTACATCGGAGCGCCAAACTAACTAGTCAGAATGTCTTCTTGGTCGGAGGCTTTGGCGAATCGCCATATCTGCAGGAAGAATTGAATATTTCTCTGAACAAGCGGCACATATCAATGAGACATCCGGATCAGCGAAAGGCGTAGGTTCACCACATCTTGAAGCACGAGGGGCACTGTTGACAAGCTTTGCCTTAGATGGACAGCCGTAGTTCAAGGTGCCGTAATGTACGGGATCGAGAAAGCGAACTACAAGAACGTTGTAACTATGGCAACGTGCTCGACAAGCTATGGAATCAAGATCAACCAGACGATGCGCGTCTACAAGTACGATAAGACAGACGTGATTAGGAACCCAGTAACGAACGACGTCGTAGCACAGCACCAGATAATCTGGCTTATCCGCAGAGGCGACCTCCTTTTGTCCGATGTTCATAAGGAGACCGAGCAGCAAGTTGTCTATCATTTCACGACTGAAAGTGGGAGAAAGTTTCAACTTCCAATTTATGAATACCCTAATAACGATATAATGGAACCGAAGCGTTTTCAGGATACACAACATGGTAAGCAATCTTTCCCACATCCCGGCATTACTATTTCCGGTTTCCAGGTCCTAACAATCAATTAGAGCTGGAAACGGTTGCTGTGCTCAACATCGATCTTTCAACGGTTCCCCTCAGCAGTTTCGACCAGGGCAATAAACCTCAGACGGGTGTTCCCTACTTTTCAGCACCTTTGGTTTTGAAGATGAAGCTCTTCGGCAGAAGGTTAGTTGTGCAAATATTGATGGATGATGAAGTCTTCTGTGAGACAGCAATTGAAGACCTTGAAAGCGAGACCTCGAATGAGAGGGCTAATGATAACTAATGTTTTGTAAATACAATAAGAAAGCTACTTCATCCTTCTTCCTGCTTTCCCGGCCTCATATCTTCCCCATCAAGGGGGGTGAATTGAGTCCCGTTGACGGCTCACGATTAGTTCTGAATCATGATTCAAAGGCAAGGCTGCGGGACCGAGCCGCGAGGCTGGCCGAGCGAGGATTGTGCGAAATTCTCACTCGCAGATGCAGAACAGACTCGAAATTTCGGGCTGTGTACTGTCTCGGCCCTGCCCAGTGACAGGTGAGCATCATTGCTGAGAGGGAGCCTTGAAATCTGCACATCTTTCTTTCAGCTCAGCCACCAACAGTAGCTTAATGCAGGTTCACCTCAACTGGGGATAGGTCAAGGCTTTCTCGTCTTTCCCGAGTTTCACACCGAGTTCGGCATGGGGCGACCTGCATCCCTCAGAGCCAGGGCGCTCAGAACAATACAGAGCATCGAGACTAGGGATGGCACACTTTACGTACTTTACGTAAACTAGTCGTGCTTTACATTACGTAACGTACTAAATCTCGTGTAAAGTAGCATAAAGGGGAGTATAATTCAAGATACGTGGTCCTAATAGTCGTGCCTAAAGGCCTAAACCTCTAGGTTATTATACTAATTAAGGAAGCCCTAAAGGCCCTGAATATTATAATTATTACCTCCCCCAAATCTCCTACTAGCTTTGAAGTGTGCCCTGAATTGTGCCCCTAACCTCCTAACCTCTAGAATAGCCTTAAATATAGACTCGTCTTTATATACTAAATTTTATTAAAGGCTCTATAGATCTCTAGTTTCTTATAAGGCGCATAATAGTAGGGTAATATACAAGTAGTTAAGGTAAGTAAACTTGAGAGTAACGCTTATAAGTATAACTAATTCCAAGAAGTAACTCCTATTATATAGACTAATTTATACCTATTCCTAAAGCTTAATTCATATTCCTATATACTCCCTAGTACTTAAATAAAAGAGCACTAATCTTTTACTTAATTAGGAAGTATAATCCCGTGCTCTAATACTCTATATAAACCTTAACTAAATTAGGAAACCTTATATAAAACACCGGGTACCCGCTTACTCTATTATATATACTCTTTATACTTTAGCCTCTTATAATATCTCCTCCTCTAGGCCCTTATCCCTAAGAGGCCTTAGTATTCTATAAATAGCCTCGTTTTAATACTTCAAATAATTATACCTTATATATAACTCAAGACCCTAATAGTAACCTAGTATTAAAGTTCTAAAGGCCTTTATCTATATTATAGAGTCTATTTAGTTAAGTAGAGCTTAGCTATAACCCTAATATAACTCAAAGTTCTAATAATAACCTTATATTAAAGTCTTAAAGGCCTTTCTCTAGATTATAGGATCTATTCTACTAGGTAAAGCTTAGCTATAACCCTAATATAACCTGAAGTCTTAATAGTAACCTTATATTAAAGTTCTAAAAGCTTTT